>OZ024828.1:78490224-78930224 GCA_964016985.1 Anodontia alba
GTTTAATCCCTATAGTAAAATGGGCTTGTACAAACGTTAGGAGTAAAGGTGTCCCAGAATTTAGAGTTCATATGAAAACCATTTTTTCTTGCTGTGTTTAGTCCATAGGTCAAATAAATCTAATTATTTAATCATTAATGGTCAGTGGATCAACTTCCCAGCAGAAGATTATATTTTGGCAAAGTTTGAATGTAAATAAAAATTCCAAAACAAGCATTTTTCCATACTGAACAGTGTGGATCCATATATTAGCCTGTTTATCTTTGCATTCTGATAAGGTCTTGATCATTTGAGGCATGTCTTGCAAAAACATGCTTACTGTATATGCAAACAGCAAAGGCTCACAACAGACTGCCTAATGTCTCTATACAAGGACACTGATCTAGACTTGGCCTTTATTTTGCCAGTTGCCAGTACAGTTGAGCTTAGCTGTATTTTACCAGTGGACTGTATGTTTAACCCATTGTAGACTGAATGAACTCCCCCACACTATATACTGAAAGATTCTAATTTTGATTTTAGGTATGTCAGACTATGTGATTAAGATATTCCTAGAGAAAAATGGTTGACTATTTGCAAACAGTGGAGACCCTGATCAGATGCCGCATTTTGCGGCATCTGATCAGGGTCTGCACTGTTAGCCAATTACCCTTTTAGTGGCCTGCAGACTACAATTGGTTAATGTGGCATTTTGTTTTGCTAAAAGACTGTATGGTTTGTCTGGATAAATATTTTACCAGTAGACTGTATAGCTGATCTTGATCTTTATTTTGCCAATTTACTATACAGTTGAGCTGAATCTTTATTTTGCCAGTAGATTATACAGTCGAACTAGATCTGAAGAGTTGATCAGGGCCCGGTTGTTCAAAGCGTCGTTAGCTTAACGAGCTCGTTAAGGGTCATTTCGTTAACTGTTTTAGCGGATTCAATACACAATATTTTGATATTTTTTGCTGAAAAAATGTGAGTAGCTTTTGCACTGCAAAAGCTACTCACATTTTTTCAGCAAAAAATTTCAGCATATTTGCGTATCACTCAATTAAAATTTTAACGAATCGTTAACTAACGACATCGTTAGTTTTGAACAACTGGGCCCTGGTATTTTATTTTACCAGATCGCTGTATAGATTATCTTGATCTCTATTTTGCCAGTACACTGTACAACTGAGAAGGATCTTTGTGGTTTCAATATGAAGCTACTTACATATTTTCACGAAGAATTTCAAACTATTCGTACTTAACATTTTCATTAAGAAACTACTCACACATTTTTAGTAAAAAACTACTTAAAACGTAGAACTTACACATTTTTCTGTAAGCAACCACTTTGCACTCTTTCTGTGAAAAAGCACTGCTTAGCCATTTAAGAAACTTTAATAGCCAGGTATTATTTTAAAAAGCGAATTAGATCATTTGAATGTTTCAGAATTAATTAACTTCTTTTCTTGAAATAATGTTGACATGTTTTTGAATATTTATTATTTTCTATATGAGACATAATGGGACAAAACTGGTTTTGTCAGATATGCAAATCGTAAAAATGCCTATCAGCCTGCGTATCTGCTCAAACCATATTTCCTGATACAACACACGTGACCAAAATGCATTAATAATCTTATTTTCGGGGGCTGTTTTATTCTGGTGATGATCACTCTAATTAACCCATTACGAAAACACGCCTATTCAAATATATAGAAAATTCAAATATATAGAAAATTTCACCTCCGAAAACTGAAAATTTTTGCATAAAAAACTCTGACATTTTTCATATTTCTGCTCAATGTTTTAAGCAAAAATAATAAAAATAATGTATACTCCTGTAAACCCCAGTTTTACTATATAACAAAATTATATACAAAATTATATAGGCATGTTTTCATAATGCCAAAAACATATCTAGACTCCAGATAAGTTACTTTGTTGTTTCAACAAAAAGTACTGATATTTTCCTTATTTCTCCATGAAAACATATGTTATGGGTGCTCATTAGAAGTGCCTGGCTGAGATGCTTCTAATCAGTACCCAAAATATATTTTCTTGGAAAAATAAGAAAAATATTTATGTTACCCTGCTCTTACCTAGAGCTATGGAGGATCAGTATGTTTTACCAGAGAAAAATTCATCACGAAAACAAGCCTATATAATTTTGACCCCCTCAAACCCCACTTTTATATAGTAAAACTGGGGTTTACAGGGGTATACATTATTTTCCTTATTTCTGCTCAAAACATAGATTGTGGGTACTCATTAGATCTGCCTCACCAAGGCGGTTCTAACGAGTACCCACAATCTATGTTTTGAGCAGAAATATGAAAAATATCAGTTTTTTATCTGAAAAATTTCAGTTTTTAGAGGTGAAATTTTCTATATATTTGAATAGGCGTGTTTTCATAATGACTTGCAGAATGTGTATTGGGACAAGGCTCCGAACAGACTGCTCACATTTGAAAGGGTAGACCAGATAAATATGTCTCTGATTTTCCCATGTAGATAGTAAGAAATTTTTATCAGAGTTTTTGTTTGAAAAAAAATATATACGTGTATATATAAATCTGGGCTACATTAAATAGACTGCTTAGATTTGAAAGCTAATCTGCGTCTTAGCTGTTCATACCGTTGTTAAACTTAGGAAAAATGTTTTTCCCATTATTATATGTCTCAAGTGTGTTTAATCATTGTAATGTCCATCTATTTTGCTATAACATAACCAAGATATTTTTCATATTTTTATCATGTTTAGATAAATGTAGAGACTATCAAATCCATGTGTGTTCATTAACAGTTTTAAGATTTGTAAAGTTTGTGTTAGTGATGTGTATCGAGTCTGCTAAGCAGAATTTATGTGAATAGAATGACTTAATTCTGCTCATTTGTATTCATTATGAAGAGAACTTTCTCTTTTTTTTTTTTTATTGTTGTGTATTTGTTACAAGTAAGAAAGTAATTAAGAGAAAATTTCTACACTATTAAGGGAGGCAACTCTGTCAAAATTGTTTTTGCCCTCTGCTGAAAAGGGGTCCACTCTAAAAGGAAAAAATTTGCTCCCAGAGGGAGCAAATTTTTCCCTTATAGAGTAGACCCCTTTTTGGAAGGAGCTTGATATGCAGTAAAGCAAACAGGAAGTTGAAACAGTTGTCTCCCTTGGCAGAAATGGAAAAAATTTACCAAGTGTATCCAGGCCCCGAGGTTATAAAACTTTTTTCATACTCAACTCAGCTGAGCATGAAATTTTCTCTGCTAATAAATATGCAAATGACAACAATAGTTGGCATTTTCATATTTATTAGTAGAAAAAATTTCATGCTCAGCTATGTTAAGCAAGAAAGAATTTGAGATATATATTAGCATGAAAAAAATGTCATGCTTATCTTAGTTGAGCATGAAAAAAGTTTTATAACCTCGGGGCCAGGTCTCTTAACTGTGTGGTATAATTCTACCCCTCCAGAGATATTCAGCAAGGTTGCATACTCAAAAGCTGTTGTTGAAATTATTACCATCAGTGATTATTATTTATGTTTTCCATTGCTGTAAGTATTACATTGACAAAGCTAGTTTCAAACCTGTTTTAGACGGCTTGTTATGCCCCAACTTTGAAGGTTCAAGAAGCATATTGCTTCAGGTTGTTTGTCCATCCATCCATTACTTAGTCACACTTTAATGTTGTCAGCATGATACATGTATCTCAAAAACTGTTTGAACTAGGGCCTAGAATCTCGCTGAGCTTATTGGAACTGATGACTATATCTCCTTCTTAACTTAAAAAAAAAAAAAAAAAAAAAAAACAGATTCTGATTTTTTTTTTTTTTAAGAGGTATGCCCCTTTTCAATTTTGGCATTTTGTAGGGACAAGCATATAATTTGGGGGGGGTGGTCGGGTGGTGCAAAGGTGCTGTGTATCTTACATCACTGGAGCGTCCAACTGATATTGGCTTACAGTTGGGCAAGGCCTGCTATCCTTGTAGTGGGTAAGGGTAGAGGGGGAATGTTTTTATTTCTTCTGTTTCTTCACTTTCATTCCTGTTCCTCTTTCTTCCCTGTCCCTCTCTTTCATCTCCTCTACTCTCTCTTCTATCTCTTTTCTCCCTTTCTCTGGGAGACGACACAAAATGACCCTCAAGGGTTGACGTGTCGTTAAACCCCAACACAATCAATCAGCATATAATTTGGGGCATAGTGTTTTACAAACACATATTTCTATGCTTTGGAATTATATGAGGTAATAAGATGATTATTCATAGAAGCAGATAAAGTGATAATGGAGGTTAGATGTTAGTTTTGCAGAAAAAAAAACAAAAAAACAGCTCTCCTGTATGAAAACATGCCTATTAAAATATACTGAAAGTTTTACCACTAAAAAGCAAAAATTTTTAGATAAAAAAAAAATCTGATATTCTTCATATTTCTGCTCAAAACATAGATTATTAGAACTGCTTTCCTCTATGTTTCTGAGCAGAAATAAGAAAAATAATGTATAACCCTGTAAACCCCAGTTTTACTATATATGAAGGTGGGGTTTAATGTGTGTGTGTGTGTGTGTGTGGGGGGGGGGGGGGGGGGCAGAGAGGTCAAAATTATATAGGCATGTTTTCATGATGTTGGATACTTGTTGGAATTACCTTGCAAAATTGATTCTAGCCAGTACCCACAATGAATCATATTTACACAAAATATTGGGATAGCATGCATATGCAAACAGTGTAGACTCAGATCAGACCTAGCAGAATGCAGCATGTGGTTAGGACCTGCACTGTTTGCCAGTCATTCAGCATTTTTTGTCACATCAGCAGGTTGTAAAATAAGCTTGTTCAAATTTTAACCCTTGCCATGCTGAATAAATTAAGATGCCAAGCCCACTTCTGATTTTCTGCCAATCAGATTACTTGATCCAGATTGTTGATATGAATTTACATAATTAATGACAAACAGTGCAGATCCAGATCAGCTGGCTTCTTCAGGAGCCAGCTGATCTGGATCTGCACTGTTTGCAAAGGCAGGGCATATCCAGGTTCAGCAGGACTAGGGTTAAGACAAGTATAGTATTGGGTTAAATTGTCCCAAAATTAAGTATAAAAATATGGTATGTTTTGGTGTAACAAAAACTGTCATTCATAGAGTCCCTTTATCTGGACCTGTGTAATATTCCACTAAAAATACTTCATGGAAGCTCATTAAAATCTGCTCTATTTTGAACATCGAATGAAAAATACACGACCACCTCTTCACAACACTATTGCTGGGATCCAAAGCAAAAACCGTGTTAGCTAATCAACTGTGTTGTATCCAAACAAATATATATATATATATTATATAGAAAAATGAATCTATACATTTTTGTTGAGGTACAATACTTTTGGGTCCCATCTTTAAACTATCTTATATCTGAAAGCATCTTATAATGAACTAGCTTATAATGAACTATCTTATAAAGAGGTTCCAGTGTACATGTACATCTATACTGAACTTCATATGAAAACTAAAGATGTTTCATGATAAAATATTCACAGAAATCATATCCTTATGGTTCAACATCACTCCAGCTCTTGGTAGGTAACATTACTATAGAAATATACCTTGCATTCATTGAAAGACAAAATTTAAGTCATAATATGTAGATGGCATTTTTAGAGATTTTGTTTTTTTCCGAGGAAATGGCACTTCGCATTTTATTCATATCACCTCAGAGATGATTCAGATTTTATACCAAGACCTGTTTCAACCCTTGTCCTGCTGAACCCGGATATACCCTTCCTTTACAAACAGTGTAGATTCAGATCATTTGGCTTCTGAAGAAGCCAACTGATCTGGATCTGCACTGTTTGCAATGAAGTATGTGAATTTATATCAACAATCTGGATCAAGTAATCTGATTGGCTGAAAATTAGAAGTGGGCAAGGCCTCTTAATTTATTCAGCAGGACAAGGGTTAAGGAAAGTTAAACACTAAGCATGTTGTGTAAAAGTTTAAGCAGACAATATTTTTTTTTTCAGATTAAACAAAATTGTCTCCTTCTGGGAAAAAGGAGAAAATTTGAAAGAAATATCTAACCATATTTTTGGAAAAGTAAAAAGAAGACTTAGTGTTCATTTGTTATCCGCAGAATTTGTCCAGCGAGTACTAAATGGTAAAGAGTTGGTAATGATGTATTGATTGAGCATTGATTGGGAACCTATTATTTTCATATAAAACTGCCACTTTAATTTCCTTTTTTTTTTTTTTTTTTTTTTTTTTTTTTTTTTTTGTTGAGTATTGTAGCTGTATGTAGATCTGTGTAAAAAGAAACCAAATTTAATTTATTAATCTTACAGTTTACCTCAGTTTAGTTTCAAGTTTGATGTTGTCATTGCAGTGTAGTGTTTGTCATTCATAATGAGGCATGATGTGAGGGAACCAGGCTTTCCCTCCATATTGGGTAATAAAATGCAGGACCAGTCTGCATATATGGGTATTAACCCAGACTTGACTGGATATAGAGACCTGTCTGGAACATTCAGATTCACACATGCCGCCATCTTGATATTCTCATGTTGTGCCGCATCTTTTGTTTTAGGCTATTTTAATTTGTACATAATCATGTCCCCAGGTTAGTGATATTATAGTTGTTGAATCTTTTTATTTGTTATATTGTTTTGTTAATGATATTACTATAAATAAACTTTTGCTTGTGAAATTTAGATATTTAAAACAGGTGTCCATTTGTATTTTTTTTTCTTATCTTTTTTCCAAAAATACAGCTTGACACTTCATTCAGACTGTGTCCAAAGGAGATGATTTGGATAAAATGTCAAGCCCTGTTTATCTGGAAAAGTGTAAAATATGAAACCATTATCTGCTGATTTTGCTTTCAGCAGACTATTTAACTTTTAACCCTGAGTATCTGAAGTGGACTCTTCTGTCTTTGAATTTGGACACATCCACTGTGCAAATGGGGTGGGGATGTCATTCATATGTCAACAAAAGAATTGCAAACAGAGTAGATCCTGATGAGATGGCTCATTTCAAGCCATCTCATCTGGATCTATTTTGTTTGCAAAAGTATATGTTTCAGTCCACAGGGTTGACATAGTTAATAGATAAATATACTATAAATAGCATACATGCCATATCTCACACTGTGAGATAAAATCTCACAGAATTTGGCCAATCTGAAAGGCAGTTCCCATAAAAAAGTCAAATCTCACAGAATTTTCAGACCATTTCATAACAGATTTTATGAAGAAATAAACATAAATCATACACTACTGTGATTTTCACAAGCTTCTTACATGAAAAAAAAAGACTTTAGACCATATTGGGGTAGGTCCAAAGTGATGTGAAAATCTCACAGAATTTTGTCAAATCTCCCTTAAAATTTTGCCTTATCTCATAGATTTTAGTCCTCAGCTTATGGCATGATTGAAATAGCTGAATTTAAATATTAACACACAAGATTTTAAATATTTTTTCTTTGCATTTTCCCACCAAATAGAGCTTGACAATTCATGTGAATGGTCTCCTTAGTGGGAAACAAAGAAAACTATCACTTGTTTGTCTTCTGCTAATATTGTGATAATATACTAGGTTTTGAAAATAGGCAAACTGCGGGTAATCCAACATTTGGCTGTGTGAAGATATTAACTAGTATTTTTTGAAGTTGCAGAGCTTGCATATAAGAAAAAGTTGGTTACCCACAGTCACAATGGCCCTATATGTTAAGGTTTACCACCCTCTGGGCTAATTCAGCAGACGACAAATTGATGATATTTTTCTTATTTTTTTCCAGAAAACAAGCTTTGACATTTCATGCAAATTGTATCCAGGATTTGACAGTTCATGCAAATTGTCTCCATTGAAGACAGTTTGCATGAAATGTCAAAACTTATTTTCTGGAAATAATAGTAAAAAAATATTTCAATATGTCATCTGCTGAAAATTTCACCCAGAGTGGTCAGTGTTAAAACAGCAGTTTGGTGAAAAGAGCAGTTTGGTCTTTGTTCATTCAAATTCAGAACCACTTACTAATTGACTAATGATAACATCAGCATACTGTTTGCTTTAAAACTAATGGGTTGTAGGTCTGTGATTTTAATGTTGATATGTAGTTGAAAGAATGGATAAGAATGATATTAATTTTTGTTGAATAACTTACCACTGCATCTAGTAGACAAATAGATAAAAATTGATGCTTAAGAAGTGATACACAGGTGCAAACCATAGTCCCAGATAAGAGGGGTCAAAAACATATGTTTTAGGTATTCATTAGAAGTGCCTTGATGAGGCACTTCTAATGAGTACCCACAACATATGTTTTTGTGGAGAAAAAAGAAAAGTATCAGTACATTTCAGCTGAAAAAAAATCCTTCTCTGAAGCTATGAAAAACACTGTAGGTCAATGCAAACAAATGAATACATATATAGCAGTTGGAGTGATTAAAGGTTGGATTTATGTACATGATGAAGATTCAAGTGTTGTTTCTTACCATATATTGCTCAACATTGTCATAGTAGATTATCAGTAGACCAAAGGAAGATGCTTTCAGACTGCAGAGATGGGCAAATCAAGGTCTGTGTATGAACATGGACAATATCAGACTTGTTTTGTGATTATGTCATCACTTGTTTTTTTATGTAGATTTTGAAACATTGGGAATCCCTTAAAGCACTAATCACAACTGTAGCAGATGACATTTTAATATCTTTTTTTTTTTTTTCAGAGAAAATAAGGCTTGACATTTAGTGTGAATCATCTTTCAAGCATGCACATTACTTCCTAAGTTTGCAAATTGTCATCTTAGACAAAATGTCAGTCTGTTTTCTGGAAAAAAGGAAAATATCATCAATTTGTCATATGCAGAATCTACCCAGAGGGTGGTAAAGGTTAATGCTCTGGGTCTACATGTCTTTGAAAGTCTGATGGCATCTGTCTTTGGACTACCTTAGTATTCTATAACTCATCCATAAATCAGCTGATGATTTAACTTTCTCTTAAAGCGCTAATCACAACTACAGCAGGCACACTTAGAAATTTTTTTTTTATTATTTTTCAGGGAAAATATGGCTTCACATTGCATGTGGATCAACTGCATAGCAGGTGATTCACATGAAATGTCTTATTTTCTCTGAAAAATAACAAAACAGTTTTGGAATGTCATCTGCTAAGGTTTGCTTAGCTTTTTAAGCTCTAACTTATTACCCATATGAAATTACTTGGCTTTGTAAATGAGTGGAAAGATAATAAAATGTGTTATTCAGGGCCCAGTTGTTCAAAGCATCGTTAGCTTAACGAGCTTGTTAAGGGTCATTTCATTAACTGTTTTAGCGAATTCAATATACAATATTCTGATATTTTTTGCTGAAAAAATGAAATGTGAGTAGCTTTTGCACTGCAAAAGCTGAGTAGCTTTTGCACTGCAAAAGCTACTCACATTTTTTCAGCAAAATATTTCAGCATATTTGTGTATCACTCGATGTAAATTTTAACGAATCGTTAACTAACGACATCGTTAGTTTTGAACAACTGGGCCCAGAAGTGCAACCAGCAAAGACTTGACCAGCATTTGCATCAATACAGTCTGATCAAAATCTTCACTGTCTGCTTAAGAAACATTAGATCATTGTCAATACATAAAGATCCCAATGATATTGATCAGACTGCACATATGTGCAAGCTGATCTGAGCCTTCACTGGGAACTCATGTCAGAAGATATATATTGCATTATGTCATGTCAAGGAAAGGTCTTCAGTCATACACAAGCAGTGATCTGAGCACTTTATTTGGCTTATAAAAGAATGTGATACATTACGAAAACACGCCTATATAATTTTGACCCCCTTCAACCCCACTTTTATATAGTAAAACTGGGGTTTACAGGGGTATGCATTATTTTTCTTATTTCTGCTCAAAAACATAGATTGTGGTACTCGTTAGAACCGCCTTGGCAAGGCGGTTCTAACAAGTACCCACAATCTTTGTTTTGAGCAGAAATATGAAAAATATCAGATTTTTTTATCTTAAAGTTTTCCTTTTTTTGGTTGTCAAGTTTTCAATATATTTGAATAGGTGTGCTTTCATAATGTAAAATCTGTAGGCAAATTATGAAGGCTCTGGTAAGTCTGCATAAATAGACAGGCTAGCCTTTGCTTTTCATTTCCCCTGAAAACTTACTTTGTTGCAGACCATCTGCAAAAAAGTTGTCTAAGTACTGATTTGTTTTGCTTTTGTAGTATTGTGGTTAAATTCATTTTGTGTTAATTTAATTAGGTTGTATTCATATATGAGCTAGCGCTTGACAAAACCAACAAATGGCATGTGCCCCCAGTGAAGATTCAGATCAGCCTGGGCACCTGCCCAGTCTGATCAGAATCTTCTGTGTGCACTATGGGTAGCTAAGCTCCCAAGCTTTATTCATGCGAACGGCAAAACTCTGATCGAACTGGGCAGAAGCCCAGGCTGATCTGAGTCTTCACTGGGCACACATGCCATTTTGTAGGTTTGTCATGCCCTGGTTTATATGTATTGTGAAACAACCATGACACTGAAGAGTGACAGTCAGTGTAGTTAACATGTTTGAGAACTTATGAAGTTGAAAGGTGTGAACAAAATAAGTTTCTGAGTACCTGTATGCTACAGAATTAAGAGTGAACTTTAAAATCAGTTTTACAATGTTTCATCCACAGAATTACTTGATTGACATTGAAGAAGTACTGTATTTGACCTAATTACCGCACATACTCCTATAAGCGCACGGTGAAGTGATTTTGTTGTCCAGGTTAAAGTCCATGTATTTGTATCTACTTCTTTATTTAAAATGAGTACCCACAACAAATGGTTTTATAAAGACAATCAGAAATGAATATTGCGTATATCATAAGTAATTCTGTCATGGTCATCTGCTAATGTTTCTTTAAAGTGTGCCCTTAAAAGGTGCATATTTTACTAAAAGGTTTTCCCAGTAATTTTGAAAAACATACGTGCACCGTGCAGTAATTAGATCCAATACAGTATGTTTGACAGCAGTAAAGTAATCCTGGAATGAAAACAAAAAGAAAAAGAAAACAAACTAGTTATTTTTTGAGCAGAATCTGTCGATGTTAAGTTATTATGCTGATTCATCATTATCTTGTGACCACCATCACTAAACCCCATTGTTGTCTTTCAGTCATTTTTGACCCCATTACCCTTAAGCGAAGTGCGGCAAGGGAAAACTAATGGAAACTCCAAAATGTGACTCTTTGTAGGAGAAAAACAACACATTAAAGAAGAGAGAGAGAGTGCTAAGTTTAAAGTGTTTGCTTCCCTTCGCAAAGGGGAGGGGTGATGCTGCTCTTAACTCTTTTGCATGCTGGGTAATTTTGCATGCTTTTTTTGTCACCTGCGGATTTTTTTTTTTTTAATTAACTTTTTCAAGAAAAATCTTTCAGGAATATCATCAGAGTGTCAAACAGTTTGTATTCAGAGTCTGGCTTGAGCTGGGTCCAAACTGTTTGCAAAGGTTATCAGTGACGACAAAAGTCACCACTAGCGGGGAAAGAGTTAAAGGAAAGCATTTGGTCTTTAGAGTAGCTCTATTTTGAGAAGGGATTAGTGTACCAAGGAAGGAAACTCTTCTGCTGGAGAGTTTTCCATTTGAAAAAGGAAGCAAAAACTTTCTGCTTAGAGGCTTTCCCTTTGGGGTGTATGCTCTGACTCATACTTATTGGTGGAAAAAATGTGAGCCTAGCAAGGTGGGTAAAAATTTCAGCAGACAACATTTTAGATATTTCTCTTATTTTTTGTCAGAAAATAGGTTTTGACATTTCATGCAAATTGTCTCCTTGGGAGACAATTTGCATAAAATGTCAAAACCTATTTTCTGGGAATAAGAAATATTTCAAAATGTTGTCTGCTGAATTAGCCAGGAGAGTGGTAAAGGTTAATGGTTTCATTAAGGTAAGGACGCTTTGAACAGCCAGACCCATCAGTGTCATGGATCTTGTATACTATAGAAAGGAAAGAGTGAAGACCATGGCTAGAGATTTACTGATGGTCACACTGGTCTGGGTCTTCACTGTTTCATCAGCTTCCATTAGTTTTCCCAGAATAGGTCTAGTGTGAGCCATGTTACTGGAAAGGTCTTATATTATAAACCATAGAAATTAGGAAACCAACCAGTCCTTGATAACTATTCAAAAATACATACCGAATAAGACCTAATTACCATACCGTGTGCTTAAGTGTTTCAGAATTACTTGGAAAACTTGTGGTAATACATGTAAATGTATCTACCTAGACTAGGTTTACACTTAAAAAAAGAAAAGATTAACAAAAGACTTATCTAATGGTGCCTATGAGATTTTTTTGTGTAGTTGTTTTTTTTTTCTGATCTTTATAAAAGCATAATTATGTCATGGATACTCATTTGAATTGCATCGACAAGTCGATGCAATTCATGCAATTCAAATGGGTGCCAACCACATATGCCTTTATAAAGAAGTAGCAAAAAATTCATTGGCTGTAATCTCAAGACTGTGGAATTGCTTGACTGTGCACTTATAGGGGTATGTGCTGTAATCAGGTTGACTACGGTAGTTCATTTGTTCATATAGTAAATGATCATGATTGTCATACAGTTGTATTTACCATCAAAATATATCAGTACAGTAAAAAAAAAAAAAAAATCACAATGAAATATTGATTTAACAATGTTTTAACAATGCTTTGAATTTGTTCAAAGCATTGTTAAAACATTGTTAAATCAATATTTCATTGTAATTTTTTTTTTTTTTTTTTTTTTTTACTGTACTGATATATTTTGATGAAAAATGTGAGTCGTGTATCTTGTTCACTAACAACATGTCAGTATATTTGAAATATGACTAGAAATCATTGCCTCATTGATGTAACAACATTTAAGTGATGGATAAAAACTTCAGGCAATGAAATTTTGAAATATTTTGCCTTATTTTCTCAGAAAGAAGAGTTTCACAGAGACAGTTTGCATGAAATGTCAAATTCTGTTCTCTAGGCAAATTAATTAACCGTAGTCCAGCTGAACTCAGACATGCCCTTTGCAAACAATGTAGATCCAGATCAGTCACCTTCTGAAAAAGCTAACTGATCTGGATCTGCATTGCTTGTTATTAAGTATGTGAATTTGTGTCAAAAACCTGGATCAAATGTCAAATCGGATTGGCTGAAAATTAAGTGTGTGCGTGACATTTCAAATTATTCAGCAAGGCAAGGGTTAAAATAGGGTTTGACATTCATGCAAATTGTCTTCTATTTTGTATGGATGTCAAAGTCTATGGATGTCAAACTCTATCTTCTGAGAAAAATAAGAAAAAAAATAAACAATTTGTCATCTGCTGATTTTGCATAGAGAGTACAGTAAGTTAAACTAACAATGCTTAGAACAAGTGGAACCTATTCATAACAGTACTGAAGTGTTTTCAGGTGATACGAAAAGCTACATAAATGAGATACATACCCTAACAAAGTATGATCTAAGCAGTCATGAATTTTCAGTCTACAGTAGAACTTCAGTGGCTTGAACCCCGATGGCTCGTTTACCATGGATGAGTCGAACACGTTCTTGAGTCTGCAGAGATTTCCTCCAAATACGATATACAGATAATTTAGGGAGATTTTCTTCTCTTATCTTGTAAATGTATGCTGTGTGTACTCATTAGAATTGCCTCAATGAGGCAATTCTAATGAGTACATACAACATACCTTTAAAATATAGAACACCGAAAAGATATCCCACAATTATCTCAGTTGTGCCTCCTGGTGTGGCACTAATAGTAACCTTCGGAGGCTTGAACTACCGCTGTCTCAAACAAATTTTCATGGTCCCAAGGGGTTTGAGCCATCAAAGTTCGACTGTACTTGGTATTAACCAGTCATAAAAACATGAAATATTTTTAGTCTGGTAAAAAACACATTACAATCAAAACAATATCAGTTATTTATCAGTCCAGTAAAATTGCCATATTTAGCCGTAGTACTGGGACAGGCAGTGTAGACCCAGATCACAGGTTCTTCTTGGTTGGCATATGTGAAAAGGACCTTTTTTCTCTGTTACAACTCATTTATTTTCCAGTAATATGGCACAGTGAAAGATAATCATTCATTCCTCATGTTTAACTGTATATATACCTATTTAACTATTATATACTCTGTTTTGTTTTTTCATAGCTTTCAAGCCTCTTTATAAGTTTACTATAATGTTACTATATTTTTACTACTTTCAAATAAAGTGTGCAATATTGTATACATGTAGATACCCATTAGCATGCTGGGTAAAAATTTCAGTAGATGACATTTTAAAATATTTTTCTTATTTTTTCTGGAAAATAGGATTTGATATTTCATGCAAAATGTCTCCATAATAGGATTTGACATTTCATGTCTCCGGAGATAATTTGCATGAAAATGTCAGATCTTATTTTGTGCGAGAAATAAGAAAAATATTAATTTATCATCTGCTGAGTTTGCACTTAGCATGCTAAATGTTAAATCTGCATTTATCTCAAGATATTAGAAAAGGAAGTATTATTGAAAGAAGCTGTAGAAAGTTTATACCAATAATTATGAAAGTATTGTTTCTAATATATTATAAAGAGTGTTATGTAGTTCAGTAATATATATAAGCCACAACATACGAAAATATACCTTGTTATTATGAAAATACTACACCTATTCAAATATATTGAAAATTTCACCACCAAAAACTGAAAGTTTTCAGACAAAATTTCTGATATTTTTCACATTTCTGCTCAAAGCATAGATTGTGGGTACTCATTAGAACCGCCTCACGCGGTTCTAATGAGTACCCACAATCTATGTTTTTGAGCAGAAATAAGAAAAAAATATGGTATACTCCTGTAAACCCCAGTTTTACTACATAAAAGTGGGGTTTAAGGGGGTCAAAATTATATAGGTGTGTTTTTGTGATGGATGTGTGTCCAACAGACCCAGGTCAGCCTGTGCATCCACACATTCTGATCTGTCCTTGCATGTCCAATAACTATAATATTTAGTTATTGGACAAGTTGCCTCATGTGAAATAATCTATAATATATAGTTTATTTCACATGAGGCATCTACTTGGAAAGTAATGTTGTCCCATTATACAAACAATAAAGACCAATCTGCCAGATCAGACTGCTTCTGTTCTAGAGACAGTTCGGATGACATGCAAAGCTCTTTTTTCAGGGTAAAAATATAAAAAAAAAAAAAAAAAAAAAATGGCTGCTAATTTTTGTCTGTGGCATATTGAACTGAAGGTAAGTTTTCCCTTTAATACTTGCCATGTGATGGGCAAATTCAGCATATGACAAACTTATGATATTTTTCTTATTTTTCCTAGAAAATAGGATTTGACATTTCATGCTAATGGAGACAGTTTGCATGAAGTGGCAGATCATTTTTTCTAGGAAAAATAAGAAAAATATTTCAAAATGTTGGATCCTTTTTTCTAGGAAAAATAAAAAAAATATTTCAAAATGCCATCTTCTGAAATTTTTACCCAACATGCAAAATGTTAATTTCCAAATATCATTTTTATCATGCTTCATCATCATTCTCATCATCTCATGTTTTTATCATAGTTCAGTAACATACAAGATCAAAAAATGTGCAAGTGGGACAGACTTATTTAATTTACATATGGAGTATTCAAAAGAATTATTTTGGTGTAATTTTTGTACCAAAACAAATTATGTGGGAACTCATTAGAAATGCTCTAGTCATTGTGCCAGGTAAGAGGGATTATAAATATTTTTCTTATTTCTCCATAAAAAATATGTTGTGGGTACTCACTTCTAAGGAGTAACCACAACATATGTTTCCATGGAGATATTATTAAAAAATATCAATACCTTTTGGTTGAAAAAGTATCTTATCTGAAGCTATGCCTTAGTGAGGCAAATCCAGTGATGACTCACAAGATATGTTTTGGTGTAAAGTAAAAAAAAAAAAAACAGTCCTAAATTATTGCCACAATTATTACCTTATCTGGAGCATAGCATGAACTTCATGGGAAAATATTCTTTGTGACATACAAGTTTATACTGTATTTACCCAAAATATTTGGACACCTGGGTCAAGTTTTTCAAAACTTAACGAAGTTGTTAGCTAAATTTTTGTTAGAAAATGTGACGTTTGAAATATGGCAAATACATTGATATTTTTTACTGAAAAAATGTGAGTAGCTTTTGCAAAAGCTATTCACATTTTAGCAACAAAAATATATATGTATTTGAAAATACCTTAGCTACAACAGCTAAGAGTTTGTCATTAACAAGCTCATTAAGCTAACCATGCTTTGAACAACTGCGCCCTGATGTTCAAACTGACCTGTTTCCTCACTGTTTGCATATCTCTGAGAATACATTTCTTGTGATGTGGTTCACATACATGGTTGCTTTAGTTATTTTATTAGCATAAATAGGTACTTTACCTTACATGTGAACATAATAACCCAGGTCTGTCTGAAGAGTATCCATGCATCCAGAAATCAAATGGTCTTCTCCCTATCTGACTAAATTCTTAGACTGGTCTGGGTCTGTTCTGGTCACAGATATGATCTGGTACCAGTCTGCTTTAGCTGCAAGTAAATCTAATATTTGTAGGCTTACTTTCAGTCATGAACGTACAAACAGGTCTAATTTTATATATATAAAGGGAATGAATACACTGTCTTCTGAAAAGGGGTCTACTCTAAAACCAAAGAATTTGCTCCCCTTGGGAGCAAATTCTTTCCTTTTCGAGTAGACCCCTTTTCAGATGGGACTGATGTAAAGGAAAGCTAACAAAGTCACAAAAGTTGTCTCCCATGTCAAATATTACCAGTTATATCCAGCCCCCTTTAATGATTCTTTGAATAAGTACTAAAAGATATGTAGAACCTAAACATGACAACAAAGATCCTGACTAGATTGCACAGATGCAAAAGTCTGGAGCTTTGCCACTCAACAAATGAGCTGCAGCATGAGATTTCCAACAATTTGGCATTCTGACCAGTGTGGACTGAGATCAACTTGTGCAGTAACCCTTTTAACTTAAAGGCTTAATTTCTTTTTCTGTGGGAAGCTTAGAATAAAAAGAAGGTCCAAGCGACCATCAAAGACTCTTATCAGATAAGACAGCACATATTAGCAGGCTGATCTGAGCCTTTGCTGGTTGCACATGCCATTTTGTTGAATTCTTTCGAGGTGGCTCAAATCTAGGTTGTATAATCTACATGCATGTATTCAAATGATATTGCTTTAACCCTTGTCATGCTGAATAAATTAAGATGCCACACCCACTTCCTATTTTCAGCCAATCAGATTAGTTGGTCCAAGTTGTTGATATAAATTCAAATACTTAATGACAAACAGTGTAGATCCAGATCAGTTGGCTTCTAAAGAAGCCAACTGATCTGGATTTACACTGTTTGCAAAGACAGTGATATCTGGGTTCAGCAGGACAAAGGTTAATATAGAGAATTGCTGAAATGGCTATTATAAAGAGGAATGCTTAACTAGGTAGTTTTAAGCAAAAAGGGTACTACAGATATACATGTATAAACCAACAGCAATGGCAGAGATCTGCCTGTACAGGGGCACAATCTTATCAAAACTTTCTATTGATGCTTTACAAAATGGTAGTATAATGTCAAAGCAGCTATCAGAATGGAATCCTGTAATCAGGCTGCAGAAGTTTATCAAGGCCTTTGCTGTCCCTGTATATGAGTTATGCCCCCTTTTTGCATGCTGTAGCTTTAAAACTTCCTCTATATTTTTTAGTTAGAAAGATACTCATTTCAAAAGATCTCTGTTATTTATGTTACCAACAAATAGAATGTGGTTAGCAAAATGGAATCATTGAACAATGAAGACCTATAGCCTGCATATTCATACTTATTGATCAGGATTTTGCATTTCCATTGACAGAATCATTGGATATTATTACAGGGTGGCCACTGGTCAGGGAAAAGTCAGGGAAATATTATTTTTCTTCAAGTTCAGGGAAAATTCAAGGAATTTTGCAAAATGGTCAGGGAAATTTTAAATATCAAGAAAGTCAGAGAAAAGTCATAATTTTGGCCCAAAACTAAGCAGGAGCAACATGGGGATCACTTTCTGGCATTGGTATTGGCATTGATATCGACATTAGCATTGCCATCACTGTCCTTGTCAGCATCAACAATGTTAAGCCTGTGTGTTTAGCTTTGTTTCTTAAACACCAAGGCATTTAGGCTAATGGAACTTCATACACACATCCATAATGATGCACCCTGCCCACTGCCATTAAACATTACTGACCTTGACCTACTATTTACTCTTGGCTGAACAGTGTTTAGTCTGCTTTTAGTGCCATTTATTGAAAACCACCAGCAGTCGCGACATAGCCATTGGGTGAATTTCTTGTAAGTGATTGAAAACATTGTAATCTCTCGCTTTGCACACTCAATATTATCACAAATTAATTTTGAGTTTAGAAAATGTAGGCTCAAAAACTTTAAAACATTTTGAATATTTCAGAAGGTATATTTTTATGTGCTAAAAATAGAATTAATCATTTCCTGCAAGATGAGGAAAAGTTTGTAAAAAATTCAGAATTTTGGTCAGGGAAAAATTGAATTTGGACGGAAAATATCAAGAAAAAGTTGGGGAAGTTTTTTTCTGACTCAGAGGGTGGCCACCTTGGTGTAGGATGTACAGGCAAACATTCATAGCTTGAGATAAGATGTTTTTTGTTGTTGTTTTTTTCTGTAGAAAGGTATTAACATTCTTCTGATTTCTCCTCTAAAACATGATATTGTTGTGCTCAGTTGAATTACCTTGATGAGGCAGTTCTAAAGAATACCCACAGCATATTGTTCTAATTGGATAAATAAGAAAATCTCCACACCATATCATGTTTTTTCTTTAGAAAAAAAAAACAACAATATCTGTGCATGCATTATATTCAGAGTTATGTGGGATGTGCAGGCCAATTGTAATCTTCACTGTTCTCTAGTCATAGCTACAAGACTCCCATCTGCTTGCTAGAAGTAATCTGTAATTGTAATATTATAATCTATGTGAGACCATAATACAGCTTCTTCCATGAATGTGTGCAATTCATAAAAAATAGTTCCAGATAAAAGGGATAATTCATAGCTGCAGATAAGAGGGGGTATCCACATAATATTTTTCTTATTTCTCCAGGAAAACATATGTTGTGGTATTAGAAGCACCTCAGTGAGGCACTTCTAATGAGTACCCACAACATGTTTTCGTGGAGAAAGAAGAAAGATATCAGCATTTTTCAGACGAAAAAAGCACCTTATCTGTTGCCATGCGGATATTAGGTAACTATTTTTTCTTATTTCTCCACAAAAACATATGTTATGGTATTCCTTAGAAGCATTTTGATGAGGCACTTCTATGAGTACCCACAACTTACGTTTCCATGGAGAAATAAGAATAATATCAATACTTTTGGTTGAATAAAATGTCATCTGGAGCTACGAATTAAAAACCATTGAGTTGTGATAAGGCTGAAGTTACTTTATCTCACTGTGATCAGCATTGACCTTATTCAAACTGTGTAGTTGCACAGTCCAATCAGGGTCTATTCTGATCTTTAATTTCTACAATAACCAGCTATTGTGTGTGCAAAATGTTTACTCTCAGATCTGACTGTAGCTATTGTGTGTGCAAAATGTTTACTCTCAGATCTGACTGTATCATAGCCTTAGATAAGATACTTTAATTATCAACAAGTGTTTTAGTTTTCTTAATTTCTCATTTGTTGTGGTACTCATTACTATTGCCTTACTTGGGCAATTCTAATGAGTACCCATAACTTAAGTTTTCTGTGAGAAACACGAAAAAAATATTATGTGGTTATCGCTCTTCTCTAGAATATGTATTTAGTCATAGCTCCAAATGAGACATGTTTTCAACCAAAAAAAATATTGATATTTTTCTTATTTTTCCATATAAACATATGTTCTGGTACTCATTAGAAGTGCCTCGGTGAGGCACTCCTAATGAGTACCCGCAACATATGGTTTTATGGAGAAATAAGAAAAAATATTTACTGTAGAAATCTTTTATCTGGAGCTATGCTTAATGAGCAGACTGATCCAAGTCATTGCATTTTATAAATGTGACCAGCTAGTGTAGTTTTTTTTGCTTGTCAGTGTTCCAGTTATGAAAGATATGTACATGAAGAAAATGTTTGATGTTTTGAATCTGTTCCAGTAATGAAAGCCAAAAGTACCCCTCCCCCCTTGAACAAGCAGCAAAGACATAGCTTTGTACAGAGATGTATAAATTTACAATCTCGATAATTTATCTGTAGTATATGAATTTCAGACTTTGCAAGGATTGTTTTAAGATGTGCAATAAACTTATAATTCCATAGTTGTTGTCTTTTTTTCATCAGTATTTTTTTTTTCTTTATTCAGCTATCCTATCTTAATTTGTTTTGTTTATCCAATTGACCCTTCTGAATTTGTCTCTTTTTACACATAACAAACTGTCAAGAATTTAAAGAAAATCTGGATTTTGTTTAATAATTCAGAATTTCAGAAATGATAATAAAAGCACTGCAAGCATAGCAATTATTTATTTATGTATTAAAGTTATCATTGCAAACATGTCTGGAAAGAAAATGATGGAGGGACAGATAGCAATCCTAAACCAGATCTTGATAATACCAATGGACAGATAACAGTCCTAAAGCAGATCTTGGTAATATCAATGCATATAGCAAGTTTGGTTAAAAGGCCTTGTTATTTACTCAAGCTATCATCCAGAAATGAAAATATGGACGTGTCTTGGGCAGATAACTCCGTTAAAATCTGACGAAATTTGCCCATTAGCAATTCCAAACCTGATCTCCATAGTGTCAATACATATAGCAAGTTTGGTTAAAATCCCTTGTTATTTACTAAAGTTATCATCCGGAAACGAAAATATGGGTGTGTCTCGGGCAGATAACTCCGTAAACATTTTACGAAATTTGCCCATTAGCAATCCCAAATCAGATCTCCTTAATGTCAATGCATATAGCAAGTTTGATGAAAACCCCTTGTTATTTACTCAAGTTATCATCTGGAAACGAAAATATGGGCGTGTCTCGGGCAGATAACTCCGTAAAAATTTGATGAAATTTGCCCATGAGGAATCCCAAACCAGATCTCCTTAATGTCAATGCATATAGCAAGTTTGGTGAAAATCCCTTGTTATTTACTCAAGTTATAGTCCAGAAACGAAAATATGGGCTTGTCTCGGGCAGATAACTCTGTCAAAAATTGATGAAATTTGCCCATTAGCAAATCCAAACCAGATCTCCACAATATCAATGCACATACCAAATTTGGTGAACATCCATTGATGTTTACTCAAGTTATCATCCGGAAACGAAAAACGGATGGACGTACGACGGATGGACAGACGGATGCTCGCGGACGACCAATGTGAAACCATAATACCCCGCCACTATTGTGTGACAGGATATAAAATGAAATCCTGAAATTAATTTTATCAGAATTCTGTTTTACTTCAAATTATGATTGCCCAGGTACCATTTAGTCAAAGAAATGTCTGATATTAGCATTAGTATATTTTCATAAAACCAGGAATTTGTTCACTATGTGTAGATGATCGTTTTTTTTTTTTTGTATATACTTGTATTGTGATGAAGGCAGTCACTTACCTGGACTGGATTTCCAGTTGGAGCCATACTCTACCTGTGTACTCTACCTCTGTACTCTACTGATAATCCCAGAGAATGACTATACACACCCATGGACTTGGACAGTGGATGATGTAAATTTCTTTGCAGCCTTATGCAATGTCCAGTTCTGTACATCTTTCTTGTTAGTAGTTGTGTGTCCTTGGCTGTCTTATTGTTAGATGTATTTTGGCACTCCTTCAGACGTAATGGCCAGTTTTGACACCAGTAAAACCACGTTTAAGCCACACAACAGCCATGCTGTTTGTTGACAGCTCCAAGGTGGGGTTTCTCTAGAGACAGTTGTGCTGTTTGTTGACAGCTCCAAGGTGGGATTTCTTTAGCAGTCTCTTCTCGTTTATTCGGTCTGTTTTAGATGAAATTTCTTGTGATGTTGTTTTGTTATTCAGCCCTTACCCACGCAGCAGGCACACAACGTTGAAACACAGTCGATTCAAGACGTTGAATCAACGTCAAGACATTGAATCGACATTGATACAACGTTGTGTGCATTAGAAGTGTTGTTTACTGTGATTGTGGCTTTTCCTGGTTATTTCCATATTTACTTTTTGATTAATCAGAGGTCTTCATTTGTTCTATATTTTCAAAGGATCCCCATTTTTAGAATATTTTACTCTGATGTTTCAATTGTTTCAAGTGAGGAAAACTAGTTCAAGCCTTCCCCACGCCCCATCCCAAACTCAGTATATATTTTTTTTTCCGCTTACCTTGCAAAATGTAAAACAAGCGGTTCCTCTGTTGCAGTTCTTCATTATTCGTATGACGGTTATTGTAAATGTTCTGCTTAGATTTGCCGTATTTGTTCCTATGAGGCAGTGGAAAAGGATCACGTGCTTCGTGATCGTGGCCTATTCTAGCTAAGTTTACTGATGTTCTTTCATGTTCTCTACAGGTCTTGAATTTTTATGAAACCAATGCATATATAACAGCATGCCAATATCTGTCCAGAAACAGTAAATAAGAGTTACACGAGAGGTAATTTTGCAAAACAGTCTATGGTCCACATAACAAGTCTTAGTCCTCATTTGTATGATTACCATCATTAGATGGTTTGTGTCACAACTATTATGTCCTATAGCTCTAGATAAGAGGAGGTACCCAGATGTTAATTTTTCTTATTTCTGCATGAAAACGTGTTGTGGGTACTCATTAGAAGCGCCCAGGCGCTTCTAATGAGTACTCACAATGTATGTTTTCATGCAGAAATTTTCTTATATGTTTTCATGCAGAAATATGAAAAATATAGGTACTTTTCAGATGGAAAAAGCACCTTATCTGGAGCTGTGATTTAATGTCTTTCAACCCAGTGTTCGCAGAGATAGCTTCTGATTTGTTGATGAAACAAAAATACATGATTTGTTAAAATTGAAAATCAGAATTTTACATGCAACCATACGGTATTTACCATAAACATTCCGTCAGCAACTTGTCTCCATACTATACAATTCTGCTATTAACCCTTGTCCTGCTGAATAAATTAAGAAGCCACACTCATTTCTAATTTTCAGCCAATCAGATTACTTGATCAAGGTTGTTGATATACATTCACATACTTAATGGCAAACAGTGCAGATCCAGATCATTGGCTTCTTCAGAAGCCAACTGATCTGGATCTACACTGTTTGCTAAGGCAGGGTATATCCGGGTTCAGCAGGATAGGATCAAGACCACCTTTGGTACTGTCTAAAAGTGGTCAACATTATATAGGCATTTACCATCTCACTTTCAGCCTTGGGCTTTATTCAGTTTGTATGATTCGTCGCTGGTTGTTCATTGATAAAATGAACAAAAATAAAATTAATTTTTGATAATTCCACCTCGTTTATGTTAACGATGAAAACGTGAGTTAAAGGTTGTTTAAGAAATCTACCCAAAGAAATGATTCCAAGAACTTCAGCAATTTTTATGTATGCCTACTGAATTGTAATTACAGTGAAATTTCAATGGCTCAAACACCGATGGCTCGTTTACCATGGCTAATTTGAACTCTTGAGTCCCTTCGAAATTCTTCTAATAGCAAGATAACAAATAATCAGGGAGGTTTTATCGTATTTTATCATGAAAATGTGTTGTGTGTACTCATTAGGATTGCCTCAATGAGGCAGTTCTAATGGGTACATACAACATACATTATTTTACAGAAGGTCCAAAAGATATTCTTAAATCTTCTCAATGTGGTGCTATGATTAACTCTCAGTGGCTCAATCTAGCCCTGTTTCGAACACGTTTCATGGTCCCAAAGGTGTTCGAGCCATTGCTGTTTGACTGTGTATCCTGTTGTTGTTGTTGGGCAGATTTTTCACATTACTAGGCACCCGAGGGGCAAAGATGCAAATGTGCTATGTACATGCATTCGCACAGCCTTGCTTTCATGGATCACGCTTGCTGCTGCTGTTTGTCACCAAGTGCCTTCCTGTCTTTTTATAAACCCAGGGCATGTCTAGTATGAGCTAAATGTACTAAAGGTCTGAAAATTTTCTCGACTCAAGCTGGACTCGAACCCACGACCTTCCACTTGCAAGTCGAGCACACTAACCACTAGACCACATTTTTTTCTGCACCAATTATACCCTGTGAGTTCTCAGTGGAATCACCTGGGCGAGGCAACTCCTACGAGTACACACAATATATTTTCGTGCAAAAATATTAATTATCTTTAATTATCGGCTTAATTTTTAACATGTCAGTGGCCAAGGATGAGTATATTGTCCAAGTGGTATCATATATTTACCTACAATATTGGAACAAAGTGGATTACCAGTTGATGTGTCCGTAAACTGCTGCACGAGTAACAGACAGTGTAGACACAGATCATACACCACCAAAGAATGCTGCATCCGATCAAGATCAACACTGTCTGTTACTCGTGCAGCAGGTTTCAGACACATCAACTGGTAGTCCAATCTCTGAGAGTCCAATGGATTTGTTCAAATTCTAGCACGTGTGGTAAGAAGTTTAAGTGTCCCAATATTTAACCCTGGTCCTGCTAAACTCGGATATGCTCTGGCTTAGCAAACAGTGCAGATCCAGATCAGTTGGCTACTTGAGAAGCCAACTAATCTGGATCTGCACTATTGCACTATTCACACAGTATGTGAATTTGTATCAACAACCTGGATCAAGTAATCTTGTCTGACAATTAGAAGTGGACGTGGTATCTTAATTTATTCAGAATAACAAGGGTTAAGGTTAATACGGTAAATGGAGACTGAGACAAATAAACTAATATAGTTTCAATATTTTATTTAGATACTAAGAAAGTACACAATTTTATCGTGACTGACATAGTATAAAACTGAGATCAAAAACATATATATATCACAAAGAATAATAAGTTAACATTTACTTCTCTCCAGGCAAATTCAGCAGATGACAAATCGATGACATTTTCACTTATTTTTCCCAGCAAACAGGATTTGACATTTCATGCAAATTGGAGACAATTTGCATGAAATGTCAAATCCTGTTTTCTGGATCAAATAAGAAAGATTTCAGTATGTCGTCTGTTGAAACTTTTACCCAACATGTCAATTGAATTAGATGACTAGCATGGCAGTCTGTCATATTTTCTTCAGAAGCATACCGCGTCTATTTTTTTTTTTCTTTCCAAGCATCATTTTACAGACGAAATGTAAGCAACCAAACGATTTCACTAACATCCATTTTTACCAATATCAAAAGCAAAGATGAGACCAAATAATGACTTAAACTAATTTACACTAACTAAACAGAGACGAACTGAATCCTCAACTTTTGGTATCAAACCCTTAAAGTGCCAATCAAAATCACAACAGATGACATTCTATTGTTTTTTTTTTTGTATGTATAAAATAAAAAATAAGAAAAATGAAATAAAAATGTTGTCTGCTACTGCTGAGATTGGCACTTTAAAGGCTAATATGCAGAGACAATATCTTCTGCTGTGAAACAATATCTCGAGACGAAAAAGCATCCAAATACATACCATATTGACCCTAAGTATTGGGACACCTTCTCTACTTACCATACTTGTCATAAACTTTGAATAAGTCCATTCTACTACTACTTGATGTCTCTAAAATATTGCTATATGTATGGCAAACAATGTAGACCCTGATCAGATGCCGCATTCTGTGGCGTCTGATCTGGGTCTACACTGTTTGCAAAGGCCTATCTGTCCCAGTTAGGGTTATTATGGTAAGTAGTTTTTTTTTATTTCTCCACAAAAACATATTGTTGGTTCTTGTTAGAACTGAGTACGAATATTCATGGATAAATAAGACAAACAATGTTTTTGTTACTTGGGGGCTATAAAAGGTTTTACGGCCCAGTCAACACTGTTAAGGTCATGCCGAGCCAGTCAGTTAACATACAATTTTCCTGGGCAGGCTTAGTCCTCCAAACAATTAACCAGTACTTTTTGTACATTCTTTTGCCATTAACTGACAACAGCCCTTCTTGAATCAGCAGAAGGGGGAGATAGATTATAGAAACGATTTCATGATCAATCTCCACGAAAGTTATATGGCTGGGCTGGGATCCGAGCTTCAGATCCATGGATCTGTAGTATTCTCGATGGAGCCCGGCGAAAAGTGCATCTAACATGAACAATGTGCATACGAAAAGTTATAACTAGATAAATATCATATGTACCCTAAGTATGCTGAGAGAAAAGCCTGAACAAACAGTGTAGGCCCAGATCAGACGCCGCATTCTGCGGCGTCTGATCTGGGCCTGCACTGTTTGACACCCATCCAGCAGTATTTCAGACACTTCAAGTACCAATAAAATGGATTTTATTAAACTTTAGAACAAGTACAATAAGGGGATAGCTGTCTGAATTCTAGGTTAAACAAGTATCACTTATAACTTTTACATCTTTGCAGATTGGTCATGGTCTAACTGTTTATTATTTGAGCTCTACAAGCTATGCATAACCTAAATGCGAGCAGCAAAGATCCTGCTTACACTGCCGATACACGGCTGATCCGGATCCCGCCAATGCCAAGATGGATGCACGTGCTGCTCATTAATTATCACAACCATATTTTGTAGTCTGATACACATGTACATACTTTTATATATTCAAATGCACAAATTTACATACAAATGCAAAACGGTTGAGGATGCTGATAGGGGTCAACTAATAAGTAAAATACTGTTTTCTGTTACATGTTGAAAAAAAAGAGAGTAAAAAAAAGAAAACTGAAAGATGGTGAAGAAATAGCCGAAATTAAAATTTACATACAGCAAAAAAGAAAGAATAAATAAATAAAATAAACTAAAAAAAAAAAAAAAAAAATGGACAAACATTTAGAATGGCCCAATCAGCACCCCGACTCACTTTGCAACTGGCCAATGTTTTTATAAAAATGTAATTTACGAGTTTAACATATCAATGTAAATATTACATCTTTCGCCTCTGCCTTTGTTCTTTATTCAAAATTAACAACAGTATTTTTCCGAAATATTTGGACGCCAAAACTCCCCCGTCATATTTGTCCTAAAATTTGAACAAGTCCATTTTACTATCTGCTGATGTCTGAAAACTGCTCAATAAGTGGTAAACAGTGTAGACCTGATCAGATGCCACATTTGTCGCATCTGATCTGGATCCACACTGTTTACTCAGACCAGTATGTCCGAATACGTAGGGTAAATACAAAAATGTCAATGAGATACACACAGTTTTTATATGATACAATAGGAAAGAATGAAATATGACAATCAAACATGAAAATTTCGTGAATTAAATGCAATCACATTTTTTTTTTTTTCACACAAATGTGAACACTAAAAGGCTAGTTCAAACAAATAGTACCATCATTTTGATTAAACTTAACTTCAGATCTGTCTAAATTCACGAATGGTCAGTTCATGTCCCAGTAAACACACACAGCTGCAAAAGTCGTTTCGACGTCACCGCAACGTCGTTGCGGCGACTTCAAAACGACGTTGCGACATTATGTGTTTGCTAGGAGTGATTTGTGTTCCCCGCTGTGACCGTCTTGAGATCAATGAGATTTGGACCCAGCCCAAATTTTACTCATAAGCATAGGATCTGAGACAGGGTACAAATGTGGCAAAAATGCTTTGTAGTGTTTTGTTCTGGTTCTTGGAACCAGATCATTAGACACACATACTTGAAACAACATCAAATCAATATCAAAATGCCACGGACGTTGTGTATAAGACTTTGTTCCAAAGTTGTGTATCCGTTGGAAATCATAACAACACATCACAAAAACATGCCTATATAATTTTGAGCCTCTTAAACCCCACTTTTATATAGTAAAACTGGGGTTTACAGGGGTGTATACATTATTTTTCTTATTTCTACTCAAAAACATAGTGTGGGTACGCGTTAGAACCGCCTCGCTGAGGCGGTTCTAACAAGTACCCACAATCTATGTTTTGCGCAGAAATATGAAAAAAATATCAGAGTTTTTTTATTTGAAAATTTTAGGTTTTGGAGGTGAAATTTTGTATTTATTTGAATAGGTGTGTTTTCGTAATGAGCATTTTTTTTTTTTTTTAACTTTTTTTCACAGAAAGTAAAGTTTGACAGTTCATAAGAATCGGCTGCCACGATGATTCACGTGAAATATCAAGCTTTATTTTCTCTGAAAATAAAATGGAATGTCGTCTGCTTCATTTTTTGAATGGCTCTGTAAGGGTTAAAATGATATCGTACCCTTCCTGCGCACACGACCGTACCATCATGCACCAGTGCGCATGACTTCCGCAAACGTTTCCGCTACAGATCGGATGCAGCGCACCGGACCTGTTGTCTCAATTTACAGGATGAGAACACTCAGTGTTTTTAAAGATTTATTCATGACGACCGAACGGTTCTGGCAGTGAACTTTTCCTGTTCTAAAATATATTTGATACCATGACAAACATCGGGAACAAATCGTGACGGTTTTGCCAATTCAGGCTCGTGTAAAATGTCTCTGTGGCCATGATAAACATCGTCATCCTCAGATTTGGTCGTCTCTTTCTCCGGACGGAAAACACCAGTGCCGACTAGAACGCTTTGCATGGATTTTACCGACTGTCTACGGAGAGAAACGCTGGCTGGTATGGTCCGGCACGAAGGGAGGTCAGATTCTTCCTCATTACCATTTTCTCTGTTCGTCCACATTTTCTTCAAGTAACGATCGTACAGGTTGGCACCGACAATGTCTACGTTAGGGTTGTCACTGAAATGAGAGAAAAAAAAAAAATACATTGTACGTAGCAACGTCGGTGCGTTTTGATAGAAATTTAGAACAGACACTTATAGCATTTATTACAGACATACCTATTATTACAGGCTTAGCTATAATGAATTATAAAATTTTAGAATTTCATGTGTATTTCAGCGAGCAGAAAAATGAATAAAGGCAAGGACGTAAATAATACATAGTAATTTTATACGTCTTTGATAAAGGTAAGCAAGCTTTAGCGAGATTTTAATGTTTTTTGTTTTCCTGAAATTTTATGGTAATTACCATGTAATTTATTTGTCATGCAACATTTAAGTGAGTTAGACTCTGAACTCGATTCATGTATTTAGCTTAAACAATGTACGTTGTTAATATTAAATCTTTACCAGGTCGGTGTTGATAACGAGAGTAGGTAAATGTCGGTAGTAGGTAAATGATTAAGTAACTGAAACGTACTAATGGTCAGTAATGTTTCCGTATCATAACATTGCCTTTAGATATCTCAACGGACACGGTCAGAAACGTTTTTTTTTTTTTTTTTTTTTTTTTTTCAAACTGGTCTATCAGTTTTCTAAATCAGATAAAATCGTTCTTGGCCTCAAATTGCATTTGAAATAATTAGCATGGACTCTTGAACTGAATTTTTAAAGTCTTATGACATGTTGTGTTCGGCGAAAAGCTGAACAGTGCCAACGGACAATTTAAATGTCTTCAGTCCACTTACCCTACAAAGTAGAGTTTTTCTATGGGTTTTGTGATTCCTAGATTCTTAGCAACGTCACTGATTACATGTTCAGCATAGCGATATGTGATCTCACATGGTTTCCCAATTAAGGCTCGATACTCCAAGTCAACACCAGTGATTTTCTGTAAAAACGGAGCAAAAGACAGATTTAGCAAAATAATATACAAATACGATGCCTTAAATAAGACATAGAGTATATACAGTAATTAACTTTTTTTGTAAACACCAAACATTATAGTATGGAATGTTAGTTACGTACATAGAATTAAATACTTATTTCAGCCAGCGCACGACAAAACTTACAATAAGACCTGAATGATTAGCAAAGATTCAGATCAACCTGTACATCTACGCAGTATAGCAAGGGTTCTTGTTTATCCCTCTTTGGATAGCCTGAAGGCTGTAGAAGGCACTTGCGATCAGCGAAGACTGATCAGACTGCGCGGATGGGCACGTTGCTCGCACAAGTATTGTTTTAGGCTTTGTCGTGCGCTGGCTGATTTTGGTGTCTTGTGGGACTGTGTTCCGTGAATGTAGCCTTTCCTGGGTACCTCATATCTCCAGATAATTTTTTAAATAAAAAATGAATACGATTAACCTATTTATGCCTAGTGGACTCTTCTACATCTCTCTTTAGACAGATTCATTTCCAATGTAAGGGGCGTCTGGTTTGTGTTTAGCATTATCATTCAGTCGAGGTATTCCAGTTCTTAACCCTTCTCTTACTGAACACGACATACCCTGTCTTAGCTTACAGTGTAGATCCAGATCACTTGGCTTCTGAAGAAGCCAACTGATTTGGATCTGCACTGTTTGTCATTAAATATGTGAATTTCTATAAAAAAAACAAAAAAAAAATAAAAAAAACGGATCAAGTCTTCTGATTGGCTGGAAAATAGAAGTGGGCGTGGCATCTTAATTTATTCAGCAAGGCAAGGGTTAATGCAAACAGTGTAGACTGTGTCTCTACACTGTTTGCCAATGCCCCTTTTATCGGACGCTAGGCATAAATTGGTTAAACTTTAATAAAGTTAGATGTGAATAGATTAAGACCTACCTTATACAAAGCCTCCAGACAAACAAGGAATGCGCCATGACCAAATCTTGGCATGCAAGCCTGATGCATGAAAACCAGGTCCATGTTGCAAGCAATAACCGGAAGTTGTTTCACCTCTTTGACCGACTTTGGCGTATGCCCAGATTTAGGCACACCCTCTGTGAGTAACAGATCAACCAGCAGTTGAAGGTGTGATTCCCATCTTGTAGGTTCTCCAATCAGAAGAACAGCTGAAAAAAAAAAAGAATACATATTAGCCCTTAAAGTGCAAATCGCAACTGCAGCAGATGACATTTTGATATTTTTGTATTTTTCAGAGAAAATAAGGCTTTGGATTTCATGTGGGTGAGGATTCCCATGAAATTCCAAGTCATATTTTCTCTGAGGGATAATAATAAAATATAGAATGTTATTTCCTATCATTTTGCTTATACGCTTTGTGAGTTAACTAAATGACAGTAACAAACAAGTCAAGTGACAAGGCTAAGATTAATATTTGAAAAAAAAAAGAAAGAAAAAAAACACAACAACAACAAAAAACAAAACAAAAACAAAACAAAAAACAACAGATTTTATGACAGTTATGCCTCTTGTCAAGTTTGGCATTTAAAAGTCCCTTATACGTTTGTAAGGACAAGCATATAATTGGGGTATACTGTTTACCTTTCTAGTTTTATAACTGTTTTTTGGGTGTTTTATGCACGTTAATTATCATTATAACTTTATGAAACTAGACAAAAACAACAAAAAATCCAAACAGACAAAACAAATCAAACCTACCTTCCACTGGTGGGAATGTTTCATCATCCGGGTGGTTGCCCTTAGCAACAGCGTTTCTGTTTTCATGGTCTACCATATCCAGGAGAGGGTATGCTTTCTGGACATCTTCTATTGTACAAACATTGGTAAATCCAAGACTTACAGGCGTTAAGGAAAAATTGAGTTATTGTTTGTAGGTTTCAATTTGGTTTAATTTCATTTCAGTGTTGTTATTGTTTTAATTTTACCATGTAATGTTAACTTATCATAGGTCCAGATAGGTTTTTTTTGTTTTGTTTTTTCAACAGAAACGTGTGGATATTTTCTTATTCTTCTATGAAAACATATGTTGTGGATGCATATTAGAAGCGCCTCTTATCTGGAACTATATTATTATGGGTCACTGTAACTCTTTCGTCTTTCTTGTTTTTTTTTTTTTTTTTTTTTTTTCTTTTTTTTGTTCGCTACACATACATTCTATTGATATCAGATTTACTAGAGGAGAGTTTGAATGAGACAAGAAAAAGCGATTTTAAACATTGATATTTTTGGCTCGATGTCGAACAATCGAGCCACAGCATACAAACGCTTAAGGTAATCAAACCGCGCGTTAGACGAAATCCATGTAACGGTTATTTATAGTCGCTGTGACGTCAGAGTGCTGTTGATGGAGGGCTATCTGTAAAACCTGGACTGGGACATTGGCAAACAGTGCAGACCCAGATCAGACGCAGCAGAACGTTAAGGGTAAAATGAAACAGTCTTAGTCCTCGTTCAGGACCATTTTCTCAGCCAACACTCAGAGACAATCTATCCACCAGTGCTGTCAGTGCTTTGATTTTATTTTCAGTCATAAAATAGTATCATGGAGTGATTGGTATACCCAGCTAGCATTCTTTATAAATCTGCAGTGGACCGTTATCGACCCGTCGGCTACCCTGACGGGCCGATAACGGCCCGCTATAGATTTATAAAGAATGCTTACTGGGTATCATTATTATTATTTTTATTATTATTATTTTTGGATGTTTGTTTTTCTAATGGTAAAAGGTTGTATTTTACTACTGTGGGTATAATACAATATTTTGATTCGTTTGAAAGGATACTCTGCAGCTATATCTTTCCTGTACTCTTGTCCCACAACCAGCACATGTTTGTCATGGAACTCCGTCAATAGGCGGGCAGGAGTCGGCGCATGGATTACCATGTCTGGTGTCACCTGCAAATGAGAGAGAAGTTGGTTTTAGTGTAAACTGCAAATAGAACAATGAATTATCAACGCGAGAATGAAAATTAGAGCCGATGACACGAATAAACAGTTGTCTATTTAAACTGAAACAAATTTGCATGCCTTCCTACCTTTCAAGGTATCGAACTATTGATTTTCATCAATTTTTATTTGATTTTATTTTTCTTCGTAAAATTCTCACTCCTAACATTTTTTCCAAGAATTTTTGCGCATACTGGCACGGTTTATTCCACTACAATATATCTTGCTGCGCATTCATGATTATTTGCGCATTACAAACACACTTGTCAACTGGATAGCACAAAAGATGGCATAACGTAACTGTTCACCTTGGATTTTGTGCGGCAATGTGCTCTATTTTTCTTTCCGGTGGCTTTCATATACTACTATTTTTTGCAAAGAGAAAAAAGAAAAAAATCAACACTTTTCAGGGTTCAAATTTAACTTTTTTGACAGCTTGCTAAAATTAGCAAGTAGCATTATTTTTTACTTGCTAAACCTTTCAGCCACTTGCTTTTTTACACTTATAAATACGGTTAAATGTGGCCTTAAACCTTAGCACTCTGGGTAAAAATTTCAGCAGGCATTTTAAAATACTTGTTTTATTTTTTCCATAAAACAGGTTTTGACATTACATGCAAATTGTCTCCATAGGAGACAATTTGCATGTAATGTCAAAACCTGTTTTCTGGGAAAAATAAAAAAAAAATATCATCATTGCTTTTGGAAAAGAAATTGAAAAACTTCAGCAACAGTGCCTCAGGTTCCACAATTAAACAGAATCTTTCCAACTTGCTAGAATTAGCAAGTGATGGAAATTGCAGCTTGCTTTTTGAGGAAATTAACTAGCAGTTAGCAAGTGCTAAAATTGATCCCTGCTTTTTATTAGTAAAATCGTCTTATCTACCATTTTAGATAATAAAAAATAATGTACATACTTGTATGTCAAGCCATTTCTGAATCTGAGCAGCTTTGTCGTGACTTCGATTACAGGCGTTGGTGACGAAAGCCACTGGCACCTTTAACTGTCCTGTCTCATCCTCGAGGTAACGTATGGCCTGTAGAGCCGCCGTGAGTGGCGTAGAACCGCGAGCAAGGACGCCATCAACGTCGAACAGTATACCAAAATCCGCCTGAAAAAAATTGTTCCAAATAAACTGTCAGTAACATTACGAAAACAGGCCTATTCAAATATATTGAAAAATTCACAACCAAAAAATGAAAATTTTCAGATAAAAAAATTTTGATATTTTTTCATAGTTCTGCTCAAAACATAGATTGTGGGTACTCGTTAGAACCGCCTCGGCGAGGCGGTTCTAACGAGTACCCACAATCTATGTTTTTGAGCAGAAATAAGAAAAATAATGCATACCCCTGTAAACCCCAGTTTTACTATATTAAAATGGGGTTTAAGGGGGGCAAAATTATATAGGCATGTTTTCGTGATGAATAAATCTGCCGGAGATGTAGTTCCAATTTTAAAAACTGTCAGTACAAAATACGCCGGAAAATAGTTCCAGATAAGCTGACAGTAAGGAATTATCTTGTTTTGTTTTTTTTCTAATTTGAAAAACATTGATGATTATTCACAGTTTACATCGAGATATTTACATGGATTTTTCGATGTTTTGTGTTTACTGCGTTAGAATCGTCTGTGTGAGGTGAATCTAGCAAGATTTTCATAAATTCCAACACAACAGCTCATCTAGAGTTTATATTTACAATTCCAGTTATCACGTATCGAGAAAAATGAAAGAAACATGTTAATGATGTCTCACGCAGCAACCTTCACCTAGTTCAGGATCACGCGTACCAGCTGAACCAGTGTGGCTTGTTTGTATTCAATCAGCTGGAGTTTGTTTATGCGATCAGCTGTTTTCTATACTGCACGAAAAAAGGTGTGTGAGATTACACAGTACGTCGATTCGAAGTCGACGTTGCTGCGACCTTCGACGTTGTGGTTTGTTTAGAACGTGTTTGACAGCGACTTAGATTACAGTTGGGAAAACGTGCTCTTATCTTTCTTGTCCAGTAACTGATGGACAGTTGAGTGGACAACTGTACTACTACTTATAATAATAATAATAATAATAAGAAGAAGAAGAAGAAGAAGAAGAAGAAGAAGAAAAAGAAAAAGAAACACTAACCTCCTCCTTTTCTGCAAGTGTGGCCAAGTCGCTCTCATATATCAGACTTCCTTCAGAGCTGTCTGACCCGTCTGAAAAATAAATAAATAACATCCGTTGTGTGTCAACCGCTTTGATAGTAAATGGAATTATCTAACCCTTAAAGTGCTAATCACAACTGCAGCAGACGACACTCTGATTTTTTTTTTTCAAAGAAAAGCTATTGTATTTTAAGTGAATCGTCTTCCAAGTCTTATTTTCTATGAAAAACTGATGATAACAACAAATACAGAGTGTCGCCTGTTACAATTTTGATTAGAGCTTTAAGGATTAAGATTTCACTTATCATGAAAATAAGTCGGAAAATAAACTTGCAAAAATATAAGCTTTTTTTTTTTTTTTTTTTTTTTTTTTTTTTGCAATCCTAATTATTAATTTCAAATAATAAAAAAACAAAAAAAACATCAAAATTATATTCAAAATATGAGGTACAACAATAGTTAACCACCATGAATATAATAAAGCAAATATAATATTATAGGAGAAAATGATAAAATAAAAAAGATAAATAAAAAATAAAAAATAATAAAACAAAATAAAATTCACGTACCCGTATTATATCCATCATCACTGCTCACATGTCTGCTTCTGTTATTATTCACAATCTCTCTCATGATTGAAACCTTAAGTCGTAGTATTATGCTAAAACTTTATAATTTTAAGAAGTATATATCAAGTGTCGTAATCCTTGAAGGAAATGAACAATTTAGAAACTTATTGGATCTGCTTGGCTATTTATACTTTTGCTCCTCGAGTTGCACGAACTGGGAGAGTGTACACGATCTAAATTTTCATTGGCCCCGAATACGGTTACCCAATTAACCAAGGTTCTCCATCTAAATATTTGTTTGTGTACAAATGGGTCAGTTGTTCTATTGACACTCTTCTGACCTATCTGTCTATTTTTAAATGCCGTGCAAATTCGGTTTTTGACCGAAATATAAATAGATTTTAATAATAGAATTTTAAATGACGACGCTTATTGTGTTTTAACGTGTTAGTAATTATCATCACCATTATTATTATAATAATAATTATTATTATTTTGTTTGATGGCCCATGTTGATAAATGATCAGCAAGATCTGGTGAGATTGTACTTTCACCGTTTTCCTAAAATTGCATGCACTTTTATATTACAAACTTTCTGTTGTATTCAACGTGACTGGAGAACATAGCAAAATCATTCTCATTGTAGCTTGCACAAATTATATGTCGTATCAAGCGAAAACAGGTCATCTTCGGGCATATGCAAAGTGCATAGATCTTCTCAAATTTTGCTTTAATTATAAATCATTGGTGATATAAGGGATCTGCTCTAAAAGGAAAGAATTTGCTCCCCGTGGGAGCAAATTCTTTCCTTTTAGAGTAGACCCCTTTCCAGTAAAGGGACTTGATATGAAGGAAGCGCAAAACAGGAAGTCACAAAAGTTGTCTCCCTTTTAAAAATGGCGAAAAATCTACCTGGTGTATCAGGTCCCTTTAAAGTTGTATTATATAAATAAAGAAAGTACCCTTAATCATTTCTGTCATTGCAAATTGCTTATGTCATTGCAGACAGTGGAAACTCCGATCAGATGACGTTTTCTGCAGCATTTATCCTGGCGTATACGTTTTGTCATTGTCCGGTTTTGGGGGCGCTCAGCATTAACTGGTCAATTAGTTCTAAATCAAATGATGCACAACGTGGGAAAAGGGCTATTATGCCATAGGCGAACAGCGATGGTCTAGATCAGCATGCGCATCCGTGCAGCCTGGTCTGGACATTCTCTGTAACCGACATCTTCTACAATATCCATTGATTCTGTTAGCGGAAAACGAAGGCCGAGATCAGCCTGCACGAATCATCTGGGCCTGCGTTGTCCGAAAATTGCATAAGGGCCCTTTTCGTTCGTTGCGCATCAATTAATATTTGTGGTAGTGATAGTAGCAGGAACGAACCTAACTCTACCACATTTCTATTATTTTCGATTTTATTTTTTATGAAAAAAAGAAAAAAAAATCTATGCGTGTTTAAAGTGACCCTGATCAGACAGCGCATAACCCTGGTAGAATCTGTCCTCTTTAAATGACGTGTCTCTGATATGGATTTCTGATAAAGAAAATAGTACACGAGACGTCCTCATGGACAAATCTTGAACAAAAATAGTTCTAACATAACAAAGAGAAGACATACCAATAAAAAGAGCTGAAAATAACAAAGAATTCAGTCTACCAACAATACTGCTTTGTGGACAATTTCGTAGGATGACTTCACTGTTTCAGTTTTCACGATTTTCAGAAGTGCACCCGAACGACTTCGCGAATTAAAATCTGTGAACTTGAAATTCGAGCGGAATGGAGCGGAAATTCGAGCGGAATAGAGACGCGACGGATTGTGCGCATTTTGGCCTCTTCAAGCGAAAAGGTGCCATCGAACTTGCGCTAAATGTGCAGACTCAGATCATCCAGCGCATGCGCAAAGTATCACCCATGCCTTTACTCTCTAATATTAGATATTTGATTCTGTTAGCGGACTTGGAAGGCCCGGAACAGACTGCGCGGAGACTGTGCGGATGCGCAGGTTGATCTGGGCCTTCGTTGTCCGCATATGCCCGAAGACAAGTTTTCGCAAGGCACGGCCCATTTGTCGGTGAAATGTGTTTCAAATAACCACAAACATACGCATTTTGCATGTAGCACATAAAATGAACGCGAAACATAAAATGCTTTCATCATGACATATGAGACGGCATACGAAAAAAGGAGCCTTATGTTTTTTTCGCTTTGTGGTTCTTTAAATGCGCATGCGCAGTCCTCTGGGCTTCAGGCATGCGTTTTTGTTTTTCTTATTTTCTTTAAGCTTTCTCGAGGTTCCTACTACATGTCTGCGAACAGCAAAGGCTCTGGCGAGACTGCGCATATGCGCAGTCTCGCCTGCCTTTGCTGGTCGCCTATGTGATCAGTACCATTTTCTCGTGTGCTGGCTCATATTTGATCAGCGAAGGTTCAGGTCAGCCTACGCGTCCTCGCATATTTGGTATGATTTCGTTATTCGTATGACAGGCAATTGTTAGACTGGCTCCAGCCTCCAGTAACAAAATATTTATTCTTATAATCCTGTGTGATAATCCACTGGTGACAAAACAAAAATTATATCGTGTCTATAAAGGCTGGTCATTAGAGACCTTGATATTATTTTGGTTTTATTGTAGTGGATTATCAAACAGGATTATAAGAATAAATATTATAAGAATAAATATTTTCCCTTCCGCTGATTCAAGAAGGGCAGTTGTCAGTTTCTGGCGAAAGAATGTGCACAATACTGGTTAACCGCTTAGAGGACTAAGCCTGCCCAGTAAACGTGTGGTTTGGTAAACTGACCGCGCTCGACATGACCCCATTGGGTTGACTGGGCCGTAAAACCGCAACACAATCAATCAATCAAGAATAAATATTCAGTCACTGGAGACTGGAGCCAGTCTAGGCAATTGTCAGCGGACCGTCTAGTCAAATCAAGCGATCCAGATTCTTAAAGGGAATACATATACATGTGCTTTCAGAGGTAATTACTTAAAGACTCCATATTCCTCAAAAATAGACATTTTGATCCAAGAAAGGTTTAATAAATTTATATACAGTATTAATACGATCATAAAATGTGGCATCTGACAGCCTGTAGAATTTCAGTTAGTTTCTCGTTTTTGAACTGGGTCAAAAATGAAATGATCATTACGAAAACATGCCTATATATAATTTTGACCCCCTTAAACCCACTTTTATATTGTAAAACTGGGGTTTGCAGGGTTATACATTTTTTCTTATCTCTGCTCAAAAACGTAGTTTGTGGGTACTCGTTAGTCGAGGCGGTTCTAACGAGTACTCACAATTTATGTTTTGAGCAGAAATATTAAAAATATCAGAATTTTTTATCTGAAAATTTTCATTTGTTGGTGATAAAATTTTCAGTATATTTGAATAGGCATGTTTTCATAAGTTATTTTTATCGTATCTATGAATTAATGTTGGCAACATTAATTCAAAGATACGATAAAAAATCCTTTCATTTCTAGAACGAGAGACTAACTCAAATTTTACAGGCTGTCAGGTGCCACAATTTATGATTGTATTAATACCATATATGAATTTATTAAACCTTTCTTGGGTAATAAAATGTCTATTTTTGAGAAATATGGAGCTTTAAAAGTGGTCTACCTTAAAAGGAAATAATTTGACATTTCATTCCGACCGACTTTTCCTTCGGAGTGAGACAATTTGAAAAAAATTCCATGCCTTATTTTCCAAAATAAAATATATATTAGTAATTTGCAATCTTTTATTGTCTTTTGTTTCATTATTTGCTTTTATTTACCGATATTAATGCTTAACACTCTGGGTAAATTTTTTCAGCAGACGACATTGTTTTTTATTTCTGTTTTTCCAATAAATAGGATTCGACTTAGACGGGCTACTAGTCGGATATCAATATTATTTTCATCAACCAATTATAATTATTAATTTACTAATGAACTAAGGGCCATCTACTACTTACTGCTTGCCTCACTTCTTTGATAGCAGTAACTAATCTTGGAGATATCCTTGATGTCAGAGACCAACTATTAGAGACTGGCTATACAAGATGTCATACATAAATTTGAATCAGCTTATAGTAAGGAGTGATAAAACATGACATCAAGGTCTAGGAGCTAGTCTAGATTCGACTTTTCATGCAAATTGTCTCCAGTGGAGACAGTTTGGATGTAATGTCAAATTCTGTTTATGAAAAAAAAAATAAATAAATAAATACAGTCGACTCTCATTATCTCGAAATCCAAGGGACTCTATGAAACACTTCGAGATATCCGTACTTCGACATATCAGATTTGCGGAACTGAGGAAAACTATTAATCGAACAACTACCTTTAACAGTATGGATATGTAATTTGACTCCTAAGTTAGAGATATATTGAAAATATTGTGGAAAAGATGAGAAATTGCTCTCCTCTTTTCCACAATATTTTGTTGCCTGTTGGTAGATCTCTGTGTTAAAACAAGGACCAGATTTTCACTTCGAGATAAGCGGTTATTCGAGATAAGCGAGTTCGAGATAACGAGAGTCGACTGTATATCACTAATTTGTCGGCTGTTGAATTAGCCCAGGAAGTGGTAAAGATTAATCATCATTCCAGAGTATGATTCATTTGGGGAAAATATTTGATAATACAACCTGAAAACAAGTCCCTCGACCTTGAAACTTACCTGCATGCCTGACACATTTGGTTATTTATATTACTGATTTAATTAGTATGCAGCGTCTCCTTGTTTTCATATTTACCATCATGAAATCATGCTAATATGAATAACTGCAGCCTGTTGTTAGTAAATATAGCCTGAAATTAGTAAAAATGTGCTATTCATCATCAACCCGACCGATCTTAATGTTTAGCAGTCCGGGTAAAATTTTCAGCAGACGACATCTGGAAATATTTTTCTCATCACGAAAACACGCCTATATAATTTTGACCCCTTTAAACCCCACTTTTATATAGTAAAACTGGGGTTTACAGGGGTATACATTAGTTTTCTTATTTCTGCTCAAAAACATCGATTGTTGGTACTCGTTAGAACCGCCTCGGCGAGGCGGTTCTAACGAGTACCAACAATCTATGTTTAGAGCAGAAATATGAAATATCAGAGTTTTTGTATGTAAAAAGTTTTAGTTTTTGGAGGCGAAATTTTCTATATATTTGAATAGGCGTGTTTTCGTAATGCATTTTTTTTCTTCAGACAACAGGATTTGACATTTCTCCAAAGGGGGCAATTTGCCTGAAATGTCGAATCCTATCATCTGGGGATATTATGAAAAATATCACCAATTGTTGTTTGATGAATTAGCCAGAGTGGTAAAGTTTAAATTTTGACGCCAACCCGAAACCTTTATAGGCATCTTGGACAGAAAATTATGCGAGCAGCAAAGAAATAGATCAGCATGTGTATCCGCGTGTGTACCTGCGCAGTCTGATCAGTCTTCTCTGATCGTTGATTCATTCTACACTCTCCTATGATATTCGACAAGTGGACATTAAAGGTCCGCTAATCAGACTGCGCTTTACGTGGTCCGGCATACTAACTTTAAGCATCCATGTTCCTCAATAATAGACATTTTATTATACAAGAAAGGTTTAATAAATTGATATATGGTATTAATACAATCATAAAATGGGGCACCTGACAGCCTGTAAAATTTCAGTTGAAATAAAATGATTTTTTTATCGTATCTCTGAATTAATGTTGTCAACATTTATTCGGAGATACAATAGAAATCATTTAATTTTTGACCCAGTTCAGACACGAGCGACGAAGTGAAATTTTACAGGCTGTCAGATGCCACATTTCATGACCGTATTAACACTATATATCAATTTATTAAACCTTTCCTGGAAAAAAAATAATCTATTTTTGAGGAATATGGAGCCTTTAAGTGGATAACGTTTCTGCAAACGTCAGTTGTATATTTAAGCAATAGAATCCTAAGCTGAGGGCACTGTGAAGGTTTATGGACTGCCCTCGGGCAACGGCCTGGGCCGACAAAATCATATGGCCCGAGCCGCAGGCGAGGGCCATATCACTGTCGGCCCAGGCCCTTGCTCGAGGGCACTCCATAAACCTTCATAGCGTCTGAAGCTAAGGTTTCTATTGCCTTTAGTGCATTGGACAGCTCTTGAAATTTTGATTGACAATTTACATGCACGTGAAAATTGGTCGCGACGTGAAACATATGTCTCCAGAGATCTCGCACTAATATAAGAACTTATCAGCCTGCGCAAAATTCAGCCACTAAATCCAACTATCTATACATCACGTAATTTTGCCCATTCATTCCTAGCCCCGCATTTCGCACCTTTTGTGTACAAGAAGAGAGAAACGTGGGTTAAGATCAACTTTCCATCTTATGCTTAAACATATATATTTTATTTCCAGGTATAGTATGACAATATACTTTGTAGTACATAAGAAATGGGATCAGAACGGAAGTATGACTACTTTTTTAGTTCTTCTCCTGAACAATTACAGTTGTACACATAGTGACGGAATACAGTCGACTCTCGTTATCTCGAACTCGCTTGTCTCGAATAACCGCTTATCTCGAAGTGAAAATCTAGTCCCTGTTTTAACACAGAGATCTACCAACAGGCAACAAAATATTGTGGAAAAGAGGAGAAATTGCTCCTTAGGAGCAATTTCTCCTCTTTTCCACAATATTTTCAATATATCTCTAATTTAGGAGTCAAATTACATATTCATTCTGTTAAAGGTGGTTGTTCGATTAATTGTTTTCCTCAGTTCGCAAATCTGATATGTCGAAGTACGGATATCTCGAAGTGTTTCATAGAGTCCCTTGGATTTCGAGATAACGAGAGTCGACTGTATGTTAAACAACATGGATCTCAATTTGTAAATGTAAGGTTAACATTCAGAATTAAAAAAGGACAAACATACCGAATATATAAAGGGCAATGAGAAAAAACAAAACAAAAAAAACAAAAAAAAAAACAAGAAAAACAGAAAAACTGGAAATATAATAAGCTCAAATATTAATGAAAGACCCACGGCTGATATCAGGCTTAATATTGATGCCAGTACAAGGGCTGATAATATCAGTCGTAGAAGTCACTTTAATTTTATTACAATACCTTATAAGGAATTTATCTTAATGATAATACTTTTAAAAAAAAATGTGTTTAAAACACTCTTTGACATTACAGTAACTATTTTATAATGTTTTCAAGAGATTAAATGGGCATAACATCACATAAATTAAGTAAAATACATGAGAAAAAAGATTGTGGGCAGTGAAAATGAAGCTGGCCACGTTATACGTTATCATTCTTATACAGGCAGTGACAACAAAGACCCCGATAATAATGCGCAGTTTTGTCTGTGCATTTGTGGAATCTTATCTGGGTCGTAGTTGATCGCACGTATCATACATGAGGCATTGTTTTGTTTATTTTGCTGTTGAACATGTTGCTGCTTTCAACATTACGAAAACACGCCTATTCAAATAAACTGAAAATTTTACCATAAAAAATGAAGAAAAAATCAGATGAAAATTCTTATATTTTTCATATTAATGCTCAAAACATAGATTGTGGGTAGTCGTTAGAACCGCCTCGCCGGGGCGGTTCTAACAAGTATCCACAATTTATGGTTTTGAGCAGAAATAAGAAAAATAATATATACCCCAGTAAACCCCAGTTTTACTATATAAAAGTGGGGTTTAAGAGTGTCAAAATTAGTCGTTAGAACCGCCTCGCCGGGGCGGGTCTAACAAGTACCCACAATTTATGGTTTTGAGCAGAAATAAGAAAAATAATATATACCCCTGTAAACCCCAGTTTTACTATATAAAAGTGGGGTTTAAGAGTGTCAAAATTATGCAGGCGTGTTTTCGTGATGAGAATCCATGCTTTTCGCGCAGGTTTTCAGAGCGGGCAGTATCACATCCTATGGCCCGGTCCATATCAAGTGATAGTGCCCGCTCGGGCTTCTAACCATAAATAGAGACCTGCACTTGGTGCGGTTATGATCAATGAAAAAAAAAAAAAAAAAAAAACTTGTTAAATATGTAATATGCACTCTTATATTTTATTAAACAATTCAATACTTGAGCTTTGACGAGCAAAAATTGAAATAATCGGAAGGGGATATCATCACGAAAACATGCCTATATAACACTGACCCCCTTAAACCCCAATTTTACATAATAAAACTGGGGTTTACAGGGGTATATTTTATTTTTCTTATATCTGCTTAAAAAGATAGATTGTGGGTACTCGTTAGAACCGCCTCGTCGAGGCGGTTCTAACAAGTACCCACAATCTATGTTTTGAGCAGATATATGAAAAATGTCAGAATTTTTTATCTGAAAATTTTTATTGTTTGGTGGTAAGATTTTCAATATCTTTGAATAGGCATGTTTTCGTAATGAATATCGTTTGAAGGCGCATTAATGTTAGTGTTTATTTATCATATGACATAAATTTGTGTTTTCAATGCATTTTCTGCTCGCACCATCGCCTTTTTGCTATTAGTAATCAGTTCGTTTTACGGACATAATTCCGTAAATATTGCTCAATAACCTGGGCTGCGTTCAGAAGTGCAAAGCGAATGTTTTGCCAAAATAATATCATGACTATAAAAGCTGGTCATTTGTGACCTGCCTTAAAAGTCATAGTATCATTTTAGTTTTATTTTACTGGATTATCAAACAGGATTATAAGAAAAAAAATTTGGTCACTTGAGACTGGAGTCAGTCTGTGGAGCCCGGCTACAATTAATGCAAACGCTCAGAAAATGCTCTGTGTATTTGCTGCTATAAATGTGAGCCTATTCCAAACATTTCAGTATTCAATTAGAAAATGACTTTATTCTTTCATTTTCTCTCGATATCTATCTACACGTGGTGTCAAGGGGTCAGCCTAAGGTTAACGGTTGTTTTTGTGTTTATGAAGATAAACTCTCTTCATGTGATGTTTACATCATGTTTTTTGTTTACCTCATCATTATAAGTCAAAGAAAGGTTGAACTCGTTAACCCGACAGAAAATTAATTGATTTTGCAACTGGTCAGTTCTATTCTGTTTTCCACGTTTGTAACATTTGTTCGGATTTATGGCAAAATCACAAAGGTTACATAATGTAGCAAAGATTTAATACATGGACCAAACGTATCCATTTTAGTATTATATTTTACCGGAAATGAAAACCTATTACATATTCCAGTTACTGTGGATACTTCGACCAATTATTCCATTATTAGCGTTACTGAATATCAGCATGGATGATCAAAGTGTCTGGATATCCATTGCGTTTCCGAAGCCCGATTTTTCGAAATACAGACAGTCCATATGACAAAGAATTTTGCGCACTAAATGAATATTCTGAATTTCCATAGGCGTAGCGCTCAGTACGCACGTACGCATGTGCGTAACATGCGTAAGAAACTTTTTTATGATAAAGTGGCAATAATATAAAATATTTGGTTCCCTACATTTGGGACTGCTCTTAAAGGAAAGAATTTGCTCCCTCTGGGAGCAAATTCTTTCCTTTAAGAGCAGTCCCTTATTTAGAAGTGCTTCAAGGCATACTTTTTCAAGAGTTTTCCTGGATTTGCGTACAAATAATTCTGTGTTAGCTACGCCACTGAATTTCATATAAAGTTTCCTTTCAAAAGGAAAGACTTGCCAAGTTTTATCAGTGACCTCTCTCTGTGCATGTTTATAGGAATGCAGCTGCTATAAACCATGATCCTACTGTTCTTTCAACATCATTTGGAAAGACGGTTTTTGCTTGGCGTTTTATTTTAAATGAAAATATTTTGTTCTGATTGACAATATCTTGGAATGTTTAGTTATGAAATTGTGTATGCTAGAGAATTGTGGTACACTTTGAGATAGTTTGATGATACTTAGTCGGTATGTGGAACAGGTTAATTTAATAGGTTCCGCCTCTATTTGGAATATAGGGGACTGTGTGAACAAACTATTGTGCTTTCGACATATTTCAGAAAGTCGTTTTTTGCTTGATGCTTTACACAGAAGAAGTAAACTTGCAAACTTTTGTCTTGATTTAATGCAAAACCATTTTTCGTAACAAGCTTTGAATAAAAAGTTTTATTCTAGTTATCAGTTAATAAAAAATCAAATATTTTCACTTTTTCCCATAGAAAGATACATAAACTGTATGCAGTTCTGCTGAGTACCCACAAAGTATGTTTTCGTGCAAAGTTATAATAAACAAATAGCCTAACCCAGTAAACAAGCAACGCCGCAACAAGTTAGTATGACGTGGCGTGACGCGGCGACATCGAAACCTCGTTGTAGCGGCATTTTGTGTTTGCCAAAACATTGAAATAACGTTGTCGTGATGTTTTATTTAGTACGCCGCTGTTGCTATATGTGTGAACAAGCAATTATTGTTTTTTTTTTTTTTGTTTTTTTTTTTTTATTCCATTACTGCCCAAAGTGTACGTCAGACTTGCGCCTGACACTGTTAAGGTTGGCAACGATCAAGTCGTATGTATTTTTAAAATGACGCATATTTCAAAGACAGGCTGAAGCCCTTAACAGTTCAAAATTATCCATAAAAATGAATACATATCAATACGCCAATGATTTGCCCGTACATATTTTTATTGATATTATCCAGCCAGAATTTCATAATATCGTTGTTTTTAATATTTTATAAATATTTTTGTTTGAACATTTCTTTTTGGCCTTAAATGTAATGCCTGTATGGTATTCTTAAACCTTGTCCTGCTGAACCCGGATATACTCCGCCTTTGCAAACAGTGTAGATCCAGATCAGTTGGCTTCCGAAGAAGCCAACTGATCTGGATCTGCACTGTTTGCCATTAAGTATATGAATTTATAGCAACAATCCAGATCAAGCAAATTGATTGGCTGAAAATTAGAAGTGGGTGTGGCATCTTAATTTATTCAGCATGACAAGGGTTAAAGGCTCTGGATACACTTAAGTGTTTCGCGCACTTTTTTTTTGAGTCGATTGTTTACAACTGAGCCAAAGTATACAAACGCCAACATTTCCTCTTAGGTAGCTGTCCACGTGATTATCATTGACCAATGTAACCAAACCGCGCGTTAGACGAAATCCAGGTAACTCATGTAACTGTAGTCGCGCTATTCTTGTCGCTGTGACAGAGTGCAGTGTAAAGAACCTGGACTGGGACATTTGGGTCACTGGTAAACAGTGCAGACCCAGATCTGACGTCGCAAAACATGGCGTCTGATCAGGGTCTGAACTGTTTGCTTAATTTACAGAAAGTAAAGGGTTAAATGAAACAGTCTTACGTCTCTGTTCAGAACCATTTTCCCAGCCTACACTCAGAGACAATCGGTCTGCCAGTGCTGTCAGTGCTTTGATTTTACAAGGGAGACAACTTATGTAGCTTCCTGATTACTCTCCTGCACACAAAGTCCCTTCTGAAAAGGGATCTACTCTACAAGAGGGAAATTCCTTACTTTTTGCATAGAAGCCTTTCAAAAGGGCACAAACAATTTGGAAACATTTGTCTCCTATAAAAGTGTATGCAAACACCTTAAATTTAGAACGAGGGTAAATGGACAGGTAGACTAGCTCCAGTCTCCAGCGACTAAATATTTATTCTTATTATCCTGTTTGATAAATCAGGAAATAAAACCAAAATAATATCATGATAATAAAGGCTGGCCCCTCTAAAAGGCTGGTCACTCTAGTGACCAGCCTTTATAGTCACTATATGATGATATTATTTTGGTTTTACTTTGACGGATCATCAAACAGGATTATAAGAATAAATATTTAGTCACTGGAGACTGGGACCAGTCTAATGGACAGGCTGACTTTGTGATGGGAATTTGCAAATTGTAGTTACCCTAAATACCGGGAGGTCTTAATGAAAATGAACGTGTCTTCAAGGGAAATAACTATAACAGGAGATTTTTATCCCACGTTCCCTCACACACATCTCAACGGGGGTCGCCTTTAATAAATCAAATAACTCCCTTTTTGAAAGGATCAAAATTCTAGAAATTTCTGTCTGCAAAAGTCGTAATCTCCCTTCGAAATATGGCGGCTAAATTTTCCCGAGGTGTAACCATCCGACTTCAACCCTTAGCGTACTTGTCCAAATATTGTGACAGGTCTATAAAACAGCTGGTCGAATGTCCTCTAAAAGCAAACATTTCAGAATCTGATCTAATTCTTGGACCCAATATACACTGGACTAGTAACTATGGTACAGGTATTGTATTTATTGGAAATATTTTGTCATGGCTGAGTTTTCATAATTTTGTATGATGAAATTTAAATGCTCATATTTCAAATATTTCTCCAAATATCTGAGATTTGTTTTCAAAAAGCAATAGTTCATTATATTACCTTTAAGACTGCAGCATTATATTTAAGGAAAATCAAACATTTTTTGTAAACATCAACAAGAAACCTAGAGCTATTTTTGGCACTTGAAGCAGAAATTCATAAAAAATTCACCCAAAATGATGGTATTATTTCAATTTTATTAATTGTGATTTTACATTTTTCAACCAAACCTATTAAAAACAATTTATTACAATTTCATTTATCATCCAAAATCATCCTTAAATGACCACAGTGCTGTAAAATTGCGCTAAAATCAAGCCGGCAACATATTTTGGCAATTCCGTCAGTGACAAATCCGGGTATTACTGAGGGTATTATTAGGTCCGAGTATAATTGTACTGGGGTCTACCAGTTTATTGGTGCATGTACTTAAATCATTAGTACGCGTGACTTTAACATGAAAGTAAAACACACAAACAGCGCACATACTATCAAAGGACTGCTTAGTCACAGATTATATATAATAACCATTCTGGGGTTGTTGATCACATTTCAATGCCAAAGACCTTGGCGTTCTTTTATATAAATTATAAAGTACACAACTGATTTTCTTTCTTTTCAAACAGTTGTTCGTGACGTCAGTTTAATTTGGGATACACTGACCTTCTCAAGGGAAATTGTGCCTTCGGGCATATGCGGACGAATGCCCAGATCAGACTGCGCATCTGCGCAGGCTGATCTGGGCATTCGCTGCCCCACTCACAGAGTGATTAGATATTGTTTATTGTATCGTCAGTCAGTAAAGACCCTAGTGTGACTGTGCAGGTTGAATCTCTTTATTTCGCACATTTTCGCTTGAGACGGCATAGCTACTGACAGCTCATTATCTAAGTAAATGACAAAACAGCCAGGTTAACCACCTTGTACATTTGTGCACTAAAGACCCGGGACTATGGTGTCCAAGATATGTTACTGTCATTTTTTGACCATTAGTCTGCTGAATTTAAATACAAGCTTATTTAATATATTTTTAAATACTAGCTTATTTAATACATTTTTAGATACTAGCTAATTTCATTTTGCTCAAATTTAAATTCACCGAAATAATGACTAACCCTTTGTAAATTGATGAGGAAATTAGCAGACGGTAAATTGAACCATAAGTTCAGAAAATGTACTTTCGAGCATGCGCGCCATGCCATTAAAAGACTCGGATCAGCCTGAGCATGCGCGCCATGCCATTAAAAGACTCGGATCAGCCTACACCTTAGACCGGCTCCAGTCTCCAGTGACTAAATATCTTTTTCTTATAATCATGTTTAATGATCCACTAAAATAAGACCAAAATAATATCATGACTAATTTAAAGACACCTACACATCAGCGCATAGACTGGCTCCAGTCTCTAGTGACTTTCTGTTTTTTTTTTTCTCTTATAATCTTTTTAATAATCCACTAAAATAAGACCAAAATAATATCATGACTATAAAGGCTGGTCACTAGAGTCTCTAGTGACCAGCCTTTATAGTCATGATATATATATTTTTTATTTTATTTTAGTGTATTATCAAACAGGATTTTTGAGAAAAAATATTAAGTCAATGGAGACTGGAGCCAGTCTAATCAGCGCAGTCTGATACGTCTTTAGATAGTCAATTGTCCTAAATGCGCATGCACAAGCTTATCCGAGTCTTCATTGGATGCACATGTTCGAAGGTACATTTTCTCGGGTTAAGGCCCAATTAGAAACTCATGTGATTTCTGTCTTCTTACTCCCCACCCCCTCCCCCACCCCACCCCTGAATGGGGCTTGAAATTCTCACGGACTGAATTCACAAGGAATGCTTAGCGGCTTTTTGCAAAATGTATACATATAATTATAAAAACAATGTTGTTTGCTCAGATTTAAGGGAACTGAATATACTTTACGGCGAAGAAACTCTGTCAGCATTAAATGTCCCCTTCTGAGAAGGGTCTATTTTAAAAGGAAAGAATTTGCTCCTATTGGGAGCAAATTCTTTCCTTTCAGAGTAGACCTTTTTTCAGAAGGGTTTTGGTGTGCAGGAAGCCAAACAAGAAGTCACAAAAGTTGTCTCCCTCACCCCCACTCAATTTATGCCTAGAGTCCCATAAAAAGGGACAATGGCAGTGAAGATCCAGATTAGATTTCACAGAAGGAGGCGTCTGGTAGGGTCTCAACTGTTTGCATTAAATAGAGGAATTTCTATAAAACAAGGTAATAAATAATAAAAACGAACCAGACACCCCTTCTATTGGAAATGGACCGGTCCAAAGAGTTACGGTAGACGAGTCCACTCGGTACACATGTGTTAAAATACTGGAAGGCCAGACAAGTGAAACGGAGAACATAACTGGTATTTGTCGAAGGTCAAGTTGTACGTGATATTGTGAAAAAAGGACAAAAGGACAATTTATTGTCACAGAAAATAAAACAAAAAACCCATTTGTATAACCTGAGCCAAATTCAGGTCATCATGTCTGCTTGGGCTTTAAATGAGTGCGTGGCCAAGCAGTTAGTGCGCCCAATAAACAAATGAAAGCACTGGCAGCACTGGTGGGTCGATTATCTCTAAGTCACAGGTATCATACCGTTTTCTGGTCTTGGCGTTTTTCCTGCTAATCTTGTCTCGGTGCAATTTTATCCCCAGCATAGAAGGTAGGGACAGCCAATAAATATATGTACATTACGAAAACATAATTATTCAAACATACTGAAAATTTTACCACCAAAAAATGAAAATTTTCACATAAAAATTTCTGATATTTTTTCATATTTCTGCTGAAAACATAGATTGTGGGCACTCGTTAGAACCGCCTCGCCGAGGCGGTTCAAACGAGTACCCACAATCTTTGTTTTTGAGCAGAAATAAGAAAAATAATGTATACCCCTGTAAACCCCAGTCTTACTATATAAAAGTGGGGTTTAAGGGGGCCAAAACTATATAGGCATGTTTTCGTGATGTACTTGCTAACAAACGCTGATCAGTTATATGACGGTTTGTTTGACATTTTAAATGGTTACTTTGTAAGCGTATGTGGGTGATGCTATACACGAGAAAGAAATAGATGCACAAAACACCAAATTGTCTGGATTGAATCAGCACAAAGAAAATGTGTGGTTTGTCAACAATTTAACGTTGTTTGCATTTCTTATTTTAATTTCCTTTTGGCTTTAGCTAAAGAATATTCATTCTTATTCCTCTGTATGAAAGTATTTTGTACAAGTCCTCGTAGATTAGTAATGATAACCAATTTTCTGGAACTACCCTGTCTCTTGATGCTAATCATAACCGCAGAAGCATGCATGTAAACAAATGCTATTACAGTCCTCGGAGGTTTGCTTTCTGACCGCGGCGCAAGGCATTATTAAACATATTATATGATAAGAACCCATGTGATCAGAATCAGTTTTAGACTAAACACGGGCGTATCTTGTTGCTATGATCTGGATCGTACCTACCAGAGCCACGAAAACTTTATCGTGATATAAATGCGAATCTGCAAAACGACGCTGCTAATCTTGTCTTCGGATGCGATATCCCTGTCAGCATTCTACGCAAATCTATATCGGGCCGTCATCGGCCCGTCAGGGTAGCTGACGGGCCGATGACGGCCCGATGTAGATTTACGTAGAATGCTAGCTGGGATTTCGTTATGTTTTCTTGTCCTCGGCATTGTATTTTTAATAAATAGTCTAAATTATTCAATGACGTTATCATTATTGAACATTCACGCCACTTTTTAACGTAAGATCTTTGTTGACTTCAAAGACGATCGGTATATTGTGTGGTTTGATGAAAAAATATTGATCGTCATGCCCAAATATGTCCAAGACTCCCCTATTTGATTTACCGGCAAATACCGGTACTCTTTAATTGAGCCACCTCGGATAACGAAATCCAACAATTTGAGCAATTCGGAATTTCCATGTTGTCCTCCCATGAAGTTTCAGGTCTTCAATATTGGAAGGAAAATGTTTCAGCATTGCTGAATCTCCATGTCACCCGGATGCCTCCTATCAGGTTTCAGCTTAATCTGAATTTTGGTTCAGGAGATGTCGTTTGAAGAATTTCGAAATGGCCGCCATGGCGACCAGCTTGGTTATCGGAACAGAACGAGTTTAGCAATTCGGAATTTCCTTGACGCCCTAATGCCTCCGAAGAAATATCTGCTCAGTCCGATTAACCGTTCTGGAGCAGATATAGATTGAAGAGTTTAGATCGATGCCATGGCGGCCATCTTAGTCATCGGAACGGAACGGAACGATTTTAACAATTAAGAATCGCTGTGTCGATCCGATGCCTCCCATTTAGTTTCAGCTCAATCTGACTTTCCGTTCGGGAGGAGATGTCGTTTAAAGTATTTCAAGATGGCCGCCATGGATCATCTTGGATATCTGAAGGAAACAACCTTAGCAATTCTGAATCTCTGTGTCGTCCATGGACGACGGATAGCAGGCCACGGCATAAGCTTATCTGAACGAATTTAGCAATTCTGAATCTCCATGTTTCCCTGAAACCTCCCATCGAGTGTCAGCTCAATCCGACTTTCCGTTCCCAGCAAACACATAATGTGTGGTTTCGACTTCGCTGCGAAGTATTGACGTCGCACCGACGTTGTTTACAACGTTGTTTGTTTGCTGGGTATAGGCATTCGTGCTGGAACACATCCCAGCGGGCATAAGACGTTTATACATCACAGTAAAGTCGATGCAAAGTCATTCGTTGCATCGATGTTAATGCGACGTTGTCGCCATGTGACCACTGGGATTTAATAAGATCCATGATTTATTGACATATAACGTGTTTGTGTTCAGTGCAACTTTAGTACTTGTTTTAGTTTTGTTTAACTATTTCGCCACCAGATTCCAGACGGCATTTGTCGTCTGCAGTTTTTAAAAACAAACTACATGTATCTATTAGAAATAAGTTTAAACCTAAAATTCAAAGATTGAATTTCAAACAGTGTAGATCCAAATGAGACGCTATCTCATCTGGATGTACACTGTTTTCAAAAGCCTGTTACTACCTCCCGTGGAACAGGTGCCGCTGCACTTCCTCTGTCTATATTCCTATGATTGAATGACTCCGGGACTACGTTCAGATGTACAGAATACTTACAGACAATTTGCATAAATACCCGCAGCTAACGACAGCCGCGAACACAGGAACTTAAATCCAGGGAAACGATCGCGAATGTATTGTTGCGCTCGGGTAAACAAAACATCCGGGAACGTTTGACCCTAGGCATTCCAAACACTCACGAAAGTTTTGCTCCGGACTCCAGCTTTTTCCTATAGCCGACATTTAGCTTTCGTTGTTCAGGACAGGACGCACGCGATTGTTTCGTAGTTCTGAATGCAGCGCTGCTGAAGACCGTCGTTCGCAATATAGGTATCAACCTTTTAACGTTCGAAAGTGTTTTGTAGATTTGAACGGGGTTCAGAAAAGCAAAAAATATCCTTTGGTCGACGTTTTTCGGATGTGTGCAGACTTGTTACATTAGCTTTTTGGTGGACGATAACATGCTCGCAAACAAAATCCTGAACTCTGGCACTGTTTATGTGCCTTCATTTGTTATAATATGGACGTTATTTTTAATGCATTAATATTTTTGTTATTTTTTTTTCCTTTTTGATACGTTGTATAAGTATGACATTGCATCAACGTTTAACGACGTTGTATAAACGTCATTTGCCCGCTGGGCCAGTCCTTGCGGATCGCACTTTACAACTACTTCGCACATTACCGTTTCTTTTAATTTTTCGGTGCCAAATTTCAGATGGCAATTGTCGTCTGCCTTTTTTTTTTTTTTTTTTACAAACTATCGCTTGTAAAGAAGTTAATATGTAAAGTTGGAAGACTGAATGTCAAACAGCATAGATCCAGATGAGACGGCTCAATTAATGCATAGATCCAGATGAGACGGCTCATTGAGCCGTCTCATCTGGATCTATGCTCTTTGCAAAAGCCTATTATTATCGTCTGTGACAGTGAAAAAGTTAATACGTTATATAAGTATGACATTGCATCAACGTTTAGCGACGTTCTATAAACGTCATTTGCCCGCTGGGCCAGTCTTTGCGGATCGCACTTTACAACTAACTACTTTGCACATTACCGTTTCTTTAAACTCTTTCGGTGCCAAATTTCAGACGACAATTGTCGTCTTTTTTTTTCACAAACTATCGCTTGTAAAGAAGTTTATATATAAAGTTGAAAGACTGAATGTCAAACAGCATAGATCCAGATGAGACGGCTCATTATGAGCCGTCTCATCTGGATCGATACTGTTTGCAAAAGCCTATTATTATCGCCTGTGGCAGTGAAAGAGTTAATACGTTGTATAAGTATGACATTGCATCAACGTTCAGCGACGTTGTATAAACGTTATTTGTCCGCTGGGCCAGTCCTTGCGGATCGCACTTTACAACTATTTTGCAGATTACCGTGACTTTCAAATGTTGACCGGTATTCGTATTCCGTCCATATGTTTTATAACCTGATGTATGCTGACCAAACTGACCTGATACTATGACCTTTTGATTATAATGTTTATAGGTATTTGTTTACTGCGTAAACATGGCTGTATTTCTTATAACATGATTTCATAATCAGGAACATGTTTCAGCTACTTAAAAATACTGTGCTTCAAAAGTGTGTTTTGAAATTATAATGCATGAATCCATAAAAGGCATTAATTGTGTAAAGCCTAACAACACTCCCTTTCCACTGAAATAAATGATAACATATCACCAAGGCACTACTTCTAAATTGTTGAGTTTGATGCATGTTGTAAACACTAAACTCGGTCGCATGCCTCACAAATAAAATGTAATATTAAACCTTGGCTAATAAAACACTTTAGGATTTAAACATAATACTTAACATTCCAGTTGACATCCTATGCTTTCTGTTTGAATATCTCTTTCGGTATATTAATAAACAGGGACGCTGATAAATTCTACGATAATGGACACCGCTTTTATGATGCAGTTTTTCTCGTACGCTGTTATACTAAGCATACACTTCGTCCATATACTGACTCAGAAATTACTCATGTTAGAAACAGTATTAAAAATCTATTTCATTAATAAGTGATTCAAATTAATCTAGTGCAGTCAACTCTCGTTATCTCGACTTTGCTTATCTCGAATAACCGCTTATCTCGAAATGAAAATCTTGTCTCTTACCTTAGGAGTCAAATTATATATTCATTTGTGAAATGCGATTACTTGATTTGTTTTTCCTCAATTTTGCAAATCTAATATGTCGAGGTACGGATATCTCGAAGTATTTCAGAGAGTCCCTTTGACTTCGAGATAACGAGAGTCGATTGTATATTTAGAGATAAGTTGGCACTCGCTGACTTTTAAACAACTAATGATTTACTCTTTGTGGCTGTTATGTGTTGATAAGACTGTTCTTTGTTGTGAAGATTTGCCACCGAACACTCATAAAATATTTTTATAATCTAGTATTCTGGTCACGTCCAACCCATCTTAACTGTACCTTCTTCAGAAGTGCATGAATGATTGTCATATCTACCCTCTTCAGGACTACTGTATCTGGGATCCTGTCTTGCCACTTGATCTTTAGCAGCTTCCTCAGTTTGTGTGGAATTGGTTAAACCTGGCAGGTCGTTGGTAGACTGTCAATATATATCACATACATATACGACAGCTGGCAGTACCACAGCCTTATATACCTTCAGTTTTGTATCCAGTCGAATTCCTGATCGATCACACGTTTCCATGTATCCTGTCAAAGGCTACACTTGCTTTCCTGGCATTTTAACTTGTCATTGATACCAGCTTACAAGTGGCAATCCTGGCATTACCTTGTCATTGATACCTGCTTACAAGGTTGTGAATTTATCGACCACTTGCAATTCATCACCTTTCACTGAAACTGTAGGATTATGGGGTGCCGTTTTACTATTTAATCCATATTTATAGATATCCATAATTCGATTTATGGATATCCATAATCCAAATTAGTGATATCCATAAATCAGCCAAATCATGGATATCCATAATTCGAGATAATAGATATCCATAAATCGAATTAACGATTTATGGATATCATTAATTCAGATCGATTTATAGATATCCATAATTCGAATTATGAATATCGCTAATTCGAATTATGGATATCAATAAATCGAATCTTGGATATCTTTTATTCCGCTGATTTTAGATATATCACTTATTCGAATTATGGATATCATTAATTGTTTGTTTGTTTGTGTTGAGGTTTTACGGCCCAGTCAACCCAATGGGGTCATGTCGAGCGCGGTCAATTTACCTAACCACACGTTTACTGGGCAGGCTTAGTCCTCTAAGCGGTTAACTAGTATTGTGCACATTCTTTCGCCAGAAACTGACAACTGCCCTTCTTGAATCAGCGGAAGGGAGAGAATGACCGTAGAAAATATTTCATGATCAATCTCCATGAAAGACTGTTGCCGATCTCGACGGGGGTGGAACCCGCGACCTTCGAACTGGTCTCCAGTCGGACGGCGCATCCAACTGAGCCACCGAGGCCGGCATGATATCATTAATTCGAATTAGTGATATCCATAAATCGGGCTGAATTAAAGATATCCATAATTCGAATTACTGATATCTATAATTCACCTAAAACACCACTGGTGTAATGATTTCTCCCTGAGTCACGTGATTGAGTTCAAGATAGCGTAATCGCAAAAATTATTCTGGAGCGAGAGAAGAAAATACGATTATTTGCTTTTTATAAACAAGGTTAAAAATCCAAGATAAAACGTGTATGTTAAATGATGCTAAGTAAACTGAATGGCGTCTTCCATCTGTTTGCAGTGTGCACGACTACTTCTTCATGTTATGTCGTAATGGCCCGCTGGTTATCCTGGGCCTTATGTCATGGGTTTTGATGAACTTAAGCATTATTTGACGTTTCTTTATTTTTAATGGTAACGCCCAAGAAAGGGCTAGTTTCACGAATAGTACATGTAGTTTATTGCCCTGCCCTGTCAATTCTCATTTTAGCAACATGTGAAATACGTTTCATTTTGTAAGTTTTTTTTTTTTATTTTATAATATTTCGTCTTTACAACTTTGTATGAAATATTTGCCAAAATCGTTTTGAATCTTTAAGAGCACTACCAAATCGGACCCCCTAAATCACCAAATTCGACAAAAGGCAGCTGAAAAAAATATGAAGCCCCACATTAGACATAATGATTTTCGTACAATGTTTCATAGACGAATGAAGAATATTTGGTAAAAAAAATCAAGGTGTCGAAATTGCGGCTTCATGTTCAAATAAAACAAAATATAATAACAGATCTAGATGAGCCTCTTCATTGTATTCTGCTTGCGCTACCAAGTTTTTTTCTGCTTTTTGAAAGAAGGATTATCAGATAAAACAAAAATCGTCAAGAAAAAGGAAGAAATAATCATAAGGAAACAGTAAGTACGACATTTCATCCAAAATGTCAGTAAAACCGCTATTTTTTCGACAGCAAGAAACGTGGCTTCCGAAATTACGTTACATGCGAAATTCCTTTTGACAAGGACCGCCACTCCAATAACCGCTGAAAGATGACAGTTCTCTGCGTTATTGACAACGGTGGTTTAACAATAAAAAGTCAATATTTTGCGTTCGTTTATTCTACATTCGTTTATTCTACATTGGAGATTTCTATATTGTTTTTTCTCTCGAATAAAAATTTCAAGGCCCAAAATTCGAGGTTTTAGAGGAAATAGAAGAGACTTCATTCATGCGGTGCTGTGATGCGGACGGCGAGCGGCTTTTTGTTTTCTAATGGTGTATGTAAAATGATAAAACAGAACATTTGAAAGGAAATGTATTACATTTTGTATTGATGGCGATATCTTTGTTGGCATAGACTTTGTTGTCAAACCATCTCGCATCTTAAGTATTGTCAAAACAAACTTGCCACATTAGCTTATGTGCTATTACTGTCAGAAGCTTTGTTTTGACATGAAATAGTTTTAGATGGAACATCTAATAGCAGTTCATTCAGATTTATATTTCTGAGAGTCTTCACTTGGATTTGTTGATACTTGTTAGTATCACTACTGTATGGGTACAGATCACTAGACATCATGTTGCTGCTGCACAAAGGTCAAGGTCAAGGACCTATAATCCGTCAAAGTTTTGCATTGCTTATGTTTCTAGAAGTCTACAGTTGAAGTTGTTGTTGTTACTGCTGGATGCTTACTATTCAGAAGACATCATCTTGCATCGGCTGCTAACCGAATGCCAAGGTCACAGAAATTGAAATTATGTTAACTCTTGTTATGCTGAATAAATTAAGATGTTACGCCAATTTCTAATTTTCAGCCAATCAGATTCCTTGATCCAAATTGTTGATATAAATTCACATACTGAATGGCAAACAGTGTAGATCCAAATCTTTTGGCTTCTTCAGAAGCCAACTGATCGGGATCTACACTGTTTGCAAACACAGGGTATTCGGGTTCAGCGGGACAAGGGTTAACCCTTATATTAAAATTTTGCGCTAAGTTTCTTTCTCTGTTCTGCCTTGAAGCTGGTGATGTGTGGTTATTATTATTACTGTATGGCTACCAATCAGTTGACAGAGCTTGCTGTTGGTATTGCTGCTGCTGCTTCTGAACAAAGTTCGAGATGAAAGTCAAAGAACTTTTGTTAAACTGCGCGTTAAAATTTTGCGTTAACTTTTCTTTCTTGGTTTGTGTTTCAAACAAAGCGAAGTGTCCACCGGGATAATATATAATCTATTTATAATACATACTTGGCGTCTAAAAATCGCGACTAAAACTCTTTGGGCACTAAATTAATTAAGAAATAGAATTTCCTAAAAGATACTGTTTACAGACATTATAAAACCTTATTGAACACAGACTGAATCAGAAAAATATAACAGAAAATCTCAGCAGAAAATAGTGTGTGGTCTAATCAGCTGATCTGATGAGAGAAGCCTATTTCTAAGACAGGCAAAGCACGTAGTTTTCAGTTATATAACAAATGATCTGTTGATGTTAACGCTAAGCATGCGGAGTAAAATTTCAGCAGACGACATTTTGAAATATTTTTTTATTCTTTCAAGAAAAGAGGCTTTGACACTTCATGCAAATTGTCTCCTACACAATTTACATGAAATATCAAAACCTGATTTCTGGAAAAGATGAGAAAAGAATAATTTTGTCGTCTGCTGAATTTTCTCAGAGGGTGGTGAAGGAACTGGTTAAATGTGTCATAACCCAGGTGGAGAGAGATTATGGAGTGCAAGTCATCAGATACAATGAACATGGAATATTTAACCCAGTTACCATACTTGTGATGAGAGAACTCATTCATACGGCATCAATCACGTCCCTATTTTATCTTGAATATATTTTACATGTACATAGTATAAAAAGAAGTTTGTATCGATTTTTATTAACCAGGTTAGATTAATGCATTTGTAACTGGAGCGCTGATTATGATGACAGTTTTACTTTTTAAGCAAGTAGGTACACTTCAGCTTTCAGGTTACGGTATTACGGTAATCACGAGATAGTTATGCTGAGGGTGTATTTGATTATTCACGTCTATATACTTGAGCGGTTACCAGAACACTATATATTCCGAGTGAACCTAGGTTGGTGATCAATATCTTCACTGTTCTGGGATTGATTTTCGTCTCAAGGCTATCTTTTGAAAGGGGAGACAATTTTCTATCGTAATTTTGCAGTTTTGTAGCGTTCCGAGAGAAAAATGTTTTTTGCTTCATAGTTTTAGCAGTTGCTGTATGAAACTTTGCACCGTTCGGACAATCGAACAGGTTATTTTAAATCTTGACTATCACGGTATTCTTGTGAATATTATTTTTAGATCTTGAATTTCACGGATTACTTGTGGACACAATGTTTCAAAACGTGCCACATTACTATAAAAGTTCCCTAGTTGAATAGAACGATACACACTACAAATTCATTTCATCGAAGACTGATCCTTGTCTTCCTTTTACTTATCTTCATGTTGTGTTGTATCTGGGGAATCTGACCATGGTAAGTCAATAATTTATTTTAATTTTATTCTTGCAATATTCTTGCTCGTCTTTACCGCAGCTAAAATTCGAGTAGGTAAATTTATTGCTTTACTACGTTGCGATTTTATGTATCACTCGTACTTACAAACCCGGCATGATAAGTAGATAGACCCTGATCAGATGTGTATACTTTGGTTATATGTGTAGACCCTGATCAGACGAATAAGCCGTGTCGGGTGTGTAAACTATAAACCGAATAGGGAGGTTAAGTTTGATCGATTCTATGGATCCTGATCAGTCTGGTGAGTCTGATAGGTTCTGTAGACCCTGATCAGAATGCAATCATTAATATTTTTATTTGAATAAGATAAATGGATATTACATTCTCATCTGACATGTACATACCAGACATACACGCTTAAATGTAAGACAGTTAGGCGTTATGTTGTTATGTTAACCGCACACACCATACATATACGCATAAAAGTACGCTACCGTAGGCGTTATGTTAACTGCATACACATTCATTAGTTAGCGCGATTTACACAAATGACAAAGACTATATTCACCTTGAATACATATACAGAGGTCCTCTTTATTTTAATCACAAGTCTGTTTACTAGAATATTTTACGGTGAAATGGCTCAAGCAGCGAGGAGTCATGTTTGAGGCTATGACGATGGCATGTTGATATTGTACTCAATGATTACGTGGGGACGATGTGTGATCGTGTAATCATTGTGGTATAATGGCAGTTATAATTTATTTTAGCCTTTAGCGTTCTAAAGGGATTCTTACAGTGGAAGGCGCATGGGTTCTTCCTGTAAGAATGTGTAATCGTCGAGATGCCATTCCTCCGATTAATATGAATGTCAGATATATTCTGACTGTGTGTCTGCCTGTGTTTAATTGTTTTTACAATATTATATGTCATTAACAGCGTCCATGTGGTTTTAGGATCTGATTTTGCTATATAATAATCAATTGCAACGGACTTGTCGCATTTATAACATTTGGCGTACACACTCTGTATATCTAGTGGAAATTGATAAGGAAATATCTTATCATGTTTGATATCGAGAGTTCTAGGACATGATACTTATTTTCAGGTCCCGTATCCGTATCCGTATCTGTATCCGTATCCATATCCATATCCGTATCATGTAGTCCCGTGCTGGTCCCGGGCTTAGAATAGGCCAGACGTACCCTCTGCGTGACGTACGAGCCGGCTAAAAGAGGCCGCCCGTGACCACCCGGGCCCTCGAAATAGGTGGCTGCCTTCCGCTTCTGTGGCAGGTGGGTAAAACCCCTAACATAACAGAGCAACCGTCCGTTCAACCGGTATAATTCCAGAATATAAAATTAAATTTACTGAAATGCATCTTAAATTGGAAAAAAACAAATTTCGCGAGATCTATCCTTTTAAACCTTTCCTATCTCATGTTACTAACATGCTTCATTTGTTTGTGTATCATTCTGTGCCCGTGGGTCGCACATGGGACGAAGATTATAACCTCATCTGTATTTAACATATGTGTTTGTCTTGTGTTTGTGTCATTTTTCCGAACTCTAGCATATTCCACATTAAAAATAAGATGCATTTATTATTGTTAGATAAAAAAACTAAACGTTTTTCAAGGTATGAAAGCTACATATCATTTGAAAGCTACATATCATCTAACACAGCTTGTTTGTTTGACTCTCTTTAAAAATGAATCCAAAATGAATCCTTCTTTCTTTAATAAACTGTTTATTTTAAATATGGATCTCCTAATGTCAAATAACCTTTCAATTTCCCAGACGTTTTCGGCCTCCCTTGTCTGTAGGGAATAAAATCTACAGATCACTTTCCTTCTGTAGTGGATAGGGTGTAATCCCCTATTAAAACAGGAACCACCTGTTTGCCGTGGGTGGCGTCTCGTATGCTGGGAGAGGGGAACCTGATGATTGAGGAAAGCCCAGGGATCTCCAGCTTTTCAACACATCATTTTGGCCCTTATTTCAGATAGAAGAGCGGTCTGGGTTAGATCCTACCTGGATCAATCGGCTCAGTCGTGCCAAGCTCTAGAAGCGCACAACTTGTTCTTAGCTTCTTTCTCTCTTTCATACGTATCTTTATGGTACCAAACCGGGCTTATTTTTCTCATGTTCCTCTAACTTTAAGTGAGTTTCAATGGGCGGCGGCTGAAGGGTCAATTGGTGGGCTTGTATTGGGGCTTTGGCGGAAACCTCTGTGAGTGGAGGCTGTGGATAGGGGGATGAACTCAACTGTTCATAAATTTTTCTATGGAAATTTAGATGAATAGGTGGGAAATCATCTAAGCATGAGGCCGAGCTGAAGACTCTGATCTTGACACCGAGTATAATAGCAATGTAGCCTTGACGTTAGAAATAGGAGATCCATTTCTGTTAAACGTCCCCTTGTAGGGCTCCATGGAGGGTGGGGCGCATAGCTATCGAATCAAAAATTTCATCACCATGGCATCTCGAAAACGATTTCTGGCGTTCGACTCTTCGGAGGACGACACGCAACCGACTACATTTACATTCAAAGCTAATGAGAACTTCGCTAAATTTTTAGTGATTTCGAGTAAGGAAGACAAACCAATTACTTCACTGTCTCCTTTCATCATAGAAAAGCAAATAGAATCTTTAATAGGCACTCCAAAAAATGTCAAAAAATTAAAAAATGGAACTCTTTTGGTCGAAACAAACAGAAAATCACAAACTGATAATCTCTTGAAAATTACAAAATTCTTTAACATTAATGTCTCTGTCACGGAACATAAAACACTCAATAGTTGCAAAGGTATTATCCGTGACAGGATGCTAAAACATGAAACTGAAGAAAATATCACAGAATATCTTAACACACAAGGAGTAACAGCTTGCAAACGTTTTAAAATTAAAAAAGATGGAAACTTTATAGAAACAAATACACTTTTACTAACTTTCAACACCACAACTTTACCGAAATCACTAAAAATCTTTTACCGAATTATACCGGTTGAAGTCTACATTCCAAATCCTCTGCGGTGTTTCAACTGTCAGAGGTTTGGACATCATGAAAACGGCTGTCCTGAATTACCTGGATCAGTATGTGAAAAATGTGGTATGGGTGACTTTGATCACTCAACAAATGCTTGTAAAAATGAAGCCAAGTGTGTGAACTGTCACAAAAACCATCAATCAAAATCAAATCAGTGTGAAATTTGGAAAAAAGAGAAAGAAATCATGAAAATTAAAGTTACACAAAAAATCACTTATTTGGAAGCCAAAAAGATTCAAGAAAATCAACCTGAAATCACCTTTGCAAAAGTTGTTCAATCCCTAAACACTAAACCTGAAACCAAAGAAAGTTCTACCCAGTTTAACGAAAAAGATTCTGTCATCAAAGCAAATTCAAAAGTTATTACTCCTACTGTAAAACCTAAACCTAAACCCACATCTACTCATCAGTCTAGACCACCAACAAAATCTCAAAACAGTTCACAAACACAGCCGACTAAAACAAGTGGATCACAACAGAGATCCAGGTCCAGGACAGCTGACCAGAAAGAAAAAAATGGAAAAGAAAAAGATAAAGATAAAGCACCAAATCCATATAGTAAAGGGGCGTCGGCCGATCCGATCAAGTTGGTCAATCGGTTCGATTCCCTTGAGAACATGGAGTTAGAGACTGACTCCTCCATGTTCTTGCAGTCTCAGAGAAAACAAAAGGATTAAGTTCCTTATTTTCAAATCATCTCTCCATTCATCATGGATAAAAAATCAATTATTCAGTGGAACTGTCGAGGACTAAAAGCAAATTATAACGAAATTTTAATTTTAACAACACTACTTTCTCCGACTGTCTTTTGTCTCCAGGAAACCTTTTTAAAGAATACAGATAATATTAATTTTAAAAATTATAGTTTATATAATCATATCGCAACTGAAAATCAGAGCCTCAGGAGGCTCATCTATCCTTGTAAAATCAAATGTTCCTCATAGACAGATAGATATAAATAGTAATTTACAAGCTGTTGCTGTAAATGTCACTCTGTCTAAATCCATAACAATTTGTTCTCTATATCTTCCTCCACACTGTAAATTTTCTAAACACGATTTAGAAAATCTTATAAACCAGTTACCTCGTCCTTATTTATTATTAGGTGACTTTAATAGTCACAGCAAACTATGGGGTTGTCTGGATACAAATGACAAAGGAGAAATAATAGAAAATTTTATTGCAGAAAATGATCTATGTTTATTTAACGATAAACAACCAACTTATCTTCATTCTCCTACAAGAAATTATTTTGCTTTAGATTTGTCTATATGCTCTCCAAATATTTACTTAGATTTTGATTGGTCAGTTTTAGATGACCTTCATGGGAGCGATCATTTTCCAATTAAAATTGAAGAAATTGAATCGACAAATGAAGACCATCATTCCCGATGGAATTTCAATAAAGCAAACTGGGAGAATTTTATAGAGCTATGTAATGAAAAATTAAATCCTGAAATGTTTAAAACAGCAGATGATATACAAGCTTTTACTGATACATTAATTCATGTAGCCGAAAAATGTATTCCAAAGTCCTCGACACGTTCAAAAAGAAATAGACCTTGGTTTAGTAAAGATGTTAAAAATTCAATAAATAAAAGAAAATCTGCCTTACGAAAGTTCAATAGGCAGCCAACAAAAGAAAATCTAATCCATGCCAAACAAATGCGAGCTAAAGCTCGCAAGACAATAAAAACGGCTAAAAGAACATCTTGGCAGCAATACGTCTCCAAACTTAATTCTAGAACTCCAGCAAAGAAAATATGGGACATGATTCGAAAAATTACTGGCAAAAATAAAAATAACAAACATATCCATATTAAATCAAATGGAAATATATGCTCAACGACTAAAGATATTTCCAATGCACTAGGAGAGAATTTTCAGAAAAACTCTTGTAGTGCAAACTATTCCGAAACCTTTCAAAACATAAAACAGGAACGAGAGAAAGAGCATCTAAATTTTACGTCACTAAATCATGAAAAATATAATGTACCATTCACAGCTTCAGAATTATTAGATGCTCTTCATAAATCTCACGATACAGCTGCTGGTCCTGATGACATTCATTATCAAATTCTTAAACATTTACCCGATAACGCTTTAAAAACTTTATTAAATATTTTAAATGATATTTGGATCACTGGAAAATTTCCAAAAGACTGGAGTAAAGCAACGATTATACCTATACCAAAACCAAATAAAGATCATACTGAAGCTACTAACTACAGACCTATTGCTTTGACAAGTTGTTTATGTAAAACAATGGAGAGAATGATTAATGATAGACTGGTTTGGTTCTTGGAATCAAACCAGCTAATAACAAAATATCAAGCTGGATTCAGAAAAAATAACTGTACAAACGATCATTTGATTCGTTTGGAATCCTTTATTCGTGATGCCTTTATTAAAAAAGAACATGTCGTAGCTGTATTTTTTGATCTTGAAAAAGCTTACGATACTACATGGAAACATGGCATCATGAAAGATTTACATAAATTAGGCCTTAAAGGCCGATTACCACTTTTTATTCAAAATTTTTTATCAGATCGAACATTTAATGTTCGAATAGGTAATACGTTATCGGACATATTTAAACAAGAACAAGGTGTACCACAGGGAAGCATTTTATCACCTACCTTGTTTGGCATTAAAATTAACGATATTGTTAAATGTGTGAAAGACCTTGATTGTTCACTTTTTGTTGACGATTTTGGAATATTTATTAGATCGAAAAATATGGAAACCATTGAATTCAAACTACAACGATGTTTAAACAATATAGAAGATTGGGCAACAGAAAATGGTTTCAAATTTTCAAAAACAAAAACTCAATGCGTTCATTTTTGTCAGATACGTCGGCTACATTTAGATCCTCATCTCACCATATACGGTAGTCCAATTCCAGTCGTCAGTGAAGCAAAATTCCTGGGTCTTTTGTTCGATAACAAATTATCTTTTATACCACACATCAAAGCTTTAAAAGCTAAATGTTTAAAAGCTCTTGATATTCTTAAAGTTCTCTCCAGTTCCGACTGGGGAGGAGATCGTACTGTCCTTTTAAATCTCTATAGATCTTTAATTAGATCTAAATTGGATTATGGATCCATAGTTTATGGATCCGCAAGAAAATCTTATTTGAAATCTTTGGATACTATTCATCACCAAGGTTTACGTCTGGCTCTAGGGGCTTTTCGTACTTCCCCCGTCGAAAGTTTATACGCTGAATCAAATGAACCATCATTGTATATAAGAAGAGAGAAATTGTCTCTTCAATATGTTACTAAATTAGCCGCCAATCCACGTAATTCAGCTCATGATTGTGTTTTTAACCCTAAATATGAAAGATTTTACAATAATAAACCAACAGCTATTAAACCCCTTGGCCTGAGAATACAACCGTTACTTGAAGAGGCCAATATCAATATTAAAAATGTTCAGCATTATTCTGTTCCATCAAAAGAGCCATGGACGTTAAACCCTCCAAAGATTATTTTAGACCTTCATAAAAATAAAAAAACAGAAGTCGAGTCGCATATTTTTAAGAATGAATTTTTAGAAATCAAATCAAATTATAAACATTACCTGTCAATTTATACAGATGGTTCGAAACAAGATGAGAAAGTTGCTTGTTCTGTTATTAGTCCAAATTTTACTGACAGTATCAGATTACCTGATAATAGCTCCATTTTTACCGCCGAAGCCAAGGCAATAGATATTGCACTTCACCATATCAGAGATCAGTCTGAAAAACAGTTTATCATTTATTCAGATTCTCTTTCTGTATTAAAATCTCTTAAAGATTTACACCATAGAAACCCATTAATTCAGCAAATTCTTAAAAAATTATTATCTTTCCGCTTCAAAAGAAATTGTATTTTGTTGGCTTCCCAGCCACGTTAATATTCGTGGAAATGAATTAGCAGATTCAGAAGCCAAATCTGCATTATCCTTAGTAATAACCAATTTCAAAATTCCTCACTCCGACTTTAAATCAAACGTCTGTCAATACATCAACAACAAATGTCAGTCTGTTTGGGAAACACAAACTTATAATAAATTAAATGAAATCAAACCAAATTTTAACAGCAAATGCACATTTTCTAATCTCAGCAGAAAAGAACAAACAAAAATCACGAGATGTAGACTTGGACACACTAGAATTACTCATTCTTATATTTTAAACAATGAACAAGCTCCATTCTGCATTCCTTGTAATGAACCTTTCACAGTCAAACATTTTCTTATCACTTGTGCTGAATTTAATCACATTCGCACAAAGTATTTTAATATAAAAACTATAAAGGAACTTTTTGATATGCCAACTCAGAAAATACTCGACTTTCTTAAAGAGATCAGACTTTTTAATAAAATATGATCAGTATTTTTAATCACTTAAAATCATTGATACTTTATCTCTTTAAAATAAATACATCAATCCTAGATATTTTTAAATTTCTCATTAAATAAAATCATCATATAACATAAAACTTATTAGACGCTATATGCCCTTTTAGGGTTGAGCGTCTATAAACAAAATATCCATCCATCCATCCATCCGCTTCAAAAGAAATTGTATTTTGTTGGCTTCCCAGCCACGTTAATATTCGTGGAAATGAATTAGCAGATTCAGAAGCCAAATCTGCATTATCCTTAGTAATAACCAATTTCAAAATTCCTCACTCCGACTTTAAATCAAACGTCTGTCAATACATCAACAACAAATGTCAGTCTGTTTGGGAAACACAAACTTATAATAAATTAAATGAAATCAAACCAAATTTTAACAGCAAATGCACATTCTCTAATCTCAGCAGAAAAGAACAAACAAAAATCACGAGATGTAGACTTGGACACACTAGAATTACTCATTCTTATATTTTAAACAATGAACAAGCTCCATTCTGCATTCCTTGTAACAAACCTTTTACGGTCAAACATTTTCTTGTCACTTGTGCTGAATTTAATTATATTCGCACAAAGTATTTTAATGTAAAAAATATAAAGGAACTTTTTAATATGCCAACTCAAAAAATACTCGATTTTCTGAAAGAGATCGGACTTTTTAATAAAATATGATCTATATTTTAATAACATAAAATCATTGATACTTTATCTTTCTTAAAATGAACTCATCAATCCTAGATATTTTTAATTTCTCATTAAATAAAATCATCATATAATATTCATCTTATTAGACGCTATATGCCCTTTTAGGGTTGAGCGTCTATAAACAAAATATCCATCCATCCATCCGTATCATGTATCTGTTTCACCACTGTTATCGTCACTATGATTGACCATCAAATGTTTTCCGGCAAGCTTTGTTCAAAGTTCTATGGGAAAAAGTGTTAGTGATAACCGGAAATATCATGAAGGATACATCCGTGGACAAGTTTCTTCAAGTTATGTAAATTTATATTATATTTAATTATGGAAATATAATTATATAATTAATTAGATTTTTCAGAATATGAAGTTTAACAGTACCTATGGATTATGGAAGCTTCGGAACATAGAAATTACAACATGGAAATTTGAACTTTTAATTATAGTTGTTTTTTTTTTTTTTTTTGAACTTTTTAAATACATGCTTGTTTTTATTTTACAAAGTGTTGTGTTTATCCTCTGATTGCTTGTGATTGCGTCTAGTCCATCGTCACCGTGCCCAACGCTCGTCCGATCACGTGACAATGGTGTCAGAAGTGGGATCATGGTGACTTTGGACACGTTATTCTAGCAAACAGAGGATCAGATGTATTGTGTTAAATACAGTTTGTTGTTTATGTTTTGTATGTAGTTATATGTAGTTATGTGGAATTAGTTACTGTCAAATTATGTATATTCCAGAAGGTAATGACAAGCGGGACCATGGTCAATCATGTTGTGTAGTGTGTCACATGGTGAGATAAACAGATACAGCACAGCAGGCGTGAAGAAAGGATAAGGTCGGAAAAGCTTTGTTTATTTTCCAGTGGTCACTTTTTATCTGACCGTGAATGCCCTTTATATTTTATTGTGGATAAGCTAACGCGCAGGGTTGTGTATGTTCCATTGATAACTCGGAGAGGTGTGATATTAACATAGTTAAAGAGTAATTTTGTGTGGATATATTATGATATAGGCAACGAGGAGTGATGTATGGGTTTATTTTTTAGTATGGATGCCGTTGGCCTATGATCATTTTTGAGCATTGTTATTGTCCTCTTCTAGAGTTAGTGGATATTGTATTCATATTAGTGGAATGCTTTATTTCGTGTTAGACTTCAGTGTAAACTAAGAGTTAATTTTAGTTTTAGGGCATTTAATAGTGATTTTTCTGAGACTTATCCTATGAAACTTGTGCATAATTGAAACAAACTTCTTACTATAATTGTTTCACTGAGACTTAGACAAATGGAGACCTTAGAAAATTTAAAAGCTCAAGGGGAGACTTTAGGGTACGAAGGCGATGCACTTCGAGCTTTTATTAAGGATCAGCAAGATAGGTTACGCGACGAGAGAAAGGCACAGCGTGAGGCGCAAGCACGCGAACGCGAACTCGCGGAGGCTAAGGAAGCACGCGTACGTGAACTCGCGGAGGCTAAGGAAGCACGCGAGCGTGAATTAGCAGAAACGGCGGCAGCGCGTGAATTAAAAGAGCGCGAACTCGCGGCAGCGCGTGAATTAAAAGAACGCGAACTCGCGGAGGCTAAGGCCGAGGCTAAGGCAGCACATGAACGCGAGATACAAAGAATGCAATTACAACAAGACATTGAGCAAAAGAAACATATATTTGAAATGGAAAGGTTAGCCGCAGAGCAAAATATAAAGCCGGCAGTGCAGCATAAGGAAGATAAATCTTATGTCACTGCTAAGACCCCAAAAATACCAGCATTTGATGAAGGTAGAGATGAAATGGATTCTTATTTGCTTAGGTTTGAAAGGTATGCTACAGCTCAAAAATGGAAGAAAGAAGATTGGGCTACTAATTTGAGCGCACTTCTCAAAGGTAAGGCACTTGATGTATATGCATTAATGCCTATAGAAGAGGCATTAAATTATGATATGTTAAAGGCAGCTTTACTCAAAAGATATGAGTTAACTGAAGAAGGATTTAAGAGAAGGTATAAGAAGTGTAGGCCAGATTCAGGTGAAACTTTTCAGCAATTCACCAGCCGTATGAAAAGTTATTTTACAAGGTGGGTAGATATGTCTGGCATTAATAAGACTTATGATGGATTAGCAGATTTAATACTTAGAGATCAGCTTGCATTTATTTGTAATAGAGACCTTGAACTTTTCCTTAGAGAAAGGGAACCCAAGTCACTTGAACAGGCTAGTAAATTAGCAGATCAGTACAAAGAAGCCAGATATACTGATATTCTTAATTTGACATTTAAGATCAATGAAAGACCAAGATCTAGGTCAAGGTCGAGATCACCTTCACCTTCTGTTCGAAGGTATAATCATCAAGGCCCACAGCCTTTTAGAGGGTCATGTTTTATTTGTGGTGATAAAAAACACATAGCTAGATTTTGTCCTGATAGAGCAAAAGGTAATATGAAGGTAGCTGCAACACGAACATATGGTAGAGGTAGAAGTAGATCCCCCTCGAAACATGTGCGTTTTCAGGATCAGAGACAAGGACAGGAACTGAGCGATAACGGGAAATCGGATGACAACCAGGTATGTGGAGCGTGTTTTATTCATACTGATACAGTTAGTTATGTCCAAGCAAGCAATGTTGGCACTAAGGTCTGTCCAGGGATGGAAGATACATTGAAGGTGAGTACTACAGCTCAACCTTCACCCATTTGTAATGATATGAAGACCGTACAGGGTATAATGGGGAACCAAATTGTTAGTGTCTTGCGCGACACTGGGTGTACTGGGGTGATTGTCAAACAATCATTAGTTTCCTCAGAGAATTTGACTGGCAAGATGCATTCATGCATGATGGTAGATAGGACTACATTACAGCTTCCTGAAGCTAAAGTATCATTAGACACTCCTTATTTTAAGGGAGACACACTTGCCCTTTGTATGGAGAACCCTTTGGTTGATGTTATTATAGGTAATATTCCAGGGGCGAGGGATGCTTATGACCCGAATATAAATTGGGTGCCAGCTTTAGCAGTACAAACCCGGTCCCAAGCCAAACTACCTAAACAAACCAAAACATCACTCAAAACCCCCAATATTATCGATAGGGATATTTCACCTCAACAAATTAAGGAAGCTCAAGTTAATGATCCTACTCTGGCAAGAATTCGAAAAGCTTGCGATGAATCAGAAGTTAAAGGTAATGCTAAGTTTTTTCGCAAAAATGACTTGATATACAGACAATTTAGTTCACCTAATGTGGAATTTGGTAAGATTTTTATTCAACTTGTAGTTCCACAGCAATATCGCAAGATGGTAATGAAATTAGCCCATGAGTCAATCCTGTCTGGACATCTTGCAGTGAAGCGGACTATTCAAAAGGTACTATCAGAATTCTTTTGGCCAGGAATAGCAAGTGATATAAAGAGGTTCTGTCAGTCTTGTGACATATGTCAGCGCACTATAGCCAAAGGTAGGAATACAAGAGCGCCCTTAGGCAGTATGCCAGTTATAGATACCCCATTTCAAAGAGTAGCAATTGACTTGGTTGGTCCACTTGAACCCCGTACTGAGAATAGGAATAAGTATATTTTGACGTTAGTTGATTATGCAACTAGGTATCCAGAAGCAGTAGCTCTGTCTTCAATTGAGACCGAAGCAGTTGCAGAAGCTTTAGTTAGTATATTCAGTAGAGTCGGAGTACCGAAAGAAATATTAACTGACATGGGAAGTCAATTCACGTCAGCACTGATGAAAGAGGTAAGTAGACTTTTGTCATTCAAACAGTTAGTTACTTCCCCTTATCATCCCATCTGTAATGGCTTAGTAGAGCGCTTTAACGGTACATTAAAGAAAATGTTGACTAGAATGTGCGCAGAACGTCCGAAAGACTGGGACAAGTATATAGATCCATTATTATTTGCATACAGAGAAGTTCCACAGGAAAGTCTGGGGTTTTCTCCGTTTGAATTAATATATGGATGGCCTGTGCGTGGACCTATGCAAGTTTTAAGAGAATTGTGGACGAAGGATATCGAGGATCCTCGGGTACGTACTACTTACCAGTATGTTTTAGATTTGAGGGAAAGATTAGAGTCAACGGTAAGTTTAGCACAGCAAAACTTGCAGAATATGTCAAAGAAGTATAAAAAATATTACAATCGGAAGTCGAGGCGCCGACATTTAAAGGTAGGTAACAAAGTTCTCGTACTTCTTCCGACTAAGACAAATAAGTTGTTGATGAGTTGGAAAGGCCCGTACGAAGTAGTGGAGAAATTAAGTGTCTTAGATTATAGAATTAAAATGGGAAAGAAAGTAAAAACTTTCCATATCAATATGCTTAGGCAATACATTGAGAGAGAGGATGATCAACAGGCTACAGATGTTCAGGTATGTTCTATAGCAGTATTAGACTGTACTTCGGAAGATAACGAAGATAATATAGAAGGATTAGTAGAATCACCATCAATTTGTGACAATGAGTCAGTTGAACTGTTAAACATTAATCCAGACTTGACAAAAGAGGAACAAAGTCAGGTAAGGCAACTTGTAACAAATTTTGCTAGTACATTTACAGCAATACCCGGCTGTACCACTCTGTTGGAACATGACATTAAGTTAACAACAGATACGCCGGTAAGAGTTAAGCAATATCCACTTCCTTTCAATATGATGGAAGCAGCAAAGGATGAGGTAAGAGATATGATCAATTTAGACATTGTAGAACCATCAGAAAGTCCTTACTGTTCCCCTGTTCTTATAGTCAAAAAGAAAGACAATACGAACAGATTTTGCATAGATTTTCGTACACTTAATAAGATTACGGTTTTCGATGCAGAACCGATGCCAAATATGGAGGAAATATTTACGAAAATAGCAGGTCATAAGTACATATCCAAGCTTGACCTTACCAAAGGTTATTGGCAGATACCTTTAACTAAGAATGCTAAGCGATACACAGCTTTTCAAACACCATTAGGACTGTTACAATTTAAAGTTCTACCTTTCGGTTTAGTAACAGCTCAAGCTTCCTGTAGTAAACTGATGAGGAAACTGCTGAAAGGTATGTCTAATATAGACAATTTTGTCGATGATATCATCATATTCACATCTACTTGGGAACATCATATGCAAGTATTCGAGGAATTATTGAAGCGACTAAGAGATGCCAATTTGACTGTGAAACCAAGTAAATGTTTCATTGGTTTTCAAAATTTAGAATGTCTTGGTCATTTGGTTGGTGGTACACTTATTAGGCCCTGCCCTGATAAGATTCTAGCAATTGAAAAAGCAGAAAGACCTGTTACCAAGAAACAAGTACGTTCATTCTTGGGACTTGTAGGATTTTATAGATCTTTTATTCCTAATTTTTCTCATATTGCCGCACCTTTGACGGAACTTACAAAAAAAGGTGAGTCCAATAAAGTACACTGGGATGAACCACAACAGAGAGCATTTGATTCATTGAAGAAGGCGTTGACAGTTCAACCTATTCTTAAAATGGCCGATCTGTCAAAACCATTTACTTTACAAGTAGATGCCTCTAATGAGGGATTAGGAGCTGTCCTTTTGCAAGACGAAGAAGGTAAGAAAAGTCCTATTGCATATGCAAGTAGAAAACTGAAACCTAGTGAAAAATCATATGCAGTAATAGAGAAAGAATGTCTTGCGCTAGTATGGGCAGTACAAAAGTTCCATAGATATTTGTATGGCACAGCATTTACTATAGAAACCGATCATCAGCCATTAAGCTATTTAAATAAAGCAAAGCTTACAAATTCTAGACTGATGCGATGGGCTTTGGCATTACAGCCATATAGATTTCATATAGTGGCAATACGTGGTGCAGAAAATGTGGGCGCAGATTATTTAAGCCGTGTGTGACGTAATATATTCGGCGATATAAAGTGACGTTATACTCTAGTGCTACGCACTTCTGTAAGAGGGGAGATATGTCACGTCCCTATTTTATCTTGAATATATTTTACATGTACATAGTATAAAAAGAAGTTTGTATCGATTTTTATTAACCAGGTTAGATTAATGCATTTGTAACTGGAGCGCTGATTATGATGACAGTTTTACTTTTTAAGCAAGTAGGTACACTTCAGCTTTCAGGTTACGGTATTACGGTAATCACGAGATAGTTATGCTGAGGGTGTATTTGATTATTCACGTCTATATACTTGAGCGGTTACCAGAACACTATATATTCCGAGTGAACCTAGGTTGGTGATCAATATCTTCACTGTTCTGGGATTGATTTTCGTCTCAAGGCTATCTTTTGAAAGGGGAGACAATTTTCTATCGTAATTTTGCAGTTTTGTAGCGTTCCGAGAGAAAAATGTTTTTTGCTTCATAGTTTTAGCAGTTGCTGTATGAAACTTTGCACCGTTCGGACAATCGAACAGGTTATTTTAAATCTTGACTATCACGGTATTCTTGTGAATATTATTTTTAGATCTTGAATTTCACGGATTACTTGTGGACACAATGTTTCAAAACGTGCCACATTACTATAAAAGTTCCCTAGTTGAATAGAACGATACACACTACAAATTCATTTCATCGAAGACTGATCCTTGTCTTCCTTTTACTTATCTTCATGTTGTGTTGTATCTGGGGAATCTGACCATGGTAAGTCAATAATTTATTTTAATTTTATTCTTGCAATATTCTTGCTCGTCTTTACCGCAGCTAAAATTCGAGTAGGTAAATTTATTGCTTTACTACGTTGCGATTTTATGTATCACTCGTACTTACAAACCCGGCATGATAAGTAGATAGACCCTGATCAGATGTGTATACTTTGGTTATATGTGTAGACCCTGATCAGACGAATAAGCCGTGTCGGGTGTGTAAACTATAAACCGAATAGGGGGGTTAAGTTTGATCGATTCTATGGATCCTGATCAGTCTGGTGAGTCTGATAGGTTCTGTAGACCCTGATCAGAATGCAATCATTAATATTTTTATTTGAATAAGATAAATGGATATTACATTCTCATCTGACATGTACATACCAGACATACACGCTTAAATGTAAGACACAGTTAGGCGTTATGTTGTTATGTTAACCGCACACACCATACATATACGCGTAAAAGTACGCTACCGTAGGCGTTATGTTAACTGCATACACATTCATTAGTTAGCGCGATTTACACAAATGACAAAGACTATATTCACCTTGAATACATATACAGAGGTCCTCTTTATTTTAATCACAAGTCTGTTTACTAGAATATTTTACGGTGAAATGGCTCAAGCAGCGAGGAGTCATGTTTGAGGCTATGACGATGGCATGTTGATATTGTACTCAATGATTACGTGGGGACGATGTGTGATCGTGTAATCATTGTGGTATAATGGCAGTTATAATTTATTTTAGCCTTTAGCGTTCTAAAGGGATTCTTACAGTGGAAGGCGCATGGGTTCTTCCTGTAAGAATGTGTAATCGTCGAGATGCCATTCCTCCGATTAATATGAATGTCAGATATATTCTGACTGTGTGTCTGCCTGTGTTTAATTGTTTTTACAATATTATATGTCATTAACAGCGTCCATGTGGTTTTAGGATCTGATTTTGCTATATAATAATCAATTGCAACGGACTTGTCGCATTTATAACATTTGGCGTACACACTCTGTATATCTAGTGGAAATTGATAAGGAAATATCTTGTCATGTTTGATATCGAGAGTTCTAGGACATGATACTTATTTTCAGGTCCCGTATCCGTATCCGTATCTGTATCCGTATCCATATCCATATCCGTATCATGTATCTGTTTCACCACTGTTATCGTCACTATGATTGACCATCAAATGTTTTCCGGCAAGCTTTGTTCAAAGTTCTATGGGAAAAAGTGTTAGTGATAACCGGAAATATCATGAAGGATACATCCGTGGACAAGTTTCTTCAAGTTATGTAAATTTATATTATATTTAATTATGGAAATATAATTAATTAGATTTTTCAGAATATGAAGTTTAACAGTACCTATGGATTATGGAAGCTTCGGAACATAGAAATTACAACATGGAAATTTGAACTTTTAATTATAGTTGTTTTTTTTTTTTTGAACTTTTTAAATACATGCTTGTTTTTATTTTACAAAGTGTTGTGTTTATCCTCTGATTGCTTGTGATTGCGTCTAGTCCATCGTCACCGTGCCCAACGCTCGTCCGATCACGTGACACTTTGAAAAGACAGCTGTTGGTTTCATAAAAACTGATCTGCCTAGGGAAAGAACGAATAAAAATGGAGCGAATCGGTACACAGTGGATCATTAGGTAAAAACCAGTACCAGAGTTTTCTGCGCCGTTTTATCATAGCGTACACAATATATTGGATGGTACTCCGGAATGGTACGCAGTTACAGCGAACAGTGAACATGGAGGATCCAAACCAGACTGCGCATGCATGTTTTAGATCTTCGCTGTTCGCTTATGAGAATAAAGTAGGTTTTCTCCTTATGCGTTCTTGATAGGAAAATGACTGCTTTTGTAAAGTTATATATATCTCACGTTCCCAGCCATGTGAAGCAATTTTCTATACCTTGCAGATCTCCACGCGTGTCCAGCATGCTCTGATATCGATCCTCAATGTGCTGCTTCATGCATAGCTACAGATGAGAGGGGGTATCCACATAATATTTTTCTTATTTCTCGACGAAAACATATGTTGTGGGTACTCATTAGAAGCGCCTCAGCGAGGCGCTTCTAATGAGTACCCACAACATATGTTTTCATCGAGAAATAAGAAAGATATCAGCATTTTTCCGATGAAAAAAGCGCCTTATCTGTTGCTATGTTCATGTAAAAAAAGCGATTCGCGAACTTCTTGACCAGTGTTTGCGGACAATGCTTTATGTAGACTATAACTTGAATGTTTGGTACCCGAAGGATTACAGGACGGTGACCACTGTGATCAGACTTCCAGAGAAAAATTGGATTGATTTGAGACAGTCCTATTAATTCCCAAGATGTGGCGTCAATACGACTAACCCATTTCCATATCTATTATGTAACAATTGTCTGGGTCTGTTCCTGCTAAGCAGATTTAACGCTAAGCATACTGGATAAAACGTTTCAGCAGATGACATTTTAAATATTTTTCTTTTTTTTTTTCCATACATAGGTTTTTACGTTTCATGCAACTTTTCTCCTGAGCAAACAATTTGTATGTAGTGTCAAGGGCTATATTCCGGGAAAAATAAGATAAATGTCACTATTTTGTCGTCTGTTGAACTAGCCTAGAGAGTGGTAAAGATTAAAGATATAGACCAGTACATCTGGATTTAGAGTGCATAGACAAGAGAGGCGTGCTTGCACACAGATTCTCTGTGTGATTTCCAGAAATTTGGCATTTTCTATATACCAATTTTAGACAAAGTATAAAACCTGAAGTGGAGTGTAAAAGTGGAATTTTGGAGCAGAATCTTGGAGTGAGTGTAGGAGTAGAATTTGGGAGTCTTGTAATGGAGTGACATGACCCCTCGTTATTGGCATTGTATAACGCTAAGAGTGGACTGCAAGATTGGAGTTTTGGACTGGAGTGAAGTTGTGAATTGAAATGAAGTGTGAAATGTGTGAATGAGACTGACTGATTTGAATATTGACAATCCTATTCTTCTCAAGAGAACCTTAGTTTCAGTATAACTTGTCTTAATTCATCTATTCACAGCTCCTGTTTCGCTGGCATAATAAAGACAATTCTGCAAAGAGAATTCTGCAAAGAGTCGTTGAAAGTACTTGCAGAAAAGAAAAGAGAGAAGAAAAGATGGGAAAACAACATCGATGACTGGAATGGTGATTGCTAGCTCAGGAAGGGCGGCTGGAGACAAGATAAATGGGGAGGAAAAAAAATCCAAAGTTATAATTGGTGTCTCAACGACCGCAATAATGAGGGACTGAAGTGACCAAAAACAGTAAAGAAGATACCGAGGAAGAGGCAAAACCTCAGAAAATAAAACAGTAACAGAAAGAGGCATTACGAAAACACGCTCATTCAAATATATATTAAAAATTTCACGACCAAAAACTGAAAGTTTTCAGATAAAAAAAATCTGATATTTTTCATATTTCTGCTCAAAACGTAGATTGTGCTTACTTGTTAGAACCGCCTCAGCGAGGCGAGGCGGTTCTAACGAGTACCCACAATCTATGTTTTTGAACAGAAATAAGAAAAATAATGTATACCCCTGTAAACCCCAGTTTTACTATATAAAATTGGGGTTTAAGGGGGTCAAAATTATGTAGGTATGTTTTCTTGATGAAGAGCAAACAAACCATGACAGTCAGCACACACACAGCACAAATCAACAAAAAGCAAAATAGTCAGTCCCCTTTTTCCCTAACTGGCCGATTGCTATACCAGACATGCCTCAATAAACATAAAAATAACACAACAAAGAGAACAAAACTAAACAAGCCCCACGACGAAGTCACAATGGATGAACAGCACCAGAAACCTTAAGATTAGATAACGGCATAGCACATGCGTTAAACATGTCAGAAACCTTAAAATTAGATCACGGCATGGCACATGCGTTAAACATGTCAGAAACCTTAAAATTAGATCACGGCATGGCACATGCGTTAGACATGTGCAAATGCACAAACGCAATATATCAGTGTCGTCCAAATAAGGTGAAATTTTGAAGCACCGATATACAGTAAACCCTCAATAACTCGAACACGGATGGCTCGTTTACCGTGGATAATTCGAACTTGTTTTTGAGCACCAAGGAAATTCTTCCGACAGCGTAAGAAAGCAAATATTTAGGTATATTTAAGATTTTTTTTTATATTTTATCATGAAAATGTACGTTGTGTGTACTCATTAGAATCGCCTCATCGAGGCGATTCTAATGAACACACTCAACGTACCATTATTTTATAGAAGATCGAAAAGACATGCATATACAGTTGACTCTCGCTATCTCGAACTCGCTTATCTCGAATAACCGCTTATCTCGAAGTGAAAATCTGGTCCCTGCCTAAACATGAAGATCTAACAACAGGTAAAAAATATTGTGGAAAAGAGGAGAAATTGCTCCTAAGGAGCAATTTCTCCTCTTTTCCACAATATTTTCAATATATCTCTAACTTCTAAATTACACATATATTTGTTAAATGTGGTTAGTCGAATTAGTTTTCCCTCAGTTCTGCAAATCTGATATGTCGAAGTACGGATATCTCGAAGTATTTCAGATAGTCCCTTGGAATTCGAGATAACGAGAGTCGACTGTATTCTTCCCATTTGTCTCCTAACCGGCGCTATGATTAACCCTCATGATTAACTACCCATATCAAGAACAAATTCCCATGGTCCCAAAGATGTTTCTGTTTGTCAGTTTGTTTGTGTTGAGGTTTTACGGCCCAGTCAACCCAATGGGGTCATGTCGAGCGCGGTCAGTTTACCTAACCACACGTTTACTGGGCAGGCTTAGTCCTCTAAGCGGTTAACCAGTATTGTGCACATTCTTTCGCCAGAAACTGACAACTGCCCTTCTTGAATCAGCGGAAGGGAGAGAATGACCGTAGAAAATATTTCATGATCAATCTCCACGAAAGAATGTTGCCGACCTCGGCGGGGGTTGAACCCGCGACCTCCTGGTCTCCAGTCTTGATGGATATTACTACGCGGCCAACATGTCCAAACCTTGTAAAATGAAAGCGCCTGACAAACTCATTTTGTTATTTTGATTTTATATCCACCACATTCCACTTGAAAATTCCACTCACACACTCCATTCATACAATCCACTTCAGGTTTATATTATGACAAAGAGTTATTAAAGTCGTTTTTACTTTATTTTCCTGCGAATTTTCCTCAAAACTACCTGTGGTTTTTATATGCAGCATCCATAAAAAGCTTTTCATCCTTTACCTTTAACAATCTCGGCCCATTTGTTAAAAACTTAACGAACTTGTTAGCTAACGTACGTGACGTTAAAATTTCTCTCTTGAAATATGGCAAATACATTGACATTACGAAAACACGCCTATTTAAATATATTGAAAATTTTACAACCAAAAAAAGGAAAATTTTCAGATAAAAAACTCTGATATTTTACAAATTTCTGCTCAAAACATACATTGTGTGTACTCGTTAGAACCGCCTCGTTGAGGCGGTTCTAACGAGTACCCACAATCTACGTTTTTGAGTAGAAATAAGAAAAATAATGTATACCCCTGTAAACCCCAGTTTTATTATATAAAAGTGGGGTTTGAAGGGGTCAAAATTATATAGGTATGTTTTCGTAATGTATTTTTTGCTGAAAAAAATGTGAGGAGTTTTTGCAAACACTACTCACTTCGCGGTAAAAATATCAAGGTATTTGAAAATACCTTAGTTACAACAGTTAACGAGTTTGTCATTAACGAGCTCGTTAAGCTAACGATGCTTAAAACAACTTGGCCCTGATTTTAAATAGCAGGAGACCTAAATTTCAAATGTTTTCTTATACAGTGCAGATTATATTGTCATTCCCTTTAAGATCACTGGGCACATTGTGGTATATTTAAAAATGGAATTCTGCTCATGTATACGCTAAAGGGCGTAAGCAGTGTTACACACTTCATTACTGTTTATGATGGGTCTCAATAAAACCGACTCCCATTTTCTATCTGTCTTTATTTCCAACGGCAATCTTTTTTACTTTTATTTTCTTACTTTGCAAGAAAATAAGGCTTGCCATTTCATATTCTGTCCCTTAAAAATGTCTAGCCTTATTTTGAATCAATGTGAAACCTTACAACATGTAACTGTCGCTCACAGAGCGAAGGCTCTGACCAGACTGCAAGTACGTGAAGGCTGATCTGGGACATCGCTGTCCACATATGTCACTCCTGGCTCCCTGCTCCCCATCCACATTCGCTGAAGGAGTAAACAAGAACTGTTGGTGAGAAATAAAAAAAGCTGTCAACAAAAATAGGCCACTGATCTAGTAAGATAATAAAGAAAAGTGCTCAGTAATCATAAATAACACGTCTGAACTTTTATTTAACGCATAGCATTCTGGATAAAAAATTCAGCAAACGACATTTTGAAAAAAAAAAAAGAAAAATCTTATTTTTTTTTCTCCAGAAATCGGGATTTGAGGTTTCATGCAAATTGTCACCGATAGAGACAATTTGCATGTAATATCAACTCCTGTTTTCTGAAAAAAAAGGAAAAAATATCACCTTTGTCTTCTGCTGAATAAGCCCAGAGAGTGGTTAAGGTTAATTTTATATTAACTATCTGAACAATGCATTTTCAGTTCGCATGCAAATGCATAAATTGAAGAAATAAATCCTTTGTATTTATCGGTTTGTGGGAACATGAGTTTCTGTTTATTTGCATGGCTTACTTGTTATACGCCCCCCACCCCCCACCCCCCCCCCCCCCCCCCACACACACACACACGCTCCCACCACCGTCCACTCACCCATTCCCTTCAAAAACGCGCGATTAGACACATTTGTATGTATTTGTCTCTGTAGGTGATTTTGATTTTGTGTGAATTCTTTAATGACACGTGAACCCTTGGGGTCATTTTGTGTTGTCTCCCAGAAAGAGGGAGAAAAGACACAGAAGAGCTAGTAGACTGGCTCTAGTCTCCAGTTACTGATTATTTATTCTAATAATCCTGTTTGATAATTCACTAAAGTATTACCAAACCAATATCATGACTATAAAGGCTGGTCACGATATTATTTTGGTTTTATATATATTTTAGTTGATTATCAAGCAGGATTATAAGAATAAATATTTAGTCATTTGAGACTGGAGATAGTTGAAAAGAGGAAAGAGAGAAATAGAGGCGTATGTGGGAAATTCTTTGTGTAAACTTTTATTTAGAGAGACTGACATTTCTGCGCCATTTCTACAAGAGAGACAACTTTTACGATTTTCTGTTTGTTTCCCCACATATCAAAACCCTTCTGAAAAGTTTTCTGCTCTTAAAGGGAAGACTTTGCTCCCTGTGGGAGCAAATTCTTTCCTTTTAGAGTAGACCCCTTTTCAAAAGGGTAAAAAACAATCCCCGCCCTCTCTGCAAGTGTACCTATTCCCCTTAAACATAGAACGTCGTATTGACATCATTTCAACGTCGCCGCAAGGTCATGGTGTTGCGGCGACGTTGTTTGGACGTTGTGTAATTGCTGGGCTATTGTTGTTTGAGGAGAGTGGCTCCAGTCTCCAGTGACAAAATGTTTATTCTTATAACCCTGTTTGATACATCCACTAAAATAAAACAATAATATCATGACTATAAAGGCTGGTCACTAGTGACCAGCCTTTATAGTCATGATATTTTTAGTGAATTATTAAACAAGATTATAAGAAGAAATATTTAGTCACTGGAGAGCATATTCGATAGGAGTTTGCTTGTTTGGTTCCTCTCTCTCTATCGGTTGATGTATTATACTGGATTTGAAAAAAAAAAAAAAAAAACTGTAATCGAACAATATTGGCTCTAATCAGACTGTGGATGCACAGGCAGATCTAGACCTACGCTGTTCCCATATTTTCGAAGACACGTTTCCGCTGGGCAAGGCCGTTTTATTGATAATAACTAATACTTATGAAATAATATGCAAATTCGGCTTGCGAAGTTGGAATGAAGGACAAAGCCTTGTACTTAGATTTGACCCCATTGAACGGACGGACGAACTGAAGTCAACTTAATGAGTCAAGGTTATGAAGGGTCAGACACCAAATAACCTTAACTATCAGTAATCAATATGCCATGCTATGAGGAAAGCGATCTTATGACGTATGACCGCAAATGCACAGGCTGATCTGGGCCTGCGCTGTCAGCTTACAGAACCATCGGTTGTTACTTAATGCACTGACAAATAACAAAAGTCCTGATCAAACTGCAGAGACCTACAAGCCGATCTGAAACTCCGCAGTACACTTATGCCACAAAACCCTTTTACTCATGGCACGGCTCAAACCAATTATCTTCGTTTATCCTTTTGTCCCTTAGCCTCTTGTGTCATAGTTACCGATTTTGAGATAAAGTGAGGCGTGCTTTTAAAAAGCGAAGATTGAGACGAATCTGGACAGCTGCCATGTACTGCACAGACAGGTCTGGGTCTTCGCCATTCTCTCGCCGGAGAGAAAGTATTTCGTAGGCTGTGACGTCCTTGGCCAGATTGCACGGGTCTTTCCTGATCTGGGCAATAACGGGGCTCTACGATATTAGTACGGCCACGCTATGCGAACACGTGTCTTCGGGGATATGCGGACAGCGAAGGCCCGGATCAGACTGCGCATCTGCGCAGTCTGATCAGGGCCTTCTCTGTCCGCTAACAGAATCATTGGATACTACAAAATGTATGAATGAGAGCAACGGTCCGGATAATACCTTGCGCATGTACAGGATGATCTGTATCTACGCATATTGCAGATGCTCAAAGACAGTTTTTCCTTAACGCGACCTTTTTTGCATTATGTTGTGCAGATATTCTTTATTTTTTCAGGACGCCTTATTTTTAATGCCTGCCCGACTTTCTGTCGTCCTTGACCTGCTGACTGATATTGGTAAGTATTATGGGAGTCATTTCAGGCAAAAAGGGGCCCACTGTCCTCACCATTACACTAGTGGATCCTACACTATCCAACGTGTCTGTAAGCTAACCGCGAGAATTCTATGATCACACTGCGCGGAAGTAAGTTTCATGAGAGGCAACTCCGACGAAACTGTTTGTTCCCCTTCTGAAACGGGGTTAACTCTAAAAGGAAAGAGTTTGCTTCACTTGGGAGCAAAATCTTTCCTTTTAATGTAGACCCCTTTTCTTGAGTGGATTTGTGTTGCTACTTTACAAAAAAATAAACCAACGGTAGTTTTCTCCAGACTCTGATGCAAATATGATGTAAGTTAATAAATGCTCAGAGCTTGTTTTCTGCCAAGTATCCACTTGTATTCATAATTGCCCGACTTTTTGTTTACATGTATATTAATTTTCTGACTAAGCAAAGACCGAATTTATGGGACACATTTAAATAAATGAAATAAATTTAAGTACATGATCCTTCCGTTCGATTTTCGTTTTCATTTCATTATTATATTTTAACTCCTAGTACTCAGTCACAGTACACAATCGTGATTTACCATTATAGGAAACGGACTGTAACTTGGAAAAACCCAATAATTAGTTTTTATTATTAGAACGTAAACGGAAGTGGGTTATTTATAGTTGTATACTGCTCTCATTGCACGGCGCATCAGCGCCGGGCTTGCACGGCGCATCAGCGCCGGGCATATTGTGGTTACTTTGTAACTGTCAGTGTGTATCGGAAACGGCGTAACCTTTCGGTTCACATTTTTTTAAAACATATGACGATTGTATTAAATATAAGGTCCCGTGATGTATTAATGTGCTATAAATTGCGGACAGAAATAATGTTTCAGCTACGTGATAAATACAGGGTTCAAACTTCCCTGTTTGTATAACCAACATGCGTTTATTTACCGGATATTTTAGGAGTATCCTTTCGGTTTTTGTGGCGGGGGGGGGGGGGGGGGGGGGGGGGGCGAAAAACATCGGATTGGAGCTGGTACCCGTTCTAACTTGAAGATTTCGCGTTTTAGTTTTTCTATGTGGAGAACCAGTCAGCGCGTTCAAGATTTTAATGAAGACACTGTCAACTCTGCAGAGCCTGAAGAGTTCACAATAATGGGGATAAACAGTGCTGTGAAGTACCAGTGTTGCCCAAACACCAGTAAGCCTATTTATTGATTTTATGCCCCGCAACCATGTTTTACCCTCTGAAATTTTGAATGTCCGTCCGTCGGTCAGCGCCCCCACCATTCTTCTGCCCTCAACTCCTCCTACAGTTTTAAGCCAATCCTTTTAAAACTTTACAGGCGCTTTTAGGATGGTCTAAAGATATGCATATTGTTTTGTCAGAATCCTGAAATTATTTTTTATCACATTTTTTGCATTTTTAACTTAGACCTTTTGGTGTTTTTTTTTTTTTTTTTTTTTTTGTTTTTTGTTTGTTTTTTTTTTTGTTTTTTGAGTTATGAAATAACTTTTTATTGCTTCTCTTCATGTTTAACTTAGATTGTTTTTTTTTTTTTTTTTTTTTTGTTTTTTTGTTTTTTTTTTTTCATTTTAACTTAGACTTTTTTTCAAGCCCTAATACTACAGAAATGTATAGGGAGTATGTACCTTCTGCCTGCAACTCCTCTTACAGTTTTAGGCCAATCCTTTTCAAACTTTACAGGCGCTTTTAGGATGGCCTTAAGATTTGCATATTGTTTTTTCAGAATCCTGGGAATTATATTTTATCACATTTTTTTGCATTTTTAACTTTTTTCGAGCCCTAATACTACAGAACTGTATAGGGAGTATGTACCTTCTGCCCGCAACTCCTCCTACAGTTTTAGGCCAATCCTTTTCAAACTTTACAGGCGCTTTTAGGATGGTCTGAAGAAATGCTTATTGTTTTTTTCAGAATCTTGAAATTATTTTTTAGCACATTTTTTGCATTTTTAACTTAGACTTTTTTTCGAGCCCTAATACTACAGAAATGTATAGGGAGTATGTACCTTATACGCGCAACTCCTCCTACATTTTCAGGCTGATCCTTTTGAAACTTTACACATGCTTTTAGGATGGTCTGAAGATATGCGTATTGTTTTTTTTCAGAATCCTGAAATTATTTTTTATCACTTTTTATTGCAGTTTTAACTTAGACCTTTTGGTGGTTTTTTTTTTTTTTTTTTTTTTTTTTTTTTTTTTTTTTTTGGGGGGGGGGGGGGGGGGGGGGGAGGGGGGGGGGGGGTTATGAAATAACTGTTAATTGCTTCTCTTCATGTTTAACTTAGATTATTTCAGCCCCTTATACTACAGAAGTGCATAGGGAATATGTCCCTGTGGTAGGGCATGGTGCATGGCTTGCAGTTTTTTTTTTATCTTTTTCCTGTATCTAAGCTTAGTTATCAACAAAAGATCTGAATCGTTGATGAACAAACTATGGGTGAAATATGAATATAATTAATAAAGCCATGAAGCTCAAACTTTAAGAAGTATTAACAAGATAATGAAGAGTTCTGTTATTAAGGTGCTTGTATTGTATTTTTAGCTCGTGGGAACGAAAAATTGCTAAAATGGTCGCGGTCCGTTGACCAAGATGGCCGCCACGCCCATATATGGTAAAAACCTTTAAAAATCTTCTCCAGAACCGAGAATGCCTTTGGGCTGAACCTTTGCAGGAATCATCGGGGACGGGAGGTCTACCAAAATTACTAAAAGAATTATCATATGTTGAGTTTGACCTTTTTACGGCAAGGTCAAGTTTGCTTCCCTATGCATTTGTATGGGAAAAACCTTTAAATATCTTCTTCTCCAAAACCGAGCATGCCTTATGGCTGAATCTTTGCATATATCTTTGAGAACAGGAGGGCTACCAAAATTGCTAAAATAATGGTCGTACATTGACATTTGACCTTTTTACAGAAAGGTCAATTTTGCTTCCTTATGTATTTGTATGGGAAAAATGTTCAGAATTTCAAACAACTTCTCCTCTGGAGCCTCTGGGCCAATATTGCTCAAATTTCATACGGACGCTCCTTAGATAGAGGGAACAAAAGATTGCTAAAATGGTCAAAGTTCGTTGACCAAGATGGCCGCCATACCCATATATGGTAAAAACCTTTAAAAATCTTCTTCTCTAGAACTGAGGGTTGCTTTGGGGCTGAATGTTTGCATAAAGCATCGGGGACAGGGGGTCTACCAAAGTTACTAAAATAATGGTCATACATTGACATTTGACCTTTTTATGGCAAGGTCAAGTTTGCTTCCTTATGCATTTGTATGGGGAAAAAAATTAAAAATCTTATTCTCCAAAACCGAGGATGGCTTGTGGCTAAATCTTTGCATATATCATCTGGAATGGTGGTCAACCAAAGTTGCTAAAATAATTGTCATATATTAACATTTAACCTTTTTTACGGCGAGGTCAAGTTTGCTTCGCCGGCCTTGGTGGCTCAGTTGGATGCGCCGTCCGACTGGAGACCAGGAGGTCGCGGGTTCAACCCCCGCCGAGGTCGGCAACATTCTTTCGTGGAGATTGATCATGAAATATTTTTCTACGGTCATTCTCTCCCTTCCGCTGATTCAAGAAGGGCAGTTGTCAGTTTCTGGCGAAAGAATGTGCACAATACTGGTTAACCGCTTAGAGGACTAAGCCTGCCCAGTAAATGTGTGGTTAGGTAAACTGACCGCGCTCGACATGACCCCATTGGGTTGACTGGGCCGTAAAACCTCAACACAAACAAAATCAAGTTTGCTTCTTTATGCATTTGTATGGGCCCCATACATTTGTATGGAAAAAATGTTGATAATTTCAAATGCCTTTTCCTCTGAAGCCTCCAGGCCAGTGTTGCTCAAATTTCACGCGAAGCCTCCGTGGGCAGGAGAATGAAAGATTGCTAAAATGGATATGGTCCATTGATCAAAATGGTTGCCATGCCCGTATATGGTAAAAACCTTTAAAAATCTTCATCTCCATAACCAAATAAGCCCTGGGTCCTAATCTTTGCACAAATTATGGGGGACAGGAGATTTACCATAATTACTAAAATGATGATTCTATGTCGGCATTTGACCTTTTTACCGCCAAGGTCAAATTTGCTTCCCCATTTGTTTTGGCCATATACATTTATATTGAAAGTATCGAAATGACTTGTAGATCAACTGTAGTTAAAATTGTTTTGGTTGGAAATCTAAGATGGCCATCATCTGGTTTATATAATATTTCCCTGCCACTGTGCTGTTTACATGTATAAAACCATGATTTTTCAGAAACCACTTAGCCAATTTCCACCAAATTACACATTAATCCTTATGTTGAAATTAGATTGATAGTTTATTCAAATGATCATGCTCCATTGACTGTCAGGCCCATATATTCTTCTTCAAAACTAAGAACTGCTCAAATGATGATATTTTCATTAGTTGCGATGATAGGATTGGAAAAATGTTGCGTAACATCTGCATGTCTGCAGTGGCTATGTCACTCAAGTGAGCGAACCGTGGCCCGTGGGCCTCTTGTTTTGTACTTGTTACATGCCTGTATTGTGTGGGCATGGACATATTTGTAGCTATAATTGTATTCATTTATTTAAAATCTGCATTATGCATTATGAACACATTCAGCCAGAAAAGGAAAAATCCGAAATTCAGACCTTGAGAGTTACGGGTTTCATCTGCATACAGGGAATTCAAAAGTGTTAATGTTTTACATATAGATTAACATTTTCAATTAGCCAACATGGAGATGGAACCCATAAATGTCAGGGTCTGAATTTCAGATTCAAGATTATGTATTACATATAGATAGGTAGTATTGCCATAAAAACATCTGACAATTTCATAGGGCAAAAGGGGTTACTTAGCAGAAAACTATTAGTTATCAAGTTATTTCCCCTGATTATTAACGTGTGAAACGCTAATATGTCATGCAGCAACGAAACCATGTGAGTTAGCGTCTTGGAAATTGTATATGTTGACTCATAAAGATAAGATGACATTCCTTTTGTTTTTCTTTTTTTTTTTTTTGACATAGTTTAACTAATTGAGTTGTTTGCCTTTTCATATTTTCAAATTGCAGCATTACTGTCTCAGAAACAGATAATTGATATTTCATTAACTAGAGCTGAGGTGCACATCACTTGATTATCATTTGGCTGGAATTTGGGTGAACAGTAACCCTTTTTAACTCACAGTGACCCGTTATAGCTCACCACAGCAAAAGGCCCAAGAAGAACTTAAAGTTTTATATTCTCATAGTTGAAATGTTAGTCACGTCTATCAGAAGATAGCAGTTAAAATTGTGTTGCACAGATTTTTAAGCAATGATATATACTGTTATGTCCTGTCTGTCTTTGAGTTGTTTGTTCTTTAGAATTATCCATGTTCATAGAATCATGGATGTGTATAATTATAACTTTCATGCTTAAACCATTATTATATTTTCAGGCTGTCGAAACAAAAAGTTAGAAAACGGGAAGTGTCCTACATGCAAAGGATTGTCACTAACACAGCAAAAGTACTACTGTACTGCTACAGTATTTATTGTTAGAAACTCTGAAGTTCTGCAGCAGAAGCTATTTCTAGACCAGCTGGAAAAGCTTTTTACAATTCCAGATCTTCATACTACAGAGGATAGTGATCTCAAGATATCCTTTTTGTCACAGATTCCAATTAATGGCAAAGCAGTATTTAGGAATGGCAGCTTTTCAGTTACCAGTACAAAACGGAAATTAGAAGTATAACTTTAATCCTAAGTTTCATGAAATCCAAAAGATACTTGTTGTTATAAATGATTTCATGCTTTACCAAACGGTCAAAATTTTATACTTGTCCATCAACAAAATTTACTTGTTTGAATGAATAGTTTTTCTGCCCAGATAAAAAAAAAAAAAAAAAAAAGAAAAATGGCATGTGAGATAAGGACAGAATAGTGGAAAGGGAAGTTTTTGGCAACCTCATATGTATAAGTATTGTTAAAGGTTCCTTGCTATGAGACAGTTCTATCAAATTAACAGCACAGTTGCATGTATAGCATGAGAACATTGTCATCAGCTACCCCTTTAATTGTTTTTCTGCATAGCTATATTAAACCGTTGATCGCCAGTTTTCTAGTCATGGTTGTCAGTTCTTTGTTACAACTTCTCTTGCTTTGTTAAACATGTAGCATCTATTTGTTTATGTAGAATAGCAATTTATATTTTTTTTACTCATCTGGGGAGCTTATAGTATAAGCAGCCTCTCATTGTCTGTCATCTGTCAGTCACTTTTCAAACAACAACAACTCTGAAACCACTGGGCAGATTAAAGCCAACTTTTATATAGAGCATCCAGGCAAAAACAAAAAAAAAAGCCATATTTGTTTCTGTGGATGTCACCTGGTTGCCATGCCCATATATGGTAAAGACCCTCCAAAAATCTTCTTCTCCGGAACCAAGCAACTGGGACCTTTGGTGCTTTAAGCCCTTACAAATTGTCAGATGCTGATGCTTGGTTGACCTTTCAGTGTAAAGGTGAATTTTGCTTCAAAGAAAACTTCACAAAAGTTCATATTCCCAACACTATTCAAGCCAAAGAAAAGATATATGGCATGCAAAATTAGAAAGTTCAACTTGTGGTGTCACCAGGATATGAAAGGTGAAAGATAATCTATGACCTTTGACCCAAGGTCGTTAGACATTTATAGTTTTTGCTTGAATTTTTTTTTTCAGAAAATGTTATGTCTAAGTATAAGATCATCAAATAAAAAAAAAAGATGATGATTAAATCATATTAGTGCCTTCTATCAGCTGATGACCTCACACAAGATGGCCACCATGCCCATATATTTTAGAAATCCTTTAAAGTGTTTCTATCCAGAACTGAACAAATAATGAAATTGAGTTTGAGTACATAGCATTGGAACAAAAGGCCCTACCAACTCTGTTGTGAAGGATTAATCTAGGTTCACATTGAACCAATTTACAAAAAGGTCAAATTCATACAAAAGTCCATATAACTAAATCTTTTTTGACACTTGGGAAAGATATTTGGTACATAAAAAAGATAGAGGTCAAATTTGTTTTTCTATACATTTATACAAGAGAAAATTACAAAATGTCAACTAATTGAAGATCAGTATAATTAGATTCTCATGGGAGTGATTTGAGACCATCATGGTCATCTTGTTACTTTAGTAAAGTGCTTTCTCATTAAAAAAAAGTCATTTTGTTGTTGCTAGTCATGATTTTAAAATCTTGTTTCTATTGTTCAGAAATGCATGTTTGTACATACCATTCCATATGTTGACTTGTTTACTTGTAAAATATAGCTGAAGAGATTCTGAGATTATACGATTACTAATTTATTGGTTAGTCATATGACAAATACCATGATTGTTTGAAGTTTTAAGGTTGATTCAATAGCAAGCCCATTTTAAAGAGATGTTGTCCTCTATCTGGAGTTAGACTGTTTTTTTTTTTTTTTTTTTTTTTTTTTTTTTTTTGTTTTTTTAAGAGTAGGCTGTTATTTCATTTTAAAGTACATGTATGCCAAAGGATTGGGATGAAATAATTTTTTGAGAATATTTTGGAAAAAAATGTGTCCTTATCTCAATTCTATGTCTGGTGTTCTAAGCCCAGATACCTGCCACCTTGTCAAGAAAGATAGTTTTACTAAATAATATTAAATTAGATCTAAAACATCCTATTTCTATATTACAGTGCATTTTTAACCCTTAAAGCGCCAAGAAAAACTGCATCTGAAAATGTCGTCCGTTTATGTCGTCTGCTGAATATTCTTGCAGAGTTTTTAAAAAATATTTTTGCATACAGGCAAACAGTGTGGACCCTGATCAGACTGCTCCTAAAGGAGCACTGATCTGGGTCCACGCAGTTTGCAAAAATGACTTTTAAAATCACAAGCAGACGACAATAGTTGTGACTGGCACTTTAAGAGTTAATTAATTTCATGACAATTGCACTCACAGAATTTCAGAAAAGTATACAATGTCTATATAGTTCAGTTTAAGCATATTTATTAACTAAATGTGGCAGATGAAGTAATGTGGTTTTATTATTCAACAGATATATTAATATAGTACAGCAGCACTGCAATGAATAATTGAAAATGATACATGTGTTCCAAGCATTCTCCAAATAGTTAAATGACAATTTGTTTTAAGGTTATTTCATGTCAATCATGGTAAAATGCAAAATGTTCGTTTTTAGAAGGACACCACAAGCACTCTCCCTTTAAGATCTAGTAGTGAGCCTACTAAATTGCATATATGGCTGAAATTGAGATAGTCATTTAAACATGAGTGGCAAATTTTCATGAAAATTGGACTTCAGTTCACAGACATAGGTTTGAAAACTCAAATTGGCCAAGAGGGGGCATTTATATGTCAGTATGGTAAGAGGAGTACAATATTCTGATTTTTTTTTTAGATTATTTTAAATTCTCTTCATAAGACATGTTTAAGTTTTGTTAAGACACACCTTGCTATTAAGACAGTTTTATCAGGTATGCAGCACAGTTTTTAGCTCACCTGAGCACGAAGTGCTCAAGATGAGGTATTGTGATCGGTCTTTGTCCATCGTCCGTCCATCTGTCGTCAATTTTTGATTTAAATGACTTCTCCAAAACTGCTGGACAGATTTTGAAATAATTTCAAAGGAATGTTCCTTGGGTTACCCTCTACCAAAATTGCTCAAACTTCTGCTCCGCTGAACAAGATGGCCGCCAGAGCTAAAAATAGGAAAACATTTAAACGACTTCTCCTCCTGAACGGTGGATGAATTCTGAAATAATTTCATGGGAATGGTGCTTGGGAGACCCTCTACCAAAATTGCTCAAGCTGTTCCGCTCCGCTGAACAAGATGGCTGACAGAGCTAAAAATAGAAAAAAAAACTTTAAACAACTTCACCTGAACTGGTGGATAGATTTAAAAAAAAAAATCACAGGAATGTTGCTTGGGTGACCCTCTACCAAAATCTGCTGAACAAGATGGCTGGCAGAGCTAAAAATAGAAAAAACCTTTAATCAACTCCTCCTAAATGGGCTGACAGGTTTTGAAATAATTTCACACGAATGTTCCTTGGGTGACCCTCTACCAAAATTGCATTAACCATTCCGCCCTGCTGAACAAAATTGCAGCCAGAGCTAAAAATAGAAAAAAACCTTTAACAACTTCTGAACGGGTGGATGGATTTTGAAATAATTTTTCAGGAATGTTGCTTGGGTGACCCTCTACCAAAATTTCATCAAACCGTTCCGCTTTGCTGAACAAGATGGCCACCAGAGCTAAAAATATATAAAAAAAACAACTTTTTAATGTCTTGTCCTCCTGAACAGGTGGATGGATTTTGAAACAATTTTACAGGAATGTTGCTTGGGTGACCCTCTACCAAAATTGCTCAAACAGTTTCGTTCCTCTTAACAAGATGGCCACCAGAGCTAAAAATAGGGAAAAAAACGTTAAATGACATCTCCTTCTAGACGGGCAGAAGTATTTTAAAATAATTTCACTGTTCCATTCCACTGAACAACATGGCCATCAGAGCTAAAAATAGAAAGAACTTTCTCCTCATTAATTGGCAGACCGATTTTGAATAATTTCACAGGAATGTTACTTGGGCCACCATCTACTAAAAATGCTAAAACTGTTCTGCTCTGCTGAACAAGATGGCTGCCAGAGTTAAAAAAAGAAAAACCTTTTAACCAAATTCTTACGTGTGGAAGGATTTTGAAATAATTTCACATGAAAATTCTCTGGGTGATTTTCTATGGCCCATGACCAAGTCTGTTTATCCTCTCTTGGTAGATAAACATGATATTACCTACCATTCCATTAATACAATATGGATCAGGTGAGCGTCCCGGGGCCATCATGACCATCTTGTTTTAGGGTAACATGGGAACATAGTCATCAAATTTTTGTTGAATGGTTTCTCTGCATAGCTATATTAAATCATTGATTGCCTATTTTCTAGTCAAAGTTGTAAATTCTGTAGTCATAGTTATTCTTGCTTTGTTAAAGAAGTATTTGTTAATGTAGAATAGTGTTTTATTACTTTTGATAAAAAAAAGTCATTCTTTTTGTTTCTAGTCATGCTTTTGAACTATTGTTTTAATGTACTGAAATCCATTTATTTATGTGCATCCCATTCCATATGTTGAATTGTTACCGGTATTTAATTTTGTATGCTAAAAACACAGTCATACACACCATTTTTTTTTTTTTTTTTTTTTTTTTTTTGTTATTAAGCAATGTCTTTAAAGCAATGTTCCAGGTGCACTTTTTAATACAAGAAAAGAAAACAAAAGTGTTTGTCAGGCACTGAAATTTGCTCCTTGGAAAAGCTGTTTGGCAATTAAAGCAAACCAGCTTTGTGAACAGTTATCCTTTGAAATGAATTTTCCAGTCCTCCCCTCACATGTATTTTAGATTTTCATATTCTTAATATTATTTAGAAGCTAGTTACATTTTATACCTGAAATCATTTCCAGTATATGTGTATGCTTTGGTGGTAATGTTATATTTCAGTTTGAGTTGATTTATTTTTTCTTTTCTTGGATGAACAAAGCAAATGTTCATGGAAATAATGATTCTTTTAACACAAAAGCAGAATATGCTTATGGTTAGTTTTTCCACAGCTGGTGTTCTGTAATCTGTTCACATCCTAAATACATATATAAAGAGCTCAGTTTGTTTCAAGCAAACTTCACAGAAACAATCATAGTATCATACTACACGAAAACTATTTTGATAGAGGTTTGTAAGCAAAATAAAGAATTCAAGCAAAATTCATATTAACATGACAAGCTTAGGAAAAACTACAAAAACTGAATAAATTGGCAACTTCTTGGCAGAAATGCATATAATACCTTGTCTCTTAATTATTACCAAAAAAAAAAAAAAAATATATATATATATATATATATAGGCCCATCTTGCTTAAATCGGGCGATAGAAAAAACGTAAAAAGAAAACCTGTGAAAAAGACAGCTATTAGGTCTAAAGACAGAAACTTGTGACAAAAAAAAACCCAACAGCTATTATGTATAAAATAACAAAAAAAAAAAAAAACAAAAACAAAAAAAAAAAAAAAACAATAGCTATTATGTTTATAAAATAAAAAAAAAACAACAAAAAAAACCACAACTATTCTTTGATAACTGATTGAAAAGGTTGTCCAAGCAATGTTAACTGTTCCTCTTGTTGACAACACAGGTCTTTGACTTTGTAACTGCAAGCACTGGCTCACAATCTGCTTTAGATTTCAGCACAGCTTGGGCAACAAGTGGAAAGTCAAGATTGGCTTATCAAAGGTCAAGTGATTTTTTGGCCCACTTTTCATTGAATCAATAAAAGTGAAATATTTTTGAAAGTGCTTTTAAACTGAATCAAAATGATGTGTGTATACACAATTTTTTTCAAAACAGCATCCACTAGCAGCTTTTACATTTACATAAATTATTATCTTTATATAAAATATGGTTGCTTGCAAATTTAGGAACAAAATTAAAGGTCAAATACAAAGGTGTTGAATTCTACTAAAGATTTAAAAGCACATCATAAGGTGACTGCCAAAAACAAAATTTTCTTAAATGATTTCTGAAATACTGCGATTTGAAATTTTACATATTCCATTAAAGGCCTTCTTGGAAGTCGTAGTGAAACAGTAAAATTTTAAACTGTTTTAAACTAGTAAATGTTCCTTGTTTTTTTAATCTGTATCAGCTCAGTTTTCACACTGTTCAATTTATTCAAACATTTTAAACTAATATACGTAGGAATTTTACTGTATTTTCCATGTAGCGTGTTATTTCAGATTTAAATATTTTATTTAATTAATGTGAATTTCAGTAACAATGGTTAATAGTCAATTAAAAGTGAACTTTTGGTAATGATTTGTATTAAATAAACCCAAAATCAACCATTATTGAAATAATTAATATGGCTTTAGTTTTAAACATTTTAAAATTTTGGTTTAAAGTCACATAATTGTTTAAATTTTGAATAAAATTCTCTTTTCATAGGCTTATAAGTGAACAAAGAGTAATATTAATAATGGGTTAAAAGAAATTCTGTATAGCATGTAAAGAAATGCAGAATTTTCCATTAAAATTTTGGTTTCAATTCAAGTTCGACTATGACATCACACAATAATGCACTGTGGGCTTTCATTAAATCAAATCGAAGGGACTACTCTGTTAAGCAAAATAAGGTAAATATCATAAATTAATCACCTGACTTTTATAAATATAAATCATTAACAAAAAAGTCATTATCGGCTGAATATTATGCATTGTGACTAGAATTTGAATTATTTAAAAAGATATTTAAATTTCAAATTCAACATTCTAAAAGCAAAATAAGTAGAATTTGATAAGTTTAAAGCATTTGAATAAATAAACTATGCTAAAATTTAATTGATGCAGATTAAAACGCAAAAAGTATTAGACATTTAAAAAAAGTTAAAAAAATTCAATATTCCAGTATGACATCATAGAAGGATTTATGAATATTAATCAGGCAGCATTAATCCTTTTTGATGAGAAATGTCAAATTACAGATTGCAGTATTTCAAAAATCATTTAAAATTATCTGATGCAATTTTCAGCACTCACCTCCTTACTGCAATGCCCTGAAATGTTAAGTTGAATTCAACACCTTCGTAATTGACCTTTAAAGAGGTACATTATTTTGCTTTTTTCTCTTTTTTTTTTTTTTTTTTTTTTTTTTTTTATATAGATTTCAGTTCCAATGTGAAATGAATCCAGAACCAAACATATCAATTTATTATAAGTCAAAGAAACAAATGGATACAAGATTTTACTGTTCAGACAATATCATTTTGTGAAATGGACGTTTACTCTTTTTTTACGTACATGTATATATGTTTTATAGATATTAGTTCTATAGAATTCAGTGTTTTAGATGTTACTTTTTATACCCTGGCACACAAAGTCGCGGGGTATTATGTTCTACCTTCGAATGTCTCTCCATCTGTCTGTCCACCCCATTTCCAAGTAATAGCTTAAGTATTTTAGAAATATCATTTGAATCCTGTATATGTATTACCACCAGAGATAGCTAATTCCGATTGCTAATCAGCAACATTCATTAGTTTAAGCAACAGTTAGGACCCTTTTAAGTGTCTCAGAAGTGATTTTTTGACCCCTTTTCATTTACTCTCTGGAACTATCTGGCTGGAATTTCATGATATAAAGGAGCAAAGGTTACATAATATGCATAAGAGCTACAACTCTGGTTGCTTTTATACTATAGTTACTTGCCCTTGATGTGTTGAGGCGAAGGTGTCCTGTATCTTTTGGCATCAGGGCATCCAAATGAGATTGGCTTACAGTTGGGCAAGGCCTGCTGTGCTCACAGCAGGTGTAGGGAGGGGGCTTGTTTTTATATCTTCTATTTCTTCACTGTCATTCACTTTTCGCTCATTCTCATCTGTTACCACTTTCTTCTATACTACTTTTCATCTTTCCCTTTTCTCCCTTTCTCTGGGAAACGACACAAAATGACCCATAAGGGTTGACATGTGTTAAACAACAGCACACACACACACACACACACACACACACACACACACACACACACATTTGCTTTTACACTATAGTTACTTGCCCTCGACACATCTAACTGCTTTTTGCATGCTTCCAACCAATAACTTGTAGGCTCCTGTTATTCCCTGCCACATGAAGTAGCAAGGTATTATGTTATATAGTCTTGTGTCTGTCTGTCCATCCCCCCATCTGTCCATCCACCTGATTTCTGACCATTAACTTGAGTATTTCTTCATGAACTGCATATATATTAGTACCAGGGGATGAATGGTTTCGAAATGTTAAAGTGAAATTTGTAAACGTAATGACATCATTATGGCCTTTTGATTTTAATGGCAATGTATGGCACTTTTCAGTTCCAAAAAAATTGGTTTTTGACCCTCAGTTCCTTTACTTCTGGAACTATCTGAATGAAACTTCATAGGTATGTAAAAGAACAAAGGATACATAGTTGCACAGAGCCACAACTCTGGTTGCTATTCATTCTGAAAACATCTGCAAAATTCACTTTGCATTCTTCGCACCAGTAATTAGTGAGTTTCTGGCATTTCTGCTGTCACATTAATATCTTCCACAGAAATAAAGTACAAGTACTTTCTGTCAGATCCTGGTTTTCATTACATTGTATCTTATATAATTGTATTGTCTAGTCTTCACTACAATATTGTTTTAACCAAATTACTTGTATTTATCAAAAGTTAGCCATCTTTGCCCCTCAGTGGCAAAGCATCAACCAGTGTTTGCAATGCTTTTATATTGAATTTTATAACATTTTTTTTTTTTTTTTTTTTTTTTTTTTTTTTTTTACAGACAGTAGTTATTTTAAACTTATGCTTCTTACAGTTTCTAATAAATTATATTTTTCATATTGTCTTGGCTTTTTTGTCTCTCTGAGTTGTAATATATGATGGAGCACAAGTGCCTTTGCCACCTACTGAGTGGTTTTCATAAAAATCTAGTTTGAAGCAGTGAGTGAGTGATTTGATTTAATGTCCCACTAAAACCTAAGGCCATGGCGACGGCAGTTTGAAGCAGCCTTTTTTACTGCAGTCAGCCTTCCACTGTGTTAGTATGGATGACTGCTATTAAAAAAAAAACAAAAAAAAAAAAACACCCAAAATAACAACCTAACAGAACATCAAAACAATCTGTATGATGGAGTGGTTAACTGTTCCCTTTGTAATTCAACTATAGCAAGTTCATCTGTACTGCTGCAGACTTTGTGATGACTTCATCTTCATATGATGTTAACTGTTCATGGGGTGTAACACAAAAAGCTTTACATCATTCACCTTGGCCCGATTGTTCAAAGCATGGTTAGCTTAATGAGCTTGTTAAGTGTTAATTTGTTAACTGCTTTAGCAAAGTTAATTCAAATACACGCATATTTTTTGCAGAAAAAAAAGTGAGAAGCTTTTGCATTGAAAAAAAAGAAGCTTACATTTTCCCTACAAAGTTAATATATTTGCATATCACAACACAAAAATTTTAACATTTTCTTAACAACGTCGTTAACTTTGAGCTACAGGGCCCAGTTGTTCAAAGCATCGTTAGCTTAACGAGCTCGTTAAGTGTCATTTCGTTAACTGTTTTAGCAGATTCAACATGAAGTATTTTCATATTTTTTGCTGAAAAAATGTGAGTAGCTTTTGCACTGCTCTGCTGCAAAAGCTACTCAGATTTTTTTCAGCAAAAAATTTCAGCATATTTGCGTATCATACGATATAAATTTTAACGAATCGTTAACTAAGGACGTTAGCTTTCAACAACTGGGTCCAGAACTTGATTCTATATAAGCAACCTAACAGTAAGTGTCTCCGTTTCAACATTACAAAGCTCAGCATCTGATGACGAATCAATCTCTTCCATTTGTGAAGAAGTAGTAAGTAAAGCAATATATCAATTACACATATGATTATTCTGGTACTGATTGTGAAGATGAGGTTTCATTTTTATAGCCGCCACATCACAGTAGCGAAACGTAATGATAATATTGTCTGTCTGCCAAGCTCCTCTTCTTTCAAACCTACTACTACATGTACATATTTTAATTTGAAAAGGTGATATTTGGTGAACAATACAATACTTTCTGTAAAGCAGCCCATGTTTTATAAAGGTTACATTGTACCAAGAAATTAACAGAATTATTACTCTTAAAAAACTGTCCTTTTTTTAAAAAAAAAAAAAAAAAAAAATTACACCTGATTTTCACATCAGGCAAACTGTTTTTGCAGTTTTATTCTGATCATGATGTATAAAGACTGGCAACAGTGCATATTTTTAGCTCAGCCTTTTCTTGGGCGCCGTGCTTCCCGTTATGCTGCTTTTTGCAGCAACTTTTGTACTTGTTTATCTGAGTTCTTACTGCAACAGCATAACTAATGCATTCCACTGCACAAATCGCACAACCTCAACAACCGTTTGCGGGAAGTTTTCTTACGAGAGTGCACGTGCCGTCAGCCATTGTTACAAAATATCCATGTTATTTTCTATAAGTTTAGACTGAATCTACTATATATACTATGATTGACATCAGGTTCTGCCTGTGGGTGGGTGCGTGGGTTGGTGTGTGTGTGTGTGGGGGGGGGGGGGGGGGGGGGCGGGGGGGTGGTACTTCCTAAATATGGCATAGTACGAATGTGCGTGCCGAATGGCCCCCTTTTTCAGCGCTGTCAGGTATATGATTGGCCCCCTTTTTTGACAAAAAGTATATGACTGAGCAAAGTTTTCTTGATTGGTATATGAAAGGCCCCACTTTTTCTGGCATTCCGGTATATGCACATATTTTTCACTCAGAGATTTTTGGGGCTGTTTGTTCTCTTGGTATTCAATGAATTGACTGCATTATTTGTCTAACTACCAGCAATAAATGGGTACAAAAAATCAACGGGCAGTATATGAATGGGTCATTATTTCAGATGATCTAGTTTATGAATGGGTCCGTTTTTTCAAAGGCCAGGTATATGAATGGGGTAGGTTTCGAAATACTGGCTCGCACAGCCGTACCAAAATTACCCCCAAGTTACCCATCCCCCCTCTCACCCCGAGGGTTCTTGCGAACAACTAAAATCATTTCTAGCGTACGACTGTCAACGCGTTCGCATGAATTTGCCTTGTTGTGTTTGGTCGACTCTCTTCATGTTTTATTTTGTTATAGGGATAGCTGAATGGTATTTGTGTACGCCTTGCCGATGTAGCCGGACAAGAGCCTGGCATGATAAGTACGCGCACTTTCGTTTGTTTATTTGTTTGTGTTGAGGTTTTACGGCCCAGTCAACCCAATGGGGTCATGTCGAGGGCGGTCAGTTTACCTAACCACACGTTTACTGGGCAGGCTTAGTTCTCTAAGCAGTTAACCAGTATTGTGCACATTCTTTCGCCAGAAACTGACAACTGTCCTTCTTGAATCAGCGGAAGGGAGAGAATGACAGTAGAAAATATTTCATGATCAATCTCCACGAAAGAATGCTGCCGACATCGGCGGGGGTTGAACCCGCGACCTCCTGGTCTCCAGTCGGACGGCGCATCCAACTGAGCCACCGAGGCCGACAACGCGCACTTTCGTAGTCATCGAGTTAACGCTTAGCATGCAAGGATATTTTAGCAGATGACATCATGAAATAATTTTTTCACAGACAAGAGGATTTGACATTTCATGTAAATTTGGAGACATTATTTTTTTTTGTCTGCAAAAATAAGAAAATATCATCAGTTTGTCGTTAGCTGAATCACAACTGCAGCAAACGATATTTTGATTTTTTTTTTCTTATTGTATTTTGTCAGAGAAAAAAAAATATTGGCATTTCACGTGAATCGTCTGCCTAGCTAGCAGGCAAATAATTTTTTCTCTGAAATATAATAAAAAGAACAAAGAATGCGTCTGCTACAATTTGCTTGGCGCTTTAAGTTGGTAGTGTCAAGTCTTATCAATGTCAAGTGTTATCTTCTCTAAAAACAACACTGGTAGATCGATTGTCCCTCAGTGTAGGCCGGGAAAATGGTAATGAATGGGGCCAAGACTGTTTTCGTTAACTCTTACTTCGTGTAATTTAAGCAAACAATGCAGACCCTGATCGGACGCCGGTTTCTGCGGCGTCTGATCTGGGTCTACACTGTTTGCCAATGTCCGGCCAAATGTTTCGGTCCAGGTTTTACAGATAACCCTCTATCATCAGCTCTCTGACGTCACAGCGACAATAATAGCGCGGCTATATATAACGCGCGGTCACATCATCGATTCGACCTTCGACCTCTGAAGTGTCAACATCGTCTGCAGAATAACTAAAGAATAACCATGTCTGAGTCTGTTATACCTGCAGTACTACTCAGGGCCCTGAGTACAAGTTTGTTGGTCATGCTCTCTGGAGGATTGCTGACGGGAAGGACCATGTTTGCTTTGAACTGATCTTCCGTAAGATGTTACCAACGCTACCAGTGTACAAGAGGAGGGCTGAACGCAGGAGGCAGCCTGCACTCTCTGCTGGCGAGTGGCCTCGTCAGCCCACAGCTGCTAGACAACCAGACCGACGCCTCCAGCATGTCGACAGCCGACAACGCCGGAGAAGGAGACAACACCGCCAGCACCGCAGACACTACAGATCGACACACCAGCTACCGTCACAGTGCAAAGACCACCGAAGACAGCAAGATCACACCATCACCCATCATCCAGAGACCAGCTACACCGCCTCCTTCTCCAGAATCACCACCGACAAAGAAGCCGAGAACAAAGTCGTCGGCGACGAACACTGCACCCACGCAGTACTTTCATGTCGACATTGAGGAAGAGTACCCTCTACATGAAAAGTACGACCTCCAGGATGTCACCTCTACAAAGTTCAAGGCCATCGCAAAAGCTCAAAGACTACCAAGAGACGACGAAGAAATCAACGTCGACCTACCAGTCTACTTCGTCTACCATAGAGACAACAAACATTGGACTCTTATCAAGGGACCTACTTCAAAGTTTTACGATGGTCTGGTACGATTACATCGAGCAGCTTTTTAAGAGAGGCACCAAACAACGGAACTCAGCTTAGTGGTACGACACCCTGGAGCAATCCTGCAGTGACCCCTTAGGGGGAGGTGGAGGACAACCACTTCTTCGCCTGGTGCCGCCAAGTTACCTTGGCATGACTTACTCCTAAGTGGGTCAAACTTGCGGCACGCAGACTTGGGTGAGGACTCCCTATAGACTTTTGGGTGAGGACACCCTCTTGATTCCTTGGTGAGGACACCCTCTTGGCTCCTGGGTGAGGTCACCCCCTCTGCTCCTGGGTGAGGACACCCTCTTGGCTCCTGGGTGAGGACACCCATCTTGCATCCCTTCGGGCGTCTGACCGACCGACATGTGGCTAGTGAGTGCACCTTACTCTCGTCTCGAGCTGTGTGCCTAATGCATTCTGCAGTCGGAATTGACACGCATTAGATACGAGATTAAAAGCTCAAACTTTTCGGCCGATCGTCAAAATTCTGCAACTTACAGGCTGGACTACTACTCTCGCACGAGGTCTGGAACACGCCCGCACCGTGTCTGGACGTGCACGCACTTCGTGTCTGGGCGAGGTGACCTAGTTATGAATTATAACTAGGCACCGTTTCAAGTAGTCCAGTAAAACTAATCCAGATTTATCTGGCGCTCCCTCTATGTGACTCAGTTGCCTGGCAGCGTTAAAAATCTGAAAACTGAACTGAACTACTTTGGTCAATGATAGTCACGTGGACAACTACCTTAAGGAAATTTTAGCGCATGTATACTATGGCTTGATTGTAATCAATCGACCCAAAAAATAGAATGTCGTCTGCTACAATTCTGCTACAATTTTGCTTGTCGCTTTAGGCTTAGTGGCAGCATCAAGGAAGAAGAGTTGCATTGAGATCACCATCTTAAATTTAAAATTTAACCTGGATTTACATTCTATATAGGAAAATAGCAGCAGACAACGAAGTGTTGGAATTTTTCTTCTTGTCTCTGATAAGTAGGGTTTGACGTTCTATGCGAATTGCCTCCTATATTTGTCGCAGGAAAGGCCAAACCGATTGTCTGTAAAACACAGCGAAAACAACAACTTGGCATCTGCTCCGTAAGTTCACATAATCAGTCTATTTTCCCACGAACTAAACGATTAGATGTTCTCCCTCTCACAGCGAAAAAGTATTGCATTGTTTTAAAATAGTTCATGAATTTGTCTTGAACACTTGTTCAAATACTGTTCTGAAACTATACTTTTCTGTTCTTCCAGAATTGTGGAATAATTATTGACCGTTAAAATTAAATGACCTTAAATGTGTGGAACATTTGTTCAAGAACAGATCCAGATCATTATTCCAAAAATTTTCTTGCATTTTTAAATATCAGTTCTGGAATATTTCTAGAAAGGACACTTTTAAGATCTGTCTACCAGAAATGTACATTTTTTTACTCTCTCCAAATGTCTTAAAGAGGACCTAAATTCGACCTTGTTATTTAAGAGCATCACACACACACACACACACACACACACACACACACACACACACACACTGGAAAAAACAACAACAGAAGAATTATTTTAATGGCAGTAGGGATTTGAAACCACGACCCTCCTGTTTCTAGCCTTGTAGCCCTGGTCTTCGCTTCGCCAGGCGTCTTACAGCTTTGATTCATTTCAACATTAATATATTTCACAGAATTTACATAAACCTTACAAACATGAGTAGCATACTGTCATGTTTATATCTTTATGCACGGTTTTGAATCGACTGGTCACAATCGAGCCATAGTATACAAACCCAAAGTTTCCTTAACGTAGTTGTCCACGTGATTGTCATTGACCAATGTAATCAAACCTCATGTTAGACGGGATCCAGGGGCGCGTTTGATTTACCAGAATCACAAACAGGATTCCAAATCATGTTTCTGTTTCAGCGTTTTATTTGTGCGAAACAGAAACATGATACCGAATCAAGTGTGTCATGCCCCATTCGTGTTTCAAAGTGAATCAAGAGCATCCAAGATGGCGGCATTTGGGAGAAAACATGCTACACTGATCAATTAACAAGAAACCTTCAAATTTAGGAGTTTTAAACTTCCTTAGTCCAGTTGGAATGTATTGTATTGCAGACAGCCTGCCATTATTATTGGCACACCTTATATTACCCCAAGAGTTCGGTATAACACAACTATAATGGCATCCATTTTGAATCACAATATCGAAACATAGTGTTTGTAAGGTGGCAGATAGGAATCTTGTTTCCGCGCCCCAGGTAACGGTTATTTATAGCCACGCTATTCTTGTCGCTGTGACATCAGAGTGCTGTTGATAGAGGGATATCTAAAGAACCTGGACTGGGACATTTTGGATCTTGGCAAACAGTATAGACCCAGATCAGACACTGCGGCGTCTGATCAGGGTCTGCACTCTTTGCTTATAAGGATTAAATGAAACAGTCAAAAGTCCACATTCAGGACCATTTTCCCAGCCAACACTCAGAGACAGTCTACCCACTAGTGCTGTCAGTGCTTTGATTGACAGTTTTCTGATAGCTTCACTTCCCAAAGAATATTTGCCATATTTGACATTAACACACAGTGTAAGCTTATATTAAACTGTTCTTAACTCTTTCATCCCAGAGTTTCTGAAATGGACTCTGAATTTGATCACATGCGTAATAAATAGGGGTTTCAGTCAAACATTAATAACAGAGCAAACAGACCACATTCTGATGAAACTGTTCGTCACAAGCCGTCTCGTCTGGATCTGAACTGTTCGCAAAGGTATCTGTATTGATCTGCATGGATGAAAGGGTGAAAGGAACATTTGAACAGTCCCGATTCTGCCTGCATTTTCCGTCAGCAAGAAGGGGAAATGATACAATATAAAGGGAGACAATCCCGTCAGAGTTGTTTCTGCTCCCTTCTGAAATGGGGTCTACTATAAAAGGAAAGAATTTGCTCCCATAGGGAGCAAATTCTTTCCTTTTAGAGTAGACTCCTTTTCAGAAGGGACCTGGTATGCAGGAAAGCAAACGGGAAGTCACAAAAGTTGTCTCCCTTGTCAAAAATACCAGATTATTTATCAGGTGTAACTATTCTCTTAAACACAACACTGTTCAGTCAAAAAGTGTGTTCGAATTTTAAAATATTAACAGTAATAAAGATTAACATATCCGAATGTTTAGTCTTATTATGGAAAGCTGGAATGCAGAAAGGGGCGGGGCAAGGGAGAGAACTGTGCCTATGCGAGCATTGTACGCATTGATCAGTCTATGCATCGACCTAGGGGAGTTCTGGATTCCATAATTATCAAAAATATTCTGACATCTTAACTCCTAACCATACTTTCCCAAGTTCATTTCACAACCTGATGATGTATCTAAAAATAGCCATCAGAACCAACTGAACCGCTACTTCTAAATTTGGTGTGTATTTCAATAAGATATCATTGAAATATTGAAACAGCGCAAAGTAAAAAGATGCAAAGTGAGTATGAAATGTGGCCAAAAGAATCAATGAAAACAATAATAGACTTTGAAATTCATTCCTAGGAGATAACAAGAAAATGTGTATTACAAGAGTTGTCTCTCTTGCACGCAACACTCCTGCTTGACCTGATATATGTTCCAACCAATTATTATCAAATTATCTCAAACAGTATGGAGTTATGAACTCAAGATTTTCACTTGAGGGGAGACAGCCAGAAAAATCACTAGAGCAATCTTGTCCTTCTTGCATGTACATTCCTACTTGACCTGATATATGTCCCTTCCTAAAATTATCAAGTTATCTGAAACACTATGGAAGTTACGGCCTGCACAAAATTTCCACTTCAGGGGAGATAAGTACATGGTGGAGAAAGTGACAGTACCCTGGTACTCGACACGCCTATTAGTCCTTATCTATACCTCTACAAATATTATCAAAATATTTCAAACCGTTAAGAAGTTATGGAGTGCACAAGAATATGGCTTAGAAATTCGTTCAGGGGAGATAGCTAGAAAAAGAACAAAACAAGGGTTGTCTTTCTTGTATGGGACAATTTTATAGAACCTGATATATGTTCCTACCCAATATTTTCAAGTTATCTCAAACAGTATGAGAGTAATGGCCTGCACAAGATTTCGGCTTCAGGGAGGGGGTGGGGGTGGGGGTGGTGGTGGGTGACACAAGCACATAACGAAGAAAGTGAGAGTTGTCTCTCTTGCACGCGATACGCTTACATGTCCTTGTCTGTTCGTTCGTCTGTCATTACTGACAATGACCAATCCTTATCAACTGTGTGATGTGTTATTATTTGTGTGTTCTAAGATGACTGATGAGACCAATCCTAGCTCTAAACTGCCTGTTGCAGATAGAACAAGAGAGGTCTGAGGAAGAAAGCTCTGTTGGTGATGCCTTAGCTCTGACTTTCCGCTGTGCACGTTTCTGCTCGGCTTTGATTCTTTTTGCTTCGTATTCACCAGCTCCCCTTTTTATGAAGCCTCGCCACTTTGTACGATCCTGTGCAATCTGTTCCCATGACTCTGTTGGTATGTTGAATTCTTTAAGGGAGGTTTTGAGGGTGTCCTTGTAACGCTTCTTCTGACCACCATGGGAGCGTTTTCCTACTTGAAATTCTCCATAGAGGATTTTCTTTGGCAAACGTTCATCAGGTATTCTGGTGACATGGCCTGTCCATCTAAACTGTGCCAATTTCAGAAAAGTATGTACACTCTGCATCCCTGCCCTTTTCAGGACTTCTATGTCTGTAATCCTGTCTTGCCACTTGATCTTTAGAAGCTTGTATGGAAGTGGTTCAGTCTTTTGGCATGCCGTTGGTAAACTGTCCAAGTTTCGCATGCGTATACTAGTGTTGGCAGCACTACCGATCTACAGTTGACTCTCGTTATCTCGACCTCGCTATCTCGAATATCTGCTTATCTCGAAGTGAAAATCTGGTCCCTGCTTAAACATGAAAATCTAATAACAGGTAACAAAATATTCTGGAAAAGAGGAGAAATTGCTCCTAAGGAGCAATTTCTCCTCTTTTCCACAATATTTTCAATATATCTAACTTCAAGAGTCAGATTACACATATATTTGTTAAATGTGGTTAATCGAATTAGTTTTTTCCTTATTTCTGCAAATCTGATATGTCGAAGTACGGATATCTTGAAGTATTTCAGAGAGTCCCTTGGAATTCGAGATAACAAGAGTCGACTGTATATACTTTCAGCTTTGTGTCAAGTCTGATTCCACTTCGGTCCCAAATACTTCCCGTAGCCGGCCAAATGCTGCACTAGCTTTGGCAATTCTAGCATTGACTTCATCATCAATGTGCACAACTCTAGACAATGTGCTATCAAGGTAGGTGAACTTGTCTACCACTTGCAGTCGTTGACCTTTCACTGTGATGGTAGGCCCCTTGTAAGGCTTTCCAGGTGCTGGCTGATATATTACCTCAGTCTTTTTGATGCTGATTGTGAGATCATAGCTGTCACATGAATCAGATACTTGATCCACACCTTTTCCCATTTTCTCTTCTGTTGGAGCACCCTTTGCCATGTCATCAGCAAAGAGGAACTCGTCTAGCACCTCTGTCTGCACCTTAGATTTAGCTTGCAACCTTTTTAGGTTGAAAAGTTTCCCATCAAAGCGATACCTAATAGGTATACCATTGTCACCATCCTGGAAAGCATCTGTAAGGATGGCAGAAAACATCATGCTGAACAGTGTTGAAGCTAGTACACAGCCTTGCTTAACTCCATTTGTCAGAGGAAATGGATCAGAAAACTCGCCATCATTTTTGACCCTCGCAAGCATACCATCATGGAACTGCCGCACCATTGCTATGAATTTGGCAGGACAGCCAAACTTTGCCATAATTTTCTAAAGTCCCTCACGGCTTACTATGTCAAATGCTTTGGTAAGGTCGACAAAGGTCATGTAGAGGTTCACATTCTGTTCCTAGCATTTTTCTTGAAGCTAGGGTTGTCTTTCCTGCATGCACTACTCCTACTTGACCTGATTATATGTCCCTACCAAATATTATCAATTATCTCAAACAGAATGGGAGTTATGGCCTGCACAAGATTTCAGCTTCGAGAGCTCTCTTTTGCACACGACACGCCTACAGGTCCTTATCTATGCCTCTATCAAATATTAAATAAATATTTCAAACCGTTTAAAAGTTATGACGCACACAAGTATTTGGCTTAGAAATCTATTCAGGGAAGGTAACTAGAAAAAGAACAAAACAAGAGTTGTCCTTTTTGCAGTGACACTTCTACTTTACCTGATATATGCCCCTACCTAATATTATCAAATTATTTCAAACAGTAAGGGAGTTATGGCCTGCATAAGATTTCGGCTTCAGGGGAGATTACATAATGAAGAAAGTGAGAGGGCGTTGTCTCTCTTGCACACGAAACTTCCACTGGTCCTCCTCTTCATCCTTGCCAAATATTATGAAAATACCTCTAAGGATATCAAAGTTATGGAGCGCACAAGGTAAACGATGCGTCTACGGACGGACGGACGCCAGGCTGATCGCTATATCCTCCAAACCTATTCGGCCGGGGCTTGGATGGCAAACATCAGATGCCACATTTTGCTCAGATCTATCCGTTTGAATCTTTGGTGTAGATATGGGATATTGTAGAGTGGCGAAGACGTGTAGCCCGGACCAGACAGCGGAGATGCTCAAACTGACGTCTCAATCCCTATGTGAGCTAAAGGCTTAAGATATTTTTTACTTTTATATAGTTGACTCTCGTTATCTCGAACTCGCTTATTTCGAATAACCGCTTATCTCGAAGCGATAAGCTGGTCCCTGTTTAAACGTGAAAATCTAACAACAGGTAACAAAATATTGTGGAATTATCCACAATATTTTCAATATATCTCTAACTTCAGGAGTCAAATTACATAAACATTTGTTAAATGTTGCTGTTCAATTCATTTTTTCCTAAATTTTGCAAATCTGATATGTCGATGTACGGATATCTCGAAGTATTTCAGAGAGTCCCTTGGAATTCGAGATAACGAGAGTCGACTGTAGTTTCAGATAAACGTTATGAGACGAAACATATAAGCGTTGTTGTCATTACTGTGGTTGTGGATGATGATGATGATGATGATGATGATGGTGATGATGATGAAGTAGTAGTAGTATAAGAAGAAGAAGTAGAAGACTAAGAAGAAGAAGAAGAAGAAAGAGAAGAAGAAGAAGGCGATGATGATGATTGATGATGACCACAACGACGACGACGACGATGATGATGATGATGATGATGATGATTGTTATTATTATTATTATTATTATTATTATTGTATGCATGTATGTATTTATGCCTCTTGTGTCTCAAAATATATTTTGATTTATCATTTAATTGTTTTCAAACGCTTGATTACGTGCAAAATAAAGATATAGATCAGACCCATTTACCGTAAACCTATCAGTCTTGTTTGTTGTCCTAAACTAATATGAGAATTCGGTCTAAAAACCTGAACAGATAAACAACCATAATATACTTGACGATCATGGCCACAGTATTCGTGAGAATATTAACCTTTAAAATGTTTATCACAACTCAGCAGACGACATTTTATTTATTTATGTATTTTTGTAATTTTTTTTTCAAAGAAAATAAGGCTTGGCATTTCATGTGAATCGCCTGCCTTGCAGACGTTTCACATAACATGCCAAGTCTTATTTTCTCTGAAAAATAATATTAATAAATAGAATATCGTCTGCTACAATATTGCTTAGCTCTTTTAAGGGTTAACCTAATAAGGCGTCGTAAACAATGACAGCTTCAATTTGAAGAAACTGGATATATATAGTGAAAGTCGAGCACCTCAGATTTAAGATTAAGCCAAAAGACGTTTAAAACTAGTATGAGCAGCGTGGGTAGGGGTAGTGATAGCGGGGGTGGGGGTGGCTGCGGGCGCAGAGTATTAAAGTGAAATAAGGTTCATAGGCCTAGATTGAAGGAGTACCGTATTGACCGTTTGTATGCGGACAGACAGGCCTGAGAAAACAGTGTAGACCCTGATAGACGCCGCGTTCTGCGGCGTCTCATCAGGGTCTACACTGTTTGCCACTCATCCAGCAATTTTTAGACACAACATTGGATAGTAAATTGTACTTGTTCAAAATTTAGAACAAGTATGGTAAGGAGTTGAGATGTCTGAATACTACGGGTAAATACAGTATCTAGATAAATCAGACAAATATTTGATCTTATTTTTCTGTGAAAACATATATTGTGGTACTCATCAGAAGCACATCAATGAGGCACTTCAAATAAGTACTAATGACCCATGTTTTCATGGAGAGATAAGTCCAAGCTTTTAAAATTTAATCTTACCAATAGATTCAAAAGCAATCAGTGTAGAACTTCAAGCGCCCATGAAATAAGAGAAAAAAGATCAATACTTTTGGGTTGAAAATAGCGCCGTCCCTGGTGGGGTTGGGGGTTGGGGTGGGGGATGGGGGCACTCACTATATAGGCATGTGTAGGGATGTGCTGAAAAAAAAGGGGTCTTATTTTCAGTCTGTCTGGAACGGGGGTGTGCTTCACAGTAAAAAAAATCTGGGAAGGAATTCAAATATGTCTGTCTGGAAAGGGTTCATGTCTGTATGGAAAGGGGGTGGTCAATTACCTTAGCCTGTAACGGAGCTATCACAGACGGAATTTTTGTTAATGATATGAAGCACCAGAGGTATATGATGTCGTAATATTGATAATATGCAAATAAACCCTTGCTAAGTTAACTGACTGAGCAATTGATCATATATTTTGTCTACAATGGGGTATATGTTCGTCTTACTTTTGTCTGGAAAGGGGTCTCAATCGTGCCTGGAAAGGGGTAGGGTCCCGGGCTTCTGGCAGCACACCTCTACCCTTTTTGATAGTAAGTGCCCCCACTCCCCACCCCACCACCACGGGAGAGCCGTAAATATAATAAATCTATTATGTTATGTTATCACATTTTTCGTTGATGCAGACCGGTTCTGGATGTGACAGTAAGTGTTAAGTTTTATTGGCCAGACTTGCAAGTTTCGGTCAGCTAAGCCTCATTGGTGCCCGCATATATATTTTCAACATCACGGAATGGGTGATCAGAAAGGACCAGAAAATATAAATCACATTATAGTGAAGTACGGGTGACGATTTACGGCCGTCACACGGCACTAACACCAGTTTAGTGAAGATGAATAGATTCTAAAAGGAGTGACCCTTGAGAGCAATGAACACAGTCACAAAGCTGAAAACAGCTGAAATGTAAAGTTCTGAGACAGACTAGCTCGTCTCGACTAATGAAAGGATTATCATTTAAGCAGTTCTTACCCAGCTAGCATTCTACGTAAATCTACATCGGGCCGTCATCGGCCCGTCAGCTACCCTGACGGGCCGATGACGGCCCGATATAGATTTACGTAAAATGCTGACTGGGTAGTTTCGAAGAATATATGGGCATGACAGTCACTAGAGCGTGATCATTCGAACAAACTCTCAATCACATTTCAACAGTAGGATCAATGTAAACTTTGGTGGAAACTGGCTGAGTGGTTTCTGAAGAGTTGTTTAACAATATCATGCTTTTATAAATGTAAGCAGCACAGGGACAGGAAAATATAATAAACGTCAAAAAGATTGCCTTTGGAAACATATAACTCACTACGGATTAGAAAATTGGACTCTCGGTTTTATTGAGACTCTTCATAAGCAGTAATGAAGTTTGCAACACTGCTTACTGTAATTTTGGAGGAGCTGTCATTTAAAAAAATATTTTTTTTTTAAATTTAATGGTCACTGGTCATAAAAAACATAAGCTGGGTAGACAATCATCCAATGATCATAACTGCCAAATATGGTTCACATCACTTCACTGGTTATGGAGAAAATGCAATTTAACCATTTTCTCATTATAAGTCTATGGGAATTTTCTGTTGCCATGGCAACCAAACAATGGTCACTGGTCATAAAATACATAAACTGGGTAGACAATCATCCGATGATCATAACTGCCAAATATGGTTCACATCACTTCACTGATTATGGAGAAAATGCAATTTAATCATTTTCTCATTATAAGTCTATGGGAATTTTCTGTTGCCATGACAACCAAACCAAGAGGCAGATTGGCAGACTTTTAATTATTTTCAATCGTCCTTAACCATTTTACATTTGTATCAAATAAGAGTCCTACTGCTTCAATGGTTTTGGAGGAGTAGTCATTAATTTTTTTTTTATTTTTTATTTGTTTTTCTAATTTGATGTTGCCATGGAAACCCAACAAAATGGCCACTGGTCATGAAACGCACAAATTGGGTAGACAATCATCAAATGATCATCACTGCCAAATATGGTTCACATCACTTCACTGGTTTTAAAAAATATGCAATTTAACCATTTTTCCACTATAAGTCTATGGGGGCTTTCTGTTGCCATGGCAACCAAACCAAGAGGCAGATCACCATAATTTTAGCTGTTCTGAATTGTCCTTACCCAAGCAACATGTGTACAAAATTTGAGTCATACTGCTTCAATGATTTTGGAGGAGATGTCATTTAAAAATTCCTTTTTTTTTTAAATTTTAATGTTGCCATGGCAACTAAACTAATTGGCCATTGGTCATAAAACACATAACAGGGTAGACAATTATCCAATGATCATAAATGCCAAATATGGTTCATATCACTTCACTGGTTATGGAGAAAATGCAATTTAACCATTTTCCCATTGTAAGTCTATGGGAGATTTATGTTGCCATGGCAACCAAACCAAGAGGCAGAGCATCATAACTTTAGCTATTTTTAAAGGCCCCTAACCAAGCAACATTCTTACCAAGTTAGGGACAAATCGCTTTAACGGTTTTGGAGGAGTTCTCGTTTGGAAGTGTGAACGGACGGACGGACAACCGGACGGACGGACGGACGACGGACAAAAAGCGATCACTGTAGCTCATCCTGAGCATAGCTGAGGTGAGCTAAAAATCCCGGAAAGGACTCAATGATCACAGAGGACCAGAAAATATAAACTACACTATAGTGAAGTACGGAAAGGCATTTTACAGCCCCACATGGCACTAACACCAGCTGTAGTGAAGATAAATAGATTCTAAATGGGATATTCCTTGAGTGCAATGAACATACTCACAAAGCAAAAACAGCTGAAATGACAAACGTTTTTCTTCAGTCTGGCAATTCTGAATAGATGCTAAAATGCCTATTTCCAGACTTCAGTCTGGCAATAGGGAATATTTCTTTGCTCATATGATCTGAGCAGCTGCCTCTGAAAAAGACTGTCTGACCGGGAACCATCCTTGAATTCTATTCATTATTTAATCATCATTTACCAGACTCCATTAGAAGTTTTTCAGCAATTTTCACAAGCTCTGTATTTAGTTGGTAATTCACATAAAACTTTACAGTTACGCCGGGGAATCTATATTTCTTTGCCACATTAAAATTTCCATTTAACGTAAAAAAAAAAAAAAAAAAAAAAAAAAAGGAATGGAATTTTCTTTCTCATAATACATGTTCTACCATTCAGTGGCTGCAATACACTAATACAGTCTACAGTAAAACCTCAATGATTCGAACACCGATGGCTAGTCTACCATGGCTAATTCGAACTCATTTTTGAGTCCCTAAGAAATTCTCTTCATAGCCCAAGAAAGCAAATATTTATGGATATTTTAGGGAAAGTTTCTTAATACATCATGAAATGTAAATTGTGTGTACTCATTAGAATCGTCTCGTCATGGTGTTAAATAATGTACTAGTAGTCAATGACTATCTTGCAGAATGAAAAGATATAGTGTGCTTCTGGAGAAATGAAGACACTGCCAAATAATGTTTAAGTGCATTAAGACCCATGACTCCTGGGTACGTTATTTAGTTGACAGTACCAACCGTAAAAAACGAGGGAATGCTGTGGCTGATACTACATATGTAGATCCATCTGCGGTTCATCACAAAAACTTGCCTATATAATTTTCACTCCCTTAAACCCCACTTTTATATAGTAAAACTGGGGTTTACAGGGATATATATTATTGTTCGTATTGCTGCTCACAACATAGATTGTGGGTACTCGTTAGAACCGCCTCGTCGAGGCGGTTCTAACGAGTACCCACAATCTATGTTTTGAGCAGAAATATGAAACTATCAGAGTTTTTTTTTTATCTGAAAACTTTCAGTTTTTGGTAGTGAAATTTTCAATATATTTGAATAGGCGTGTTTTCGTAATGCCTATTTACTCATACGTGGTTTACGTCATGCCATGTGCGGAGATATATCTTGCTAACTAATATTTGCAATGAACATGTACGTCAAAGTCTTCAGCACATTTGAAGTATGACCTTTTACTGACTATTCTGGCTATTTGGTACCAGTTTTTTCCGCTGTTTAGTCAGGCCGAATTATGTGTATAATAATTAGAACCCGTCTAAATGGCTCATTAAAATGGTATTTCTGTTTAAGTATTAATCGCATTTTTCTGGTTGAGTCTTAATCATTGTTTATCCCAAATCATTCAATAAAGAAATTTTATTAATTTTCATACTTGCGGAAGCCTAATTTCATTTGAGGGCGAAATAAGCTGCTTCTTAAGCAATATAAGCTGCTCCTTTAATGTCTTGATGAATTCTCGTACTTGCTGAAGCATAATTTAATTTGATGGCGAAATCAGTATGGAAGCGAATGATCTGGTTTATTGTATACCCCAGCGGGCCCCTGTAGCCTAGTGGATAGGAGATTTGACTCTTAATCCATTAGGTTTCTCGCCGCTGTGGTTCGAGCCTTGCTCGGGTCACATGTGAGAAAGACAAGTTCTGCTTACGGATGGTCAAGTTCCCCGGGTTCTCCGATTTTCGCCCACCTTTGATGATCGATCGGCTCGATATAAGTGAAATATTCTTGAAAGGGCCGTAACCCCCGCCCCCCCCACCCCCCCCCCCCCCCAAAAAAAAAAAAAAAAAAAAAAAAAAAAAAAAATAAATAAATAGAAATAAATTGTATACCCCAGAGAGACCATAATTGGATAAATGAACATTCTATTCTGTTCTATTCGGTATCAGATGCACGACTTCTATGCCAACAGTCTTGGTAGTTACTTCCGCTTAAGTTGGGATCGGTATAATTCCCGTATTTGATGTGTGACCCGTGTCTGCGCATTTCATATTGATTGACAGTAAATGGATGTGTGATTACCATAAAGTTCTATAAGAGCGACCCGCAATAATGCGGCTATTTTCTTAACCAATAGCATGCTGGGTAAAAATTCAGCAGACGACATTTTGAAATATTCTTTCTGATTTTTTTCCTGCAAATAGGCTTTGCTATTCCATGCAATTTGTCCCAAAGCCTATTTTCTGGCAAAAATAAGAAAAATAACAATTTGCCGTCTGCTGCGGCGATTTTCTCAACCAGCTTACCAAAAGTCGTCCATCGTGACCTTTACGGACATTCAGCATCTAGAAAGATCAAGTGGAATCAACGATTAACATAAACATTTGATGAAGGAAATAACTAGAAAAAATATCATCAATTTGTCGTCTGCTGCGGCGATTTTCTTAAACAATTTACCAAAAGTCCATCATGACCTTCATGGACATTCGGCATACAGAGAGAACAGGTGGCATCACGATTAACATAGAAAGTTGGTTAAGGTGAAATTTTAACTAGTAAACTGATAAATCGTGTAGTTTGATATAGGTTAGGTCTCTGAACTGTGAACCAAAAGTGCTGACACCGCGTTGAGAAAGTAAATACATCAAATAAGAACAATTGGTTCAACTAAAATAAGTTACTAACATGATTTTGACAATTTATAACACGGGAGACAGCTTTTATTGCTAGTCCCAAAACTAGAACGAGCTTTGTACAGTATTCATTTTTTTGTCCTTTTTATGATGAAATGAATGGTAAGGGCTTAATACGCAGAAACTCAGTAAACACAAAAAACGTCGCAACAACTTTGTTTCGACGTCGTTGTGACGTCATGACGTCGCGACGACGTCTAAGCGACATTGCTGCAACGTTTTATGACTACTTGTTTTAAAAGAATTTGATTCCCTCAATCCCTTCTGAAAAGGGCCTACCTTAAAGAATTTACTCCCCACCCCCCCCCCACCTCCCACTTCCCCACTAGGATGTAAATTTGCTTCGTTAAACCCTTCTTAAAAACCCTTTTTCATAATGGAGATTTTGAGAGAGTTGTCTCCCCTGAGAGTATATCCATTACCCTTCATTCTCATGTTATTTTCATCATCATCATAATCCTGTCGAATAAGTCGACCCCTTTAACAAGAAGTAACTTTAAAAAAAAAGCTGCTGGACGAGACAGTTTTTTTCTTTCTTCTTTTTTGATTGTTTTGTAGAGATTTTTTTTGGTATGTAAGTTGGTGGTAAGGCACGATTTATCAAGATTATGACGCAGACGTTGGAATGGACTAAAATTATCAACTATAATGGCTAGTATGATTATTTAAATTGTAAATTGTAAAAAAAAAAAAAAAAAAAAAAAAAGAACTTATGAGAAAAATGTATGCGAACCCACGACATTATCTCCCTTGCAGAACGCTCTTCAGCTGGAGAACGATAAACTACCTATAGGGAAAACTACCTTATACGCGTATCAGCAAAAATTGCGCACTTGCTTACCTTCCTTTTATACAACGACAATGTCCGATAAGTCGCCTTAACAAGAAATAGAATAGAACCACGACATGTGATGTGAAAACGTGCCTTTGCCCAGTAAATACACAACGTCGTAATAACATCGGTTCGACGTCGCTGCGACGTCATGACGTCGCAGTGACGTTGAAACGACGTTATTAAGACGTTGTGTGTTTGCTGGTTGGGGACAGTCGCGGACATCAAGAATCATTGCATCTATTTTTAACAAATGCCCACAAGATGTTTATATAACGTCTCATTAACGCCGATGCAATGTCATGGCGTTACATCAGCATTAATTCGACGTTGTATAAATGCTATGTGCCTCTATCTGCGTACATGTGACTTTTTTTAAACGTTATGTGCCCACATTGGCGTTAATGCGACGCTGTATAAACGTCATGTACCCGTTATCAGCGTAAATGTGACGTTGTAAAAATACCATTTACCCGATGGCAATTGACGTTTATGCAACGTCGCATTAGCGCCGATGCAACGTCTTATGATTGCACCGAAGTTGATGTGACATTCTTGCATAAAATTCTATGAACATAGCTTTGCTATAGGTTAAATGGGCTAGAAGTCGTGTTCAACCAACAAAACCCATGTTCAAATCATGAAATTCACATGCTGTTTGGACATGGGTTTTGATCTTTTGAAATCATAAGAGGGGCCTTGCTTTGTTCACGTTACTTTGAGCGACGTAACGTTGTCGCCCTGAACGTAGCATTGCAACGTTCTAAACTAGCCGCAATCTTGGTTTTACGGTCGGATTGGAAGAGTTTATATGGAGTTTTGGGGCGTTTTCGTCACAGTTTGTCATTGGAATCGTAAGTTATACAAGAATAACGATCGTCCATGGTTATTTCATTGCAATAACATTTGCCAGGTCCCTCGGAAGATATTTGAACACTCGGTCTAGCGGCCTCGTGTTCAAACAGTTCCTCGCAAATGTTAATGCATGAAAAACCATGGGTGATCCCTATATTGTATAAATATCATGTGACGTATAACGTCATGTTCCATCATTAATGTGACGTATAAACGCCATGAGTCCGCTAGCACTTGGTGTTGATACATAGAGGCTATTTACTCTTTTTCTGTGAATACCATAAATATTTTCATCGAGTGTAATGAAAACATCAGTATTTTCACGAGTGCGAAGCACGAGTAAAAATTTGACACGAGATGAAAATTTTTTATGGTATTCACTGAAAAAGAGTAAATTTTCTTTTTATTTTATTGTTTACACATCATTGCGCGTTTCTGACGTCATAACTAACATCACCAAACAAAACATGAACGTCATGGCGTCGACACTCAGTGCTTAACATGTGAAACGCTGAAGAGACAAAAAAAAAAAAAAAAAAAAAAATCGGCAAATCGAAATAATTTTGATACCAAAATGTTCCTTACGTTCTAACTAAGAAAATGCATACCAACACTTGATACTTTAGTTAAGAAACAAAGCAGTTAGAGGTGTTCAAAAATCTGAAGTGGAGGTAAGATCCACTTCTGAAACAATGAAGAAAACCGAAGTCGCCCAAAGCATTGAGTGAAAATATAAATCGTATCAGTCACTAGTGAAATGATACGATATCAATTCACTAGTGATTGATACCACTTTTATTTTCATCAGATATACACTGATTTCACCGCTAACAATAAAATAAAACGTTGCATTAACCGATGCAACGTTGCGACGTTAATGCGACGTTGTATAAATGCAACGCTGGCTAGTTTTGATCTTGACTGTTCGCATATGTATTTCCGGGTAAATACAGTCGACTCTCGTTATCTCGAATTCCAAGGACTCTCTGAAATACTTCGAGATATCCGTACTTCGACATATCAGATTTGCAGAGTTGAGGAAAAACTAATTCGATTAACCACATTTAACAAATATATGCGTAATTGGACGAAGATAGAGATATATTGAAAATATTGTGGAAAAGAGGAGAAATTGCTCCTTAGGAGCAATTTCTCCTCTTTTCCACAATGTTTTTTTACATGTTGTTAGATTTTCATGTTTAGGCAGGGACCAGATTTTCACTTCAAGCGGTTATTCGAGATAAGCGAGGTCGAGATAGCGAGAGTCAACTGTAGTAAGTATCAAACTCCTACTATCAGTGTGGGGAATCCACGTGAACAAATGACTAGGTACATGGAGTTTGTTACTATTTTTAGATCCGCATAAGGTAGGGTTTTTTTTAGAATATCTCTATTCATACCAAATGGAATTTGTTCAAATAAAGCGCAGATTACGCGAAATATCAAGCTCTTTCTGGTGGTGTAAGCGCTTTTCTGCGACCTGACCTAATTCTCGAGAACATTCGAAGACTGTTTTTGCTGTCAGTCTGGGCTACCGGGGCAATGTCCATGATTTTTGACGAAAAGCATTCTCCGAATATTCTCGATAATCAGATCAGATTGCAGAATAGCGCTTACACCACCAGAAAGAGCTTGATTTTCCACGGACTCTGCGCTTTATTTGAACAAATTCCATCAGGTATAAATCGAGATATTCTAAAAAAAAATCCTATCTGATGCGGGGCTAAAAAACAGAAACAAACTTAGTTATTTGGTCACGTGGATTCCCCACACTGACTATGGTGTCTGACTAATGAAATATCCATAAAAGAACTGAACGCAAAACATAAGTAGCCTCATGCAAATGGGTACATAAAGGGCAGGCAACTTCTGTCATAACTGTTTGCCTCCCTTCTGAAAATGGATCTACTGTAAAAGGAAAGAATTTGCAGAGGCCAGTGTTAATAATTATCCACAAAATCAGAACTTAATTATACTAATCACACTTCTGAAATGATGATGATGATGATGATGATACTACTACTGCTACTACTACTATTGTTGCTGCTACTACTACTTCTAACAATAATGATATAATAATATCAAATTTGTAAGAAATCTGACCTTAATGCATAGCAACAGATGAGGCGCTTTTTTCATTCGAAAAATGCTGACAACGTTCTTATTTCTCAATGAAAACATATGCTGTGGGTACTCATTAGAAGCGCCTCGGCGAGGCGCTTCTAATGAGTACCCACAACATATGTATTCGTCGAGAAATAAGAAAAATATTATGTGGATACCCCCTCTTATCTGTAGCTATGCTTAATGGTTGCAAGCTTATTACGTCAAACGGAAAATTGTAGCCGTAAGTAGCTTTTGGTCCGGATATAAGGTCCTATAACAGTAATGTCAGTAAGGTAAACGTCACTAGACGATTTTACTTGTTTTATTTTCTATATTCAGTGTATATGTACTTTGATTATTAATAATATGACAGCTTAAACGTATTCCATCTAAAGTGCTAAAAGAAATGAAGAAAATGAAAATTTATTACAAAATAAGTGAGAGAGAGAGAGAGAGAGAGAGAGAGAGAGAGAGAGAGAGAGAGAGAGAGAGAGAGAGAGAGAGAGAGAAAGAGAGGGAGAGAGAGACTCTCGAGATAGGGAGAGAGAGAGAATAATAAAGTACCGTTATCGTGATAAAATCCTCCATCCAGTCGTCTCACTTGTATTTGTGGCGAGTCGCAAAAATAGAAGTCACTCATGGAAAGATCGTCATCCATTTTATAAAAGTTATGATGATTCTGTTCTATTAAATGTCGACTTTAGGGCTGAGCGTGCTGGTTAAAAATTTCAGTTGAAGACAATTTGAAATATTTTCTTGTTTTTTTTTTGTTTGTTTTTTTTGTTTCCCAGAAAACAGATGTTTTTTGTTTTCATGGAAAATAAGAAAAAAAAATCAAATTGCGTCTGTTGAAATTTTTACCCAGCATGCTAAGCGATAATTTTAAGCTTTAAAGGCGGCTGAATTAAAAAAGCAACAGACGACATTTTAAAATATTTTTACTGTATTTTTCATAGAAATTAAGCGCGACATTTCATTGTCATTTTTCGAATGAAATGTCACACTGTATTGTCCGTGAAAAATAATATAAATAAATACATCAGTAATTTGTCGTCTGTGGTATGCTAAAGGTTAACAGCGATACATTTTCAATAACTATTTATAAATGTATTAAAATCGGCGACGTATCAATTTATATCTCCATGAGAGAAATTGCTAAGACTCCCTGTTAAGTAAACGAAAATCTCAAGGCCACTGCCTGTACATGAAAGATTCAGCCGGTTGTCAATATCGGGCGCGTGCTTTTAACAGCTGATCTTATTGGAGACAAAGGCATCTAGTCAGGTTTCTCCTGCCTGATGATTTCAGTTCCAATAGCCATTTTGGTCTGGACATATGTTTTGGAAAAGTCAAACTTGTCTGGAGCTTTAAACTTTATCACTCCCTGGGCTATTTCAGCAGACGACAAAGTGATGATATTTTTCTCAGAAAACGGGATTTGACATTGCGTGCATATTGTCTCCATTGGATACAATTTGCATTAAAATGTCAAAACTTTATTTCTGGGAAAATATTTCAATACGTCGACTGCTTGATTTTTATCCAGAATACTAAACGTTTAAATGTTAATGTGACGTACCACGATACAAAGGACCCTTACAGTAGATGCATACATCAAAGGTGCTGATCGCTGATCTGTATGGGCATCCATGCAGTCTGATCAGGTATTCACTGTCCATCGATATAGTATTTAGTAGCCAGTCATTTACGCTAAACGGAAACCGAATGGAGTTAGACTATGCGCTTGCACAGGCTGATTTGGGCCTTCTCGGTTAACCCATTGTATACTGGGTAGACTCTCCCACACTATATATTGGAAGAGTCCAATTTTACTTTTAGATACGTCCGGCAATGAGATTTACACATTCCTAGAGAAAAATGGCTAAAGTATTTGCAAACAGTGGAGATCCTGATCAGACGCCGCGTTCTGCGCGTCTGATCTGGGTCTGCACTGTTTGCCAATTACCCTCTTACGGGTCTCCCGACTATAATGGGTTAATATATATGATACTGAAGAACCCCTTTTTTGTGATAGTGTTCCCGTAATTTTTAAATTCTATTTTACTTCGATTGCACAGAAAGCGTAACTGAACTTATAAAACTCCCTTTGGGGAGTGTCGCATCACGTCGATGTCACGTGATGACGTTGTACTAAAATTTGAACAAGTGCATTTACCTCAGGCATTTACTGTCTGTTGATACATCTAAAAACTAATTGATGAGTGGCAAATAGCGTATACCCTGATCAGACACCGTGTTCTGGGTCTACACTATTTGCTCATACGAGGGGCGGTCGGAAAATATTCGGACTTTTCATGCCCCTGTCTTTCCACGTGTAGCTACTTCCACATAGTATACATGAGCGAAAACTATATTTTATCGCCTATAAATCGGTCAGTTTTTTTTTTTCATGAGAAGTGTGTATACACAAAATTTTGAGCATTTAAACAAGGTAGGTAGCTACCATGGACTCTTAAGCTGGAGGAACAGAGATCTGTAATAAAATTCTTGCTTCTAGAGGGTGAAGACCGTGCCAGTTTTTTCAAAGGTTGCAGACAAGTTTTTGTAAAGCCTGCATATCCCATTCAACCTTCTATAGCTGGGATTCACAGTTTAGGGAGGGCAGGACAAGCTTGAAGGACAAGCCACGACCAGGGAGGCCCACTAAGGCAGTAACCCCTACAATTGTGGCAAATGTTGAGGTTTTTTGTCAACAGAGATCGCAGAGTGACATTAGAGAAGGTAGCGAATCAGTTTAACATCGGTAAAGCGTCGACACATCAGATTTTACACGAAAACATAGGTATGAGCAAGGCAAGTGCTTAAGGTGGGTGCCGAAACAGCTGACAGAAGACCAAAAGACATCCAGAGTGACCATAGCAAGAGAACATTTGGGGCATGTTAGCCATGACAGAAATAATTGTTTTCAACTGTATTGTCACTGGGAATGACATGTGGGTTCATTATGCTGAACCTGAAACAAAAGCTCAGTGAAAGCAGTGGAAACGAGCTGGTTCCCCACATCCCAAGAAGTTTAAGCTGTCTCCAGTTGCTGGCAAGGTTATGCTGGTTGCTTTTTGGGATTCATTTGGAATAATACGGGCTCATTTCATGCCAATAAGTCGGCCTGTGACTGCTAGATACTATTCAGAAGTAATTAAAAACAATCTCAAAAGAAAAAAAAACTGAAAAGCTCGTCCCAGGTTAACCCACAAAAATGTCCTGGTTTTGCTTGACGACGCTCCCTCTCATACTGCCTCATCTACAGTAGAACTTATCAACTCCTTCAAGCAGCACTTGTCAAACCCTCCGTACAGCCCAGACCTTGCAACCCCCCCCCCCCCCACCCCCACTTCGACTTTTATTTGTTTCCAGAACTGAAAAAAAGGCTTGCTGGAAACAAATATGAGACCAGGGTGGCTTTGATTTCAGCTGTAAATCAATACCTCAGCAGTAGGTCTACTTCATGGCTAGCAGAGGGAATACAAAAGCACCCACGAAGATGTCCATTACGAAAACACGCCTATTCAAAAGTATTGAAAATTTCACCACCAAAAACTGAAAGTTTTCAGACAAAAATTCTGATATTTTTCATATTTCTGCTCAAAACATAGATTGTGGGTACTCATTAGAACCGCCTCACCGAGGCGGTTCTAACGAGTACCCACAATCTATGTTTTTGAGTAGAATTATGAAAAATAATGTATACCCCTGTATACCCCAGTTTTACTATATAAAAGTGGGGTTTAAAGGGGTCAAAATTATATAGGTGTGTTTTCGTGATGAGAAGTGTATAGACATAGGCGGGGAATACTTTGAAAAATATTTAAAAGATTTTTTAAAAAAATATATTTAACAGTTTTTTGAGAAAGAGCAAAATGTCCGGGTATTTTACAACCGCCCCTCGTACTACTCTGTCCAAATACTCAAGAGTACTTTTAATACGGTACTTAATGACTGAAGAAAAGCACCGACTTTGGAGGACACTATGCAGGTGTATAAGAAGATCTTAGGGTGTACATTTCACATATGCTGAAAAACACATTTTCCCTTGACACGGCTTAAATTGTGTTATCTTTGGCCTCTTGTACTTTTGTATTGCACAATTATAGAAGGAAACAAATTACTGCCCCGTCAGAGATGTCCTCACAATTTGACCTTTTTTCAGTTTTATACTAGATAAATGTACTCAACAAAATAATTGAAGGGTCACCAGTTTCAGTTTCCCTTTGATTAAGATTCAAATGCGACCCGTCAGTTGTTAGAATTATTCTGTAAGCAGTATTGCTATTTGCAAGCTCCTTTCAATAAGCTCAATATGTTAACAATATGTTCAGCTACGAAAGTGTCAATGGCGCGAACATTGTCAGCCTAGAAGATTCTGAGGAAAATGGGAAATTCTGAAAAATGACTTTTTACCCCCTAATGGTGTGTGTGTGTGTGTGTGTGTGTGTGTGTGTGTGTGTGTGTGTGTGTGTGTGTGTGTGTGTGTGTTTTCTTCAGAATATCTGAAATTTTCTAGTTTTATTCAAAACAATGATTTTCCCCAAACACTATTTTGTAAATTCCACTTTCTTAGGGATAAGAGATACACAGATATGGCAAAAAAAAAAAAAAAAAAAGAGGTCAAACCTTTAAGAGGCTAAAATTGCATCGATGATTCCCCATAGACCGTGAATAATCTATAGAGAGTAACTGAGGAAAATGTGAGTTTCTTGATTGAAATTAATGCTTACTCTGTGATTTATTAACAGTGTAAAGTCAAGTCATTACTTATCATGTTCAAATGTCAATTTTTCATTTTTGGGTAAAAATTAGCATTTTTTACGAATATTAAAAAGAAAATTTTCATTTCAAAAATTTTTTTTGGAAACATTCCTTTTCGGGTTCCACTTTAAGAAACAATCAACAACATGTCAATATCTTCTGTGGTTTTGCCCACAGACTCGGTCAGAGTTTGCATATATGGAAAATTGCACTAAATGACCCTTAAATTATTTTGTTAAGTATATAATATCTGTATCAAAAGGTGAGTATCTTGGGCGCCCACTTTCACAACCAGTCTTTGAGTTAAGATCTACCTTAGATTTATAAAGTACATTTTGTTTTTTCACATAAAATCTCTTTTTCAACGACAAATCAATAGATATATTTTGACCGTCTACTGAACAAACATAAAACAATTCATTTTAGTTGATTTTAAATTTACTAATTCATCTGAAATTTCTGACCTTAAATTAAGGTATACCTTAACACTTTGCTTGCTAGGTAAACATTTCAGTAGACGACATTTTGAAATATTTTTCTTATCTTTTTCCTAGAAAAACACGAGTTGACACTTTTGTACTTTATAAATCTAAGGTAGATCTTAACTCAAAGACTGGTTGTGAAGTGTCAGCTCCTATTTTCTAGGAAAAATAAGAAAAAAGTATCATCAATTTGTCGTCTGCTGAATCTGCCCATAACATGGTAAGTGTTAAATCTGCGGAAAGAATGCGAAACTGGGCCCTGGTATTCCGCACTTACCCTTAATATCATAGGATGAGAAACTGTATAGCCGTCTCGGGGTTCGAACCTGGGGCCCTCGGATTACCGTTTCGATACCTACCGACTGAGCTTTCCGGTCGCCACTGTCACATTCAGACATTTTGACTCCTAAGCATATTTATCCTAAACTTTGAATAAGCCCATTTGACTACCTGGTGATTTATCGAAAATCGAAAAATATAGTTGTCAAATGGCAAACAGTGCAGACCCTGAGCGGACGTCGCGAGAAGTAAATGTTTAAATGCGATGTCATCAAACCCACCCTTTTGCATGCACTACCTTAACGACGTGAATCACGGTGACGTTACCATTAGGCTCAATGGCTTTGCAGTATAACATTCGAACGAAACAAGACGAGACATAGCGAGTCGTGGAATGGCGTCGATAACAACACAGTTCCCGAACGATCACAAGAATAAGGAATAAGAACAACAGACAAAGAAACATATTATATGTGATTGTAGAACAGACGTATTTAACGCTGAGCATCCTGAGTAAAAATTTCAGCAGACGACATTTTAAAATGTTTGCTTGTTTTTCCCAGAAAATAGGCTTTGCCAAAGCCTATTTTCTCGGAAAAATCAGAAAAAATATGATCAGTTTGTCGTCTACTGGATTTGCCCAGAGAGTGATAAAGGTTAACACCTAATAGTCTAATGATCGCATCACAGGCTCCATATGCTTATGATAATTTGGGCCATGTCAGATAAAATGTGGGTTAATTATATGAACATCAAAGCCAGTTCAGGGTCGCACAGTCTGATCAGAGCTTTCCTTATTGCTGCTATATTCCACTGCATCTATATATTATGTAAGCGAATAACGAGGATCCTAAATCAGAGTGCAGGACTTGCGGACTGGTCTGGTCTTTCGCCGTTCGCATATCTAGTGCGTTAAGCCCTCATTTTTCTTTTTTTACTACAGACGGTACATAAGCGCTCTGTATGCTGGGTAAAAATTTCAGCAAGCATTTTGAAATATTTTTCCCAGAAAATTGGCTTTGGCATTTCATGCAAATGGTCTCCTTAGGAGGCCATTTGCATGAAATGTCAAAACCTATTTTCTGGAAAAAAAATAAGAAAAAATATCAGTTTGTCATCTGCTGAATTAGCGTAGAGACTGGTAAAGGTTAGATTTCTAATGCGTGAATGGTGCGTGAAACAGAAGTTTCTCTTGAGTGTGTTCAGGTTGATCGATCTTTGGCCTAGAAAACAAACAATGAATCATAGCAGGAAATAGTACTTTAATAGGGAATGGGGAGAAAAGTCACCATTTATATTTGTCCGAAAGTTTACATGAAATTGAACATTTTCATTGGTTAGCTGCTGATACTGAGACAAAAACTGTTTCACCAGGGATCACATATATTTTTTCATGCACTAACGTTTGCTTGGAAGATGTTTGAACACGAGACCGCATGTCGAGTGTTGAACTTTTTTACCGAAGGACCCGGCAAATGTTAATTAACATATGTATACTGAAACAAACATGTGCGATCAATGTTCTTGCACTTTTGTATGATCCCATTTAATCGTATCACCGAAAGAAACGAAATACTATAATCAAAGCACTGAGAGTGCTGATTGTAGCGGTTGCCTGAAATTCTATAGGCCTCTAGATCTGATTGGGATTTAGCCCAGAGACCCTTTTCGGTGTTTAGTAGGACCGCGGCTCGGGTTACACTTTTTACCCAACGCAGTAGCCGTCCCGTTTGGCAAGAGATTCATATTCGTCCGCCGATACTGTACTGAATATGATTAAAATATTATTTCTACCAAAGTTTGAGGTTTTCTTTGGTTTCGTTTATTTATTCCCAATTTATAAGCATCAAAATGTATAAGGCTAATATGTTTGTGTGAATAATTTAGCGTTATCAGCGTTGGCAGGGAACTACTTGTTAGGTAGTTATTAGATTGGTAGTAACAAGAAAACGGACTGTCGAAATATGATATGTTGAATCGTCGCTAAAGGATACTGTATATTGATGTCAATTCATGAAAACGAGTTTGACATTGACGTCAACAAAAGTTTAGACAAAAGGATTATGTCAGGGTTGCGTCCTAACGTTACTTTAACAAGCTATGGCTCATTTATGTGGATTCTAAAGCAAAACCCATTTATTTATTTATTTAAACAATGTTTAAAGAGGATGACACAATTAGCTATAAATAGCTATTCTACCTTGTGGTCCTCTAACTAAAATTTATATACATATATAAAACAAGACTTAACTAACAGCTAAGAAATTCAAGGGATAAAAGTAGCTTGTAGCGAAGTGAATGCTTATATAAAGTTTTATCAAATAAAAAGTGCTAACTGGTATGTGCAAGTGATTTAAAACCAAACATGGCACTTAAATATATCAAAGACAAATCTGTATGTTATCACAGTTTTTGTAAGTGCTTTAAGATTTGACGAGCGCATAAAACCAATATCTAAAACAATTATGCTAGGTCATAAAAGCTCTCAATTCAGTTGCAATAACGGTTTCAGCGATAATTTTACGCATGGTATATCATTTAAAATCATAGTTAAAGACATTTTATAAGGGTTAAAATGTTGCTTTAAGAGAGACTGCTTAAAGGTAGAGAGTGACCCCGATGTTTTTACTGTTTGAGGCAGAGCATTCCATAGTCTTGGTGCGGAACAAGAAAAAGGGCCATTAAAAAGTGCTGTCCGTGCTTTCGGCACATAAAGTGAGCCATTTTCTGATGACCTGAGGTTAAGAGTGTGTACCTCGGATACTGGTTTTAGAAGTTGTGTTATATATTCAGGGGATAAATTATTTATTGCTCGGTATGTCAAGACAACCTTATTATATTTAAGTCTGTCCGGAATTGACAGCCATCCCAGCTGACTGAACATATCTACTGATGGGGTATCGTAATTTGCTCGCAGGATGATTCGAGCAGCGCGTTTTTGCAGCTTGGATATGCGTTCAATATTAGTTACAGAGGCTGATCCCCAGGTAACAGAGCCGTAATCAATATAAGGAAGAATATACCCCTGATAGTAAACTTTTTGAATATGTGTCGGTACATACGTTGCTAACTGGCGTAACAGAGATATTTTAGATGAGATAAGGGAGCATAAGTGGTCTATATGGGCAGACCAAGAAAGGTGTTCATCGATATAAACACCAAGGAGTTTCTGTTTACTAACGGATTGAATGTTGACATCGTCAGCAATATTATTTAGAGGTCGAGAGTCGTTCAAGCGTTTCCTAGCGCCAACTAGCATGCAAGTTGTTTTGGTCATGTGAACATTCATTTTGTTTATCTTTCCCCATGTTTTTGTGTTACCGAATTCTCCTTGCAGATCTTCTTCAATAGAATCTATGTCATTACCCATGCGTGTGAATCGTCGTGTCATCTGCATTCAAATCAGAGGAGCACTTTTTGATATGAAGCGGAAGATCGTTGATAAAAATGAGAAATAAGGTCGGGCCCAATATTGAGCCCTGAGGCACACCAGATTGTACGGTGGTGAAATCCGTCAACCCTTTATCACTCTCGATTACTTGTTGTCGAGAACATAAATATGATTTGAACCACTGAATGGCAGAAGGGTTAAGTTTGTATAATGCAAGTTTATTCAGCAAGACGGAGTGATCAACTAGATCAAAAGCCTTCCGAAAATCGATAAAAAGGGCTCCAACCAAGTCATCCTTATCAATACGTTTCATCCAGTCATTAATGAGTTTGACTAAAGCTGTTTGGCAACTATGTTTTGGCCTGAACCCGGATTGATTGTCATCTAGAAGTTTATATTTGTTCAAATATGCCATAAGATGTTTGTTCACGTGCTTTTCGAAAATTTTAGATACAGTGGACAGGATAGAAATTGGCCTATAGTTTGAGGGGTCGGACTTTTCACCACCTTTGTAAATTGGAAGTACCTTTGCCAATTTCATTTGAGAAGGAAACTGGCCGGTCGCAATGCTTTTATTGATAAGCATCGCAATCGATGGCGATAATGATTGGGCAGCAAGTTTGATGATCCTTGGCCCTATGCCGTCAAGCCCGGTCGATTTTGAAACCTCTAAGGTATTAATATGTAATAAAACTTGTTCGGGGGTAATAAATGGAATTGTAAATTGTGTGTTTGTAGGTACTTTGCTATCAACAAAATCGCTGATTTTATTGGTGTCAAAGTCTAATGAACTTCCGGATGATGTGTTTTTATTCAAAAGCTCGGCAACTGAAGCAAAGTATTTATTCAGTTTGCTCGCAACAGCTTCAGACTCCGTAATGGTTTCATTTCCGATTATAAGTTTTTCAGGCAAATTACTGGAGGCAGTCTTGCTACCATTAGTCACGTCTCGCAGGTGTTTCCATAAGGATTTGGTATCTTTTGAATTTGTTATGCTATTAGAAAAATATTTACGTTTTGCTTGTCGTATGAGTTGTTTTGTTTTATTGCGGTATTTTCTATGATCACTCCATTGCTTTAATCGTTTGGTTTTATCTCGTAAAGATTGCATTTGAATTATATCTGGAATAAACCAGTCAGGCATACGTTTAGATTTTACGCGTTTGGATTTAATCGGAGCATGATTGTTCCAGTGTTTCAAAAGGAATGAATATCAGATGTTAAGGTCTTCGTGTATATTTGATTTATCTGCCGCAAATGCATCCAAATCGTTAGTAATATCAGGTATAAACTTATTTTCGTCAAAATGCTTGTAGCTGCGATAAGTAGTGGTAGTATGTTTGTCTTTTAGAAGCTTTGAGTTTACTTTTCGTGTAAAGCAAATGGGAAAGTGATCGCTTAAAGTAAAGTAGAAGTAAAACAACGTACAATATTCTCTGGATGAGTCGTATATACATGATCAATTAACGTATTGGTAGTTTCCGTTACCCTTGTTGGCTCTGTTACCAGTTGAGTTAAATCGAATAAATTTATAAGGTTTAGCCATTTATTATTCGTATAAGCTTTCAAATCAACATTAAAATCACCCATGAGAAGGAATTCAAGACCAGATGTCTGTGCTATGGAAAGCTCTACCTCAAACAAGTCGATCCATTCGCTTTTTGCATCGGGTGGCCTGTGAACTGTACATAAGAGAAAAGGTTTAGCATTCGGTAGCTCGATTTCAGCCCAAAGTGTTTCTAAGCTAGATGTTTCAAACTCTGGCCTGCGTTTGAACTTAATTGTGTTTCTAATGTCCAAACAGCACATGAATCTGCCCATTCGACCACGACTTAATTCAGTCAGGTATATGGATGGGTATTATTTATTCAAGAGCACACATTAAAATGCTTCTATTTATAGAATATCAGAGGACTTGTAAAGGAAGGGTATTTGATAATAATTCTGGAATAAATTCTCCAGTGTCGTGGGTACCCATTAGCAGCGCTCGAACGATGGTGCTTCTAATGAGTACTCACATGTTTTTTTATGGAGAAAAAAAATATCCCAGGATTATCATCAATACTTTTCTTTAAATCCTCTGGAATATTCAAAAGATGTAAATGGTACGCTTTTCAGTCGCGTCAAATGAAAAGGCGTCTACGAGCATAAGCGTAATGCGTAGATTCAGAGCAAAGACACGAATAATTGTCTACGAAATTATTATTCAATGTTTTGTCCGACAATTAGTATAATCTGCACTTCGTCGGAAACAAAATTAATTACGAAATACCTATATAATTTTGACCCCCTTAAACCCCACTTTTATATAGTAAAACTGGGGTTTGCAGGTGTATACATTATTTTTCTTATTTCTGCTCAAAAACATAGATTGTGGGTACTCATTAGAACCGCCCGGTTCTAACGAGTACCCACAATCTATATTTTGAACAGAAATATGAAAAATATAAACTTTTTTATCTGAAAACTTTCAGTTTTTGGAGGTGAAATTTTCAGTATATTTGAATAGGCGTATTTTCCTAATGTGCAACAGAAATACCGCCTTGTAGTGGTTAACAGTAAAACTGGCGTGGAGGCCGGCAGGCATCCATTAAAGTCATGCTTTTATGGGCGCCCAACTTCGTCCTTACTCCTGATACACTTCCAGAAACATATAACTGCTCAGTCCGTCCCTGTTTCCTAATTCACCAAAGGATCAAAGCAGCTAAGCATATAAACTAACTTCTCAACACTACGATGAAACAATAAGAACTTCTTTTAGAACTGTTTTTTTTTTATTTAACTGATAGTTATCTACCTTGATCTAACTTGGCTACGTTACCTGGCAAGCAAGTTACCTGTTTAGACAACAGCAAGATTTTAATATCTGCAGTACAATCGCTCTGTAACAGCCACCTTTGAGGCAGCTGACACAATGTAAAACTGGCTCCTGTGCGGAGATGGCTGGTTTTGAGAGGTTTAAGGGAAGGAAATGCATACACTTTCAGGGGACACAACTCTGTCAAATTACTTTGTCTTCTTTCTTAAAAGGGGTCTACTCTAAAAACAAAATCTTTCTACAAGAATATAATAATACATCATCTATGTGAGAAAGAAGTTTCTCTGAAAGGCAAAAAGCCTATCTCATATAGGCCAAGGTAGGAGAACCTTCTGTCTCACATGACCATGTTCATAGGTCCGCTGGTCCGTGGAACAATCCAGTTAAAGGTGGGAGAAAAAGAATTCATCATGAGCCAGTCATATGGAAATCTCACCCTCTGGGTAGGAATTTCAACCAGGGCAAGCCTCGTCCCTGGTTGAAATTGCTACCCTCGGGCATGGACACTCATGATGGATTCTTATATTCTTACATGGGCAAAAAGCTTAATTCATATCACGAATCAGAATCAGAATCAGAATTTTTACTGGTGATACGTCTAATGGCATTCATTCACCAGGACATGTGATGTGGGAAGTTAGTCCCTAGCTCTCACCAAAGAGGTAAACCTAGCCACACCATCCTCTGCACCTTCAACAGAGGTAATGATCGAATCTGGAAGGGCATTTCAATCTCTGATTATTTGAGGGAAGAATGAGCCCTTGTGAATGTCGGTTCTTGCAGTGGGGGTCTGAAAAGTCAATGAGTGATGATTTCTGCTGCGCCTAACTGGGTGGATAAGATCATCTGTTGGAATGCTGGCAGCACCCTTTAGACCTTTATACAAAAGAATCAGTCTGCTGTCGCTCCTCATTTTCTTGAGAGACTCCCATTTAGTTTTTTCCAGTATTCCAGCCATATTCCCAGTTTCAAAACAGTAATTGCTAGTAACAAACCTAACAGCCCTATTCTGAACTTGTTCGATTTCTTCTTGAAGAACCACGTCTTGGGGATCCCAAACACAGCTGCCATATTCAAAAACGGGGCGAACAAGTCCCCTATATACTTCCTCTTTTACATCCTGAGCTTTCTTCTCTGGAAACCAAGAGTTCTATTTGCCTTAATACACATGTTGCTGATATGTGTATTCTATCTCAAGTCATGTGTGATTGTTACTTCTAGGTATTTAATGGAATCCACATTTTCTAAAGTGTAAGAAGCCTCAATCTTATTTGTTCTTTTCCTACTTATCTGCATTATATTGCATTTGACTGGCTGAAATCTCATATCCCATTTTCTGGCCCAACATCTATCTATATCCTTCTGAAGTTTCAATGAGTCGTCTGTGTCTCTGATTTCACGATAGCAGACACAGTCATCTGCGAAAAGTCTTATTTCTGAGTCTATGTCTTTGGAAATATCATTTATGTACAGAGAGAACAATAATGGACCAAGAACGGTCCCTTGTGGGACACCTGACAAAACTGGAGTCCACCCCGAAGTTTCTCCATTTACAACAGCTCGTTGTGTTCTATAGCAAAGAAAGGAATCTATCCACCTGAGTGTCTTTCTGCCAATGCCATAACCAAATAGTTTGGTTTTAAGAAATTCATGAGGCGGGGTGTCAAAAGCCTTCCCGAAGTCCAGAATAAATGTATCAACCTGTTCTCCTTTGTCCAAGATTTTTATCTAATCATTTATAACAGTGGTCAACTGAGTTTCACAACTGTGCCTTTTCCTAAATGCATGTTGCCTGTCGGACAAGAGCTGATATTCATCCAAGTGAGCTATGATATTTAAGCATACTATATGTTCAAGCAACTTACATGGCACACGTGTCAAGGACATGGGGCGATAATTACAAGCAAGAGCCCTATCCCCTTTCTTAAAAAGGGGACAAATATTTGCAAGAAGCCATTTCTTGGGGATTTCACTGATATCAAGAGATTCTTGAAACAAATATGCAAATACTGGACCTAGTTCATTTGCTAGCTCCATTAGAACACTAGTATGAAGCTCATCAGGTCCTAAGGCTTTTGGGGGATTCAAGCCCTTTGAGTAACTAAATCACTCCCTCTGTAGACACCACAAATACTATCCATGAAAGGGGCCAATCTTCTGGCTAATGGAACCTCATTGCACTCAGTTTTATTGAACGCATCATTGAATTGACCAAGTAGTTCCTCTGCCCTTTCAGAGTCCAATTCTGCAACTCCATTTGCCTTTACATCACTTACCAAGGTAATCACTTACAAATCATGTTGCTTTTTAATGTCAAGCCTTTATTTCCCTTCTCAAAGATTCAAATTTAGTCCGAAGTTTACCCTACTTGTCTTCTTAGCCTTAGCATGAATTTTATTCCTTCTACGAGTCTGTCTTCTTATCTTTGGAGTGATCCAAGGAATTACTAATTTTTGAGGGGATATGCTTATCAGCTGATTCATGAATGAATGAAGTTATTAAATTAAAGTTTTCCTGTTCTGATCTAGCATCCGAATGGCTGTTGAAGTACTTCTCATTTGCAAAGTTTGATGCATCCTTTCTCATAGTTTCAAAGTCACCTTTCTGATATGAATACACCTTTCTCCGAGATTTCTTGATATGTGGAATGAAGATTCTTAAAAATCCTGAAACAATATCGTGATCACTAAGTTTACCTGGAGAGTGAATATCCTGAAATTGATCCAGTAAAGAGGTAAGAATCAAGTCCAAGGTGTTTTTATCACGAGTAGGAAAGGGTATCATTTGTTCCAAGCCATGATCATCCATAATGTCAAGTAACATTTGTCCCTCGGACTGACTCAGCATGCTATCAGATTTGCTAAGACACTCTCTGAAGTTGAAGTCACCTAGTACGAAAACATACCTATATCATTTTGACCCCCTTAAACCCCAATTTTATACAATAAAACTGGTATTTACAGGGGTATACATTATTTTTCTAATTTCTGCTAAAAACATAGGTTGTGGGTACTCGTTAGAACTGCTTCGCTGAGAAGGTTCTCACGAGTACCCACAATATATGTTTTGAGCAGAAATATGAAAAATATCAGGTTTTTTTTTTGGAAGTGGCTATTGACAACCGGTTGTCAGTAGCGATTTTCGCTATTGACAACCGGTTGTCAGCAGCGATTTTCGCTATTGACAACCAGTAAAATATTATTTAAGAATTGATTTTGAAACATTATTTACACAAATGTACAAAATTGTTTTAATTATAATAAATATTTCAATGACTTCCAGTTAAGATAAAACAATGATTATCATCTTTTGTCATGGGAGAGTGTGAAGGTGTGAAAAACATTGGGTTGTATCTTCATTAACTCAGTCTGTGGTCTTGCAGTATGTTTTTACAACAATCTGTATATGCTTTATGGCTTCAATTAAGATATTGCTCAAAATATTTAATTGTGCTCATTCAGTCTATTGTTACTTCATTATCATTACTATATGCATTAGGTTTGCACATCAAATCTATGATTATATTCCTTCAAAATGTCTCTCAGCCAAGCTAAATACTTTCATCAGTATATAAATGATGACAATATTACTACTTTATCATATCCTGGCTACAGAATCCACCAACTCTGGCCAAGAATTCAAGATATTGTACAGTCTTTTAATGTAGGTATACTTTTTTCTACCAAACGGTCACTTTGTCTGTCTGTCTGCCTATCCATCCATCCATCCATCCATCCGTCCGTCCGTCCATCCATCTATCTATCTATCTATCTATCTATCTATCTATCTATCTATCTATCTATATATCTATCTATCTATCTGTCTGTCTGTCTGTCTGTCTGTCTGTCTATCTATCTATCTATCTATCTATCTATCTATCTATCTATCTATCTATCTATCTATCTACCTACCCATCCATCCATCCATCCATCCATCCATCCATTCATCTATCTATCTATCTATCTATCTATCTATCTATCTATCTATCTGTGTAGCTATCTATCTATCTATCTATCTATCTATTTATTTATCTATCTATCTATCTATCTATCCGTCCGTCTGTATATATGTATGTATGTATGTATGTATGTATCTATCCGTCCATCTGTCCGTCTGTATGTATGTATGTATGTATGTATGTATGTATGTATGTATGTATCTGTCTGTCTGTCTGTCTGTCTCTATCTATCTATCTATCTATCTGCCTGGCTGCCTGTCTGTCTCTCTGTCTGTCTATGTATGCATCTATCTATCTATCTATCTATCTAAGATGCTAGAAATTATTTTTGTCTTTTGATAATCCAAGATATTTTTTTCTTATTTCTGTTTCAAACATAGAATGTGACACTTATTAGAAACGTCCTAGTGAGGCAGTTCTAATGAGTACTGATACTGACAGTAATGAAACAACCATATGGGCAAAGGCCATTAGGCAGGGGCATCTGTGTACTTAAACTTTGGACACATGTCTACTTTAGAATAGAATTTCTGGGTTAAAAAATAGGCCTAAAAAATATTGTAACATTTTTTGCAGGTAATTGCTATTCTGATCGGTGCTAATGACATCCAAGATGGTAATTCTGCTACAGTCCTGGAGAAGCTACAGACACTCTGTGAGAAGATTCATGAAGAAAATCCAAGGTACAGCATACATGTTATTATACCTGTTTATTGTGACACTTATGATTTAACGTACAGGAAATGTGGATGCAGAAGCTGGGGGTAGTACAATAGTGACGAAGTCCAGGAAGAACTATTGTTCTACCCCCAGCTTCTCCGTTGACATTTCCTGTACGTTAAGAGCTTATATTTTCCAGATCATTTGACAGATTCAGTTCATATTTGGTATGATGATAGATATAGCTCCTAAGTTTTATTCAGCAGTACCCCAGCCCATGACCTCAAGGTGAAGGTCACAGACCTGGAAATTTTTTATATTAAAGTTTTTTAAGAGCTCATATTTTTCAAACTATATGATGATTTTTTTTTCATATTTGGAATGATGATAAATACACATCAAAAATTTTATTCCGCAATACCCTGCCCATGCCTATGACCTAAGACTTAAAAAAACATATTAAAGTTTTTTAAGAGCTCATAGTGTTTACACCATAGGATGGATTTTGTTCACATTTGGTTTGATGATGGATACAGGTCCAAACTTTTATTCAGCAATACCCCCTGCCTATGCCCATGACCTCAAGGTCAAAATCAATAACTTAGAAATTTTATATTAAAGTTTTCTCAGAGCTCATATTTTCCAAACCATAGGATGGTTTGGTTCATATTTGGAATGAAGTTTTTTATTAACAGATGCAGGTCCAAAGTTGTATTCATCCTCACCCCCACCCATGCAAATGACTTTAAGGTCAAGGTAACAGACTTAGAAATTTTATATTTAAGTTTTTAAGAGCTCATATTTTCCAAACTATATGATGATTTAGGTTCTCTTCTGTATTATGATAGATCAAAATCCATCCATTTTTAACAGAGTTACTGCCCTTGTTTTACTGGAATATCTTAATGACCTTTCACAGGTCCTGCTACACCATTCATCCTTACAAAATGGCTTGTATGACCAGCAAACCTTCAGATCAGCATGTGCATACTTGCCTCAGCTGTTCTTGAGAAGTTTTTATCGATTGTAGGCTATCCACAGAAAAAAGATACGGAGTATCTAAGCTCAGAGCAATGCTTTACAGCCTGATCTGAATCTACATATTGTTTAAGTTTTGGAATTTCACAAGACTGCTAATATCCGAGGCCCTCCCAGGGGTTTGGGGGAACAGGGGAATGACGCTATTTATTTCAGTGGAACTAAATTCTAGAACTGAAGGAACAGGGGAACAAAGGCAATTTTGGGGAACAGGGAACATAGAAAATGAAGATTTTGATTTTGGGGAACAAGGGAAATATCAATTTTTTTTAAGGGGAAAAAGGGAACAGGTATCCGCCTGCTGGGAGGGCCTCATGTATGAGTGTTTAATAAGATATGATGCCCAGCAGTGGCAGATTATTATACAGTGTCTACAGTGCTTGTATTTAATATAAAGCAACAAATTTTCCCAACAATTCATCTAACAACATCAAAACTTTCTAGTCATCAGTAGACGGAAAGCTAGATTACTTTCATATATAAACATGTACTTATTAGAGTGATGTAAAGTCATTATAACTTATTCGTGTACTTAAAATTTTAATTTCAACAACACTAATGACATTTTAATTCACTGCCGTTTGAAGAATTAAGAAAGGGCTGCCAATGTCCATGTCTGTGCGGCGGACTAAATGTGTTTATTGTGACACTTATGATTACAAAAATATCAAACACAATGTGAGATCATTATGACCTACTTTTTCCAAGGCTGGCATACAACTATGTTTTCAGTGTATGACTCTCATCATTTTATCTTAATGCGTGCATCAAACCCCATTCAGATTACCACTCATAAAATTAAGTCACGGCAACTTACACTGTCCAAAACAGACATCATATGTATTCTATTATTTTGTCATTACCCACAAAAGTAGGTTAGCTTGACCTACTTTCTTCCAAGCCTACATTAGGCTAGGATTTGGAGGTGTCTTGGTTACAACACACTTTATAGCATGCATCGAACCACTCCAGATCAAAAATACAAATTCAAAGAATAAATAATAACATCTCAGACAGCAGTACAAATTCTTCCCTCTATATTCAGTGGCCTAATGCATTATTTTGTGTGCATTTCAGAGCACAGATCCTGGTTTCTCACATTCTTCCAAGAGTACAGTCTCAATTTCCAAACCAACATCATCACCCAGGCTTCTTGAATCATTTCAACTACACGGCATTTGACATCAACCAGGTTCTAAATAAAGTTTCAGATGTACTACCATGGCTCAAGTGCATCCAATTCCCCATGTTTGAAAAGAATGGTGAAATTCAGAAACATTTGTTAAGTCGTGATGGACTTCATCTCAGTTTTAAAGGAACAAGATATGTTTCTAGTGTTATAAGGGATAGTGTTGTGAACTGTCTACCCTGTGCTTTGTCCACAAGTCCACTTGAAGGAGCTGAAAGCAAACAATATAACAGTGCAGAGTCAAAAACTGCCTGCAGCAATGAGAAAACCTGTGAATTTCAAACATGCATATCAATCAAAGAAGTGCTCAACCCCTTGGTAAGTTTTCAGTCAATGTGTACCAACAGCAAAGAGCCATCACAAGAAGCAATATCCATGCCAGTCAACACTGCAGATCCCAACTCCATAACAGCCACAGATGTAAAGTCAAAGTCTTCCAACAGCAAAGAGCCATCACATGAAGATGCAATATCCATGCCAGTCAGCACTGCAGATTCCAACTCCATAACAGCCACAGATGTAGAGGCCAAGTCTTCCAACAGCTATGAGCCATCACATGAAGAGTCCATATTAGTTCGGCCATTACCCAAGGCAGCTACTAGTGTAGAGTCCACATCAGTTCAGCCATTACCTACTGAATCATCACCATTTCAACGTGGAGGCGGCACTGGAGAGATTGTTATCAAAGAAGGCGATACATTTTCTTCATATGATGAGTTCAAAAGCAAGTTTGATGCCTGGTGCATTGCCAATGGCTATCCAATGAAAGTGCAGGGTAGTGAGAAACTGGCAAAAAGTAGTCCTGCCTACCCATTCAAATCCATCAGACATATTTGCAAACATTATGGCAAACCGAGAATAAGGAGTGAGGGTAAGAGACCTGTGCAGCAATATCTTGCAACTGGTTGTTCAGCTGTTCTCAGGCTTAATCTTGATAGCAATGGAGAAAAATATAAAGTAACAAAACTCATCCTTGACCATAATCACCCTATATCAGCACACACATTGCCAATGTACTCAAAAAACAGAACTCTGACGGCAGATGAAATTCATGAAATAAAACCCTTCATTGAAATGAATGTTGAAACCAAAAACATTAGGCAATATGTATCATCTAAAATAGGTAAAAGTGTTATAAACAAAGATATCAATAATGTTAAACAGAAAGTAAAAACAGGAAAAATTAATGGAAGGTCACAAGGTAGAATGCTAACAAATGTACTGAATGAACTAACACAGAAAGACAGTAAGGCTATAGTGAATCTTGAAGTGGATGAAGAATCAAACTTGGATCTGTTATATATACAAACATCCAAAATGCAAGAGATGTTTCAAAATTTCCCTACCATAATATTCATGGATAATACTTATAATGTTAACATAGAGGGTTATATACTTAATGCCATTCTTGTGGAAGATGAAAATGGAAATGGCAAGCCTGTGGCATATAGCTACATGCGCCGTGAATCAAAAGAAACCTTGACGAGAATAATAGAAATTTTTGGTGAACATAATGATATTTCTAAAATACAAGTTGTTATGATTGATAAAGATCTGACAGAGATTGCAGTATTGAAGGAAAAATTGCCGAACACACATATTCAGTTATGTACTTTTCATGTCATAAAATATTTCAAAAGCAAGGTAGCAAAACTAAAGGAAAATAGTGATGTGAAAGCTGGTCTGGTTCAGCTTTTGAGATCTATCTTATATTCTCAAACTGAAGATATCTATAATGAGAGACGAGAAAGACTACAGCAAGAGTTCAGCTTTTTTGGACAATATTTTGATGATAATTGGCATGACTGTAGACAACTGTGGGTCAGGTGTTACCAAAAGGCATTCGTAATTATGGAAATTTCACTAACAACAAAATAGAATCACACAACCACAAATTAAAGCAGTATCTCACACGACATATGCATCTTCCAGAGTCAGTAGAAAATCTTGTAAGGGCAATAAGTGACACATATGACCGTTCCATGTACAAAAAGTTTTTGAATCTGAAAACAAGGATTGACACATCATCAAAGGATGACATTCGTAATAGATACGCATCAGTCTGTGTGCCACCAGCATTTGAAATAATTAGGGGAGAACTTATAAAGTTGGACACCACAAAGCATGAAGTAAGAGAACTTGAAGATCAGTTTAGTATCTTGTCAGTGTCTGATAATAAGGATCATATAGTGCAGCGGAATTTACGCACTTGTTCATGCACAATTAACAGTAACTATGGACTGCCATGTCGGCACATTTTTGTGTGTAGAAAACATGAAGGTTTAGATCTATTTGATGAAAGCCTAGTTGATGCAAAATGGATACGATCCCAAACTGAGAGCTGTCAGTTTATTTCAGAGTGCCAAGCCCCAAACAGCCCCTCTGTAGTTAAAAAGAAAAATGAAAAACATAGAAAAGACAGAATGACCCCTTTAAACAAATATTTAAAAGCTTCAGACTTTCTTAAGGAGCTGGCATCATATCTTTCTACATGTGGAGAAAAAGAGTTCTTAGAAAAATTGGATTATTTGAAAGACTTGAAAGAGCAGTGGATGAGGAATGAAGTTGGACCTTCTAAGACAATTGAAAAACCACCTGAATGTCTTTTGGAAAGTAAAGATTCAGAAATTGACACTGTCAATCAAACAGACTGTGATGAAAAAAAAAAAAAAAACAACTGATGAGCCACTATTGACTAATTCTAAAGAATTTCTTCAAAATGAAAGCTCTGATTCCAAACATCATGGCACTTCTGATGATAATAAATTAACACAGTCTGAAAATTCCAGTGATGACCTAGGGAAACTAAGTGAAGAAGGAGCTCTAAGATACGACAGTTCTGAAAAAGAAATTGAAATGTCTAATAACAGTGAATCTGAAAGTCTAATCCACAATTCCATGGCGGAAAATACCACTGAAAATCTCCCTGAAATAAACATTCCCATTGTTAAATCAAGAATAGGCAGACCAAAGGGTTCAAACAAACCATTCTGGCAGTTTTCAAAAAGCAGAAAGTCATTATCTTTGAAAGAAAAGCGCAAGCGACAGGAGGAAAACAAAATAAATAAAACACAAAAGTTAAGTAGCCAAACAGAGGTGCATAGAAATACCATGGACTGTAAATCTGGTGAAACCCAAAATGAAGCAATTGAAATTGATGATAAAACTGATGATAATGACATGGATTTCTGGGTAAGAAATGAAATGGTCAGCTTGAAAAATGACTGCAAAATACAAATTAATAGTGGAGAAATGCTTGATGACAGAGTAATTCTCGCTGCACAGAACATGTTGAAAAACCAATATCCAAATATCAATGGATTTCAACCTACCATTCTCAGTCAGGCCGATATAACTTTTGAAACCTGTCGGGACAATATGATTCAAATTCTGTTTAAGGGAAGTAGTCAATGTGGCCACTGGCTCACCATCTCCACAGTCAACCTTAAACCTGGGTATGTGAATGTTTTTGATAGTTTAAACTTAAATCTAGACATCGAAGTAAAAAATCAAATTTGTGCAATTTTGAAACAAGAAAGCACATATGTGACAGCTAACAGGGTGCCAATACAGCAGCAGCAGGGTAGTGCTGATTGTGGTCTTTTCGCTATAGCAACAGCAGTGGCACTATGCAATGGATACGAGCCAAACAAAATACTTTTCAGACAGGACAAACTGCGAGGCCATCTCATTAAATGTATAGAAAATGGAAGTTTTACCATGTTTCCATTTGATGTTAATATTAGACAGAAAAAGATAAAATCACAGAAAATCAGGGTTTATTGTAAATGTAGACGACCCCATGACAACACTACAATGATGAAATGTCAAAACTGCTGTGAGTGGTTCCATGCTCGTTGCATTGAATCCCCAGATGATGTGAATGCTCCTTTTTTCTGTTGTGAATTTTGTTATGCAGATCATCATGCAAATCTTGACCAATAACAAAGGAACAATTGCTGCATATAATACTGAGAGAATGCTAAGTGAACACAGTTGATTTTACAGTTTCCAGGTAGGAGAAACAAAGTCTAGTGCTTGAGTGTAGACCAAGATCAGACCACTCTCTTCATTTTCTTTGCCAGTTACCAAATGCAGTTTAATCCTTAAAGCACCAAGCAAAATTTGTAGCAAATGACATTCTTTTTTCTTTTTTGTTTCACAGAAAACAAGTCTTGACATTTCATGTGAATCATCTGCCAAGCAGACAATTCACATGAAATGTCAAGACTTGTTTTCTCTGAAAAAAATAAAAAAAATAATAATAAAAAATGATAAAAAAAATTGTCGTCTGCTGCAGTTGTGATAGGCGCTTTAAGGGTTAATTACACTTTTATGACATTATGTTAAATGTAATAACAAAAGTGATTTATGGTTAGAAGAATTATGGTAAATACGTAGTACTCTAAATATTGGAAGACAAAGTTTTGTGTTTGAGTGTAGACCAAGATCAGACCACTCTCTTCATCTTCTTTGCTAGTTACCAAATGTAGTTTAATTACAGTATAATGTCATTAGGGTAAATGTAATAACAAAAGTGACTTCTGATTAGAAGAAGTATGGTAAATACCTATATATCCTAAATATTGGGAAACAAAGTCTAGTGCTTGAGTGTAGACCAAGATCAGACCATTCCTCTTCTTTGTCTTTGCTAGTTACCCAAAGTAGTTAAATTACAGTTTTGACATTATAGTAATTGTGAATAACAAAGATGACTTGTGATTAGAAGAAGTACAATGTACTGTAAATACCTACATACCCTAACTATTGGGAAAACAAAAGTCTAGTGCTTGGGAGTAGACCAAGATCAGACCAAACCCTTTAATTACTTTGCTAGTTACCCAAAAGAGTTTAATATCTGTATATGACATTATGGTAAATAAAAATAACAAAAATATCTTTTGATTAGAAATAGTATAGTAATCTGAGTACTGGGCTAGACCATTATGAGCAAAGAGTGGAGATCCTCATCAGACTGCTTCTGCTCTTGAAGGAGCAGTTTGATCAGGAGATTGAGGTGTTTCTCTGTTCTGTTTGAATATTGCTTTACATTACCATTCATGTATATTTGCAAATTTCTTACATCTGCATGTGAACTTTATAAAAAGTGCTTTTAAAAATAAAACTTTAATTATATGCTTCTCGTACATGTAGTTATTAAGTAGGAAAATAATCATTCTATATTGAAACTGATGATACGGTCAAGACTTTAAAACATTTTACTGGTTGTCAGCAGCGATTTTGCTATAGACAACCGGTTGTCAATAGCGAAATCGCTATTGACAACCGGTTGTCTATAGCGAAATCGCTACTGACAACCGGTTGTCAATAGCGAAAATCGCTACTGACAACCGGTTGTCAATAGCCACAGCCTTTTTTTTTTATATGAATTTTTTTCAGTTTTTGGAGGTAAAATTATCTATATATTTGAATAGGCGAGTTTTTGTAATGTATAGGCAAAGGTGGGAGGATAAACCCTTCTTAGAAGGGCTAGATGTACAGGAATGAAAACAGGAAGTCACGTACAAAAGTTACCTCCTATAAAAGTAGAGGAAAATCTACCGAGTGTATCCAGTCCTTGTCATGCTGAATAAATTGCCACTCCCATTTCTACTTTTCAGCCAGTCAAATTATTTGATCCAGATTGTTGACAATAAATTCACATACTTAACGGCAAACAGTGCAGATCCAGATCAGTTGGATCTACACTGTTTGCAAAGGTAGGACATATCCGGGTTCTGCGGGACTAGGGTTATTTTTGGTGTCTTTAAGAGGGACATATGACTGGGGACAGAGTAAAAAAGACATGTATTATATAACACTTTAAGGCTTTGCATTCTTGGTAAAAAATCAGCAGACATTTTGAAATATGAGTAGTATAGGGCGACAGCGCCCTATACTACTACTATGTTTTTTTTTTGTTGTTTTTTTTTTTTCCATGATTGAAGACAATTTGCATGAAATGTCAAATCCCTGTTCTCTGGAATAAAATAAGAAAAAAATCAATCATTTGCCGTCTGCTCAATTCGCTCAGAGTGGTATTAGAGACAAGTGTATTTTTGATGCTTATTAAATGATAGTAAGCAAACAAAAATAAACTTGTTCGATCTGCTGTTTGTGAGTGAGTAAACGCTACTTTGAACCTCTTTTTTCTTTCTGGGTTACCAATAATTTAACCATTAAAGCGCTAATCACAACTATAACAGACGACACTGATTTTTTTTTTCAGAGAAAATAAAACTTGACATTTCATGTGAATCGTCTGCCTAGCAGACGATTCACTTGAAATACCAAGTCTTATTTTCCCTGAAAAATAAAGATTAATAATAATAATAAAAAAAACTAGAGTTTTTCTTAGTGCTTTATAGGTAAGGAGAGACGTAACCAATATGTACTTACAATAAGAAATAATAATAGCATTCGATGTCTGACTGTTCAAGGGCAGGTAATGCATGATACATCTTTTGTGGTGGTTTGATTGTACTTATTTTTTTCACGGGCAATAAACAATGCAACCTTGAAATGTTTTATCATGGGTGCCCCACGTACATACTCAAATTCGAATATCAATTTCAAATAAACAATGTAAAAAATCGGTGACACGCGACCGGTCAGTGTCCGTCTGCGTGCAGACGGGGATTTACGGACGTTTTAACATTCTGCGCTCTCTGAGAAAATTCAGCAGACGATAAAGTGATGATACTGTTCCTATTTTCCCCAGAAAAATAGGGGTTGACATTTCATGCAAATTAGACAATTTGCATGAAGTGCCAACCACATTTTCTGGAAAACTATATAAAAAAAAAACATTCCTGAGAATCTCGTCTGCTGAAATGTTTACCGAGCATGCTAAGCGTTAAGAAAAATGCTATTGTCACTCACAATCTGTGTATGATTAACACATTTTCTATATAAGACGGCAACGGGCAAAATGTACCCCGTCAAATGGAACAGTTAGATCAAGAACAGGCTACGCATGCGCGCAGCCCGGTACGGATATTCGCTGTTCTCGTTATATATCTACGGGGCCTGAAAATTGTGTACGCAATGACAATGCCGACCAGAATGCGCAAATGCGCTTGCTTGTCAGGGTCTTCGCTGTTTACTTATATGGAGAAGTACCTTTCGCCCACAACCGGACCAAAGTCGGGATCACTGTATTATTACGTGACAACGTCTGGGGCGCGGAAGAGGGGGAAATTTGCCTACAGCGATGACTCAGACAATCGGAGTCGGACGATCAGTGTCTTCGCTGTTTGCAATCTAGGCTAAAAACTTTCAAATTTTGTGCTGACATAAAATAATGTACAGAGGCCCGGGGTCGGGGTGGGCGAGGGGAGAGCTGTTGGTCCGTGTGCCATCTGCGAGAGTGAAACCCCACAAACCCTCGAAACGAAATGTAACGATCTTATTTATTCTAAATATTCGAACAGAATAGCCTGTGCAAACAGTGTAGACCCTGATCAGACACCGCAGAACGCGGCGTCTGATCAGGTCTGCACTGTTTGCCACTCATCCAGCACACACCAGCGGGAAGTAAAAACTGAGTTGTTCAAAATTTAGAACAAGTACGGTAAGGATTTAAGTTGTCCGAATATTTAGGGTAAATACAAAACTGTAAAAATTTCGGTAAATGTATGCATATTATCAAGGTCAAGTTAAATTAGCAATTTGTGAGGAAGTTGTATATTTTTCTGCACACTAACCCAGTTTATTAGAATAAAATCAACGACGCATGCGCACAGTAGCTGAATAGATTCTTTGCTCCGGCGAACAGTAAACAGTCCAGAAAACTTGTGTCTACACAGGCAGGTCTGGGTCCATGCTATTTTCATACATTTGAAAAAGTGGGCTTTCTCCTGGGTTATCGTAAGTTGTCTAGTCAGCAAATATAATACGATCACCAAACGATATATTGTACTTTAATGACAGTGAAACATACTAATGAATTACCCAGCTAGCATTCTACGTAAATCTACATCGGGCCGTCATCAGCCCGTCAGCTACCCTGACGGGCCGATGACGGCCCGATATAGATTTACGTAGAATGCTGACTGGGTAGTATGTGACGTCCGTATTTGAGGCCGTCTTAGCCTCTCATGCTTTTTAAATTTATGTTAGTGCATGTAAAGGGGGTTGGGAGTTGTCCAAAATATTTCCCACATTCCAAAATTACTAAGTATCCCTCCCATATCCTCATAGCAATAGAAAGTATCTCCGTATGCATAAATAACCTGTATCCCTTAATGAGCCGCAAGGTAAAGAAACATACCTTTGGACATGTGCACCAACCGAAGATTCAGATCAACCTGCGCATTCGCAGACTCTGAACAGGCACTGCAGATGCGCAGGCTGATTTGTGTCTTCGTTATGCGCACATGTCTGAAGGTACGTTACGTTTGCGCATAAGGAAACAACAATATAACCTCAATGACTCGAACACGGATGGCTCGTTAACCGTGGATGATTCGAACTCTTTTTTCAGTCCCTACAAAATTCTTCCAATAGCTCAAGAAAACAAATATTTAGGGATTTTTTCTTATTTTATCATGGAATTGTATGTTGTGTGTACTCATTAGAATCGCCTCATCGAGGCGATTCTTATGAGTACACTCAACATACAATCATTGTGTCGAAAATCGAAAAGATTTCCTTAAATTATCGCTATTTGTTTCCTGAACTGGTGCCATGATTAACCCTCAGTGGCTCGAACTACCCTTGTCTCGAACGAATTTCCATGGTCCCAAAGATGTTCGAGCCATTGAGGTTCGACTGTACTAGTATTTAACCCTTAAAGCGCCAAGAAAAACTGCATCTGAAAATGTCGTCTGTTTATGTCGTCTGCTGAATATTCTTGCACACTTTTCAAACCTATTTTTGCATACAGGCAAACAGTGTGGAGCCAGATCAGACTGCTCCTGATCTGGGTCCACACTGTTTGCAAAAATGACTTTTAAAATTACAAGCAGACGACAAAGCAGACGACTATTGTTGTGATTGGCAGTTTAAGGGTTAATAAAGTATTCATTTCGTATAACCCCGGTGCACTGGCAGAAAAAAATCCAAATGATTCCAAAAGGAAAGAATCCTCTGTCCACTTTATTAGACAGTTCGTATCGTCGAGAATACAGTGTTTTTGGAATATTTCCTTTTTTTCAAAAGCATTCCCGGGTTTTAAGGTAAAGACTACATAAATAAACTCCACCTTACGCCAACGCCAATTTTTACGCGCTTTGGGCAAAGTGACGTCGTGACTTCGTTTGATACATTTTCCACCAAGATAGCAGTGCTCTAGATCTGAACGTTATTCTAGGCCGAATAATTTGCTGTCCTTTCAAACTGATGATATTACAATTACTGGCGTAGCTGAGTATATATGAAAAACAACTACAGGCATTTATAGATTCTTCTTCTTCTTCTAATCAGTAAGATTTATTGTAGTTTTTTTACCGAACGTCAGAACGGAGTAAAAGATATGGTGCATTAGCTAAGGACTAAACCAGCAAAACAACACCAACAACAAAAAGTATAAATAAACAATCTAAAAATATATTCGTAAATTGGATTTTATAACATAATTTTACTGATCTTCTTTTTATACCAGCTAGAATTTTTGAACCGAATAAATGAAAGATTCATTGAATACGTGACAATTATTATTATTGGGATTACGGCATCCTATAGCCATGCACTGTGTTTCGCCACTTTTTCTCGAAAAAAAAAAACAAACAAACAAAAAACAAAAACAAAAAAAACCAACTAAATTTGACATATGCTCTCTAGAAAATAAATTACCCATCGTTTCCCCGTTTATTATCGCATGAAAGTAAATCTAGGAGCACTGCTGTCTTTTTGTTTTTAATCACTTTACACTTCCGCATCACTGAATGAGAGAAGGGAGCTCATTTTTTTAATCAGTAAGACAATTTATTTCAGAGAAAGGTGCCATCACATAAAGGTTATACAATAGTGTGAAGTAATGTATGTTAACATTAAAGTAGATTAGTACACAAGTGATAAAGCAACAACAATCATACAAGTTAAGTTACAGTTTACAGATTTTTAACGCTGCCAGGCAACTGAGTCACATAGAGGCAGCGCCAGATAAATCTGGATTAGTTTTACTGGACTACTGGGTTGGCTTGAAACGGTGCCTAGTTATAATTCATAACCAGGTCACCTCGCCCAGACACGGGGTGCGTGCACGTCTAGACATCGTGCGTGTCCAGACCTCGTGCGAGAGTAGTAGTCCAGCCTGGAAGTTGCAGAATTTTGACGATTGGCCGAAAAGTTTGAGCTTTTAATCTCGTACCTAATGCGTGTCAATTCCGACTGCATGGTGCATTAGGTACTCAGCTCGAGTCGTGCTAAGGTTTCAGTCACTAGGCGAGGGAGTCGCCGGAGGTGTGTCCTCACCCAGGCTGCCGAGAGGGTGTCTTCATCCAGAGCGCTGATAGGGTGTCCTCACCCATGTTAATGAAGAAAGTAGGGTGTCCTCACCCATGATCCAGAAGGGTGTCCTCACCCGAGTCTCTAGCGTGGTTCCACTCTAACGAACGGGTACTTCCCCCTTGGGTCGCCGCAGGAACGCTCTAGGAAGCCAAACCAGGATATGATGTTCGTCTGTGGCTTTCCTGATTTGGCTAGTTCTATCTTGGTGTAGAACTCTTCGTGGTGGTACTTTGACGTCGGTCCCTTGATTAACAGCCAACCTTTCTTCCATGTTCTGTGTAGGAAGTATGCTGGTAGGTCGATGTGCATCTTCTCATCTTCTTCAGGGATTCTTTGAGCCTTGATTATCGCGACGTCAAGACCATGGAGCTTGTTAATTAGAGCGTCCTGCAGGTCGTACTTCTCGTGGATAGGGTACTCTTCCTCGTAGTGGTACAAACAGTATTGGCTCGGGCGTTCTGGTGCTGGAGAATCTTTCCTGGCTTTCTTCGAAGGGAGTGTCACGGGAGACGCTGGTGCTGGTCTGGTGATAGTCGGTGATGCGGTGATGGTAGCTGTAGTCTTGTAGCGTGGTCTGGTGATCTGGTGCGGCGTCTGTACTGTATAGTCTGTGGTGGTGGTGGTAGCGTCTCCCTCTCCATCTGCGTCGGTTCTCGGCGTGGCGGTCTTCTAGCAGGAGCGGGCCACTCGCCAGCAGGGGGTGCAGGCTGCCTCCTGCTTTCAGTCCCCTTCTTGTAGATTCGAGGCGTTGGTAGCTTCTTATGAAAGGTTAGTTCAACCCGAACTAAATCCTTTCCGTCGGACATCCTCCAGAGTGGGGAGCGACAAAATTGTACTCGTTCAGAGCCCTGAGGAGTACACCAGGCATAACTGAATCAGACATGGTTATTCGTTAGTTAGCGATGTTCACACTTCGAAGGTCGAAAGTAAAATGGTGGGTGGGTGGGTGGGGGGGGGGGGGGGGGGGGGGGTTCGATATGCTATCATACAAGAGTATATTCAGCTGTTTTTATATGAGTTTACCTAACCACATGTTTACTGGGCAAGCTTAGTCCTCTAAGCGGTTAACCAGTATTGCGCACATTCTTTCGACAGAAACTGACAACTACCCTTCTTGAATCAGCGGAAGGGAGAGAATGACCGTAGAAAATATTTCATCATCAATCTCCACGAAAGAATGTTGTCGACCTTGGCGGAGGTTGAACCCGCAACCTCCTGGTCTCCAGTCGGACGGCGCAATATAAAAACGTACCTTCGGACATGTGTGCCCAGCAAAGATTCAGATCAGCCTGCGTATTCGCACAGTCTGATCAGAATCTTCACTGGGCGCAGTTTGGACAGCCAAGGAAGCAGTTTTGTCATGCGGACAATGAAGACTGATCAGACTGTGCGGATGCGCAGGCTGATTTGTGTCATCCGCTGATTCAAGAAGGGCAGTTGTCAGTTTCTGGCACAACATAAGAACCACTTTTAACACTGCTGAAAGGCTTAGCCTAGTTTTACTCTAGCAAAACCTCAACTTTAATTCTCATGCAGCTCCAAGTTACCACCCAGTGTGGCAAGGGTTCTTGTTTATCCCTCTTTATTTTTTGTGTTGAGGTTTTACGGCCCAGTCAACCCAATGGGGTCATGTCGAGCGCAGTCAGTTTACCTAACCACACGTTTACTGGACAGGCTTAGTCCTCTAAGCAGTTAACCAATATTGTGCACATTCTTTTTCGCCAGAAACTGACAACTGCCCTTCTTGAATCAGCTGAAGCCGGGGGGCTGTATAAGGCACATGCGATCAACGAAAACTCAAGATCAGACTGCGCAGGCTGATCTGAGACTTTGCTGGTCGCACAAGTCTTATTGTAGGTTTTGTCATGCGCCGACTCGTATTGGTCCACATAGGAGTCCTTGCCACTGAGAAATCACAAATAAACACATATAATCAAGAACATTGTGATGTGGGATTCTTTTGCTCTGGATGAACCAGCCCTCTGCAGAGGGCTGGTTCATCCAGAGCAAAAGAATCCCACAAATAGGATCACAATGTGCCAGACCAGACCTCAGTCAAAAACCAACATTTTGAAACGGATTAAGGAGAGAGCCATCATTCAGTCTGAGAACCAACTCTTCATCTTGCAAATGAAGAGGAAGCAAAGATATCAGACAAAACATGCAAGCAGTTTATTGCAGAATGTTTCTGCTGAAGACTTATTTTCAGGAAAAACAAAATTGTTTTTTTTTGCCACTACCATTTTTTTTATTTTATTTTAATACCTTCGTTTGCTGAATACCAGTCTATATTACATATCTGAAGCTATTTTAGTAATTTCTGCTGGAATTATAAATAAATTTATAATTTCCAGGAGGAAATATTTCCTTTAGAATGTTATCATGCCACGTGATGAGTGTAGATGATGTAATGGTGCAAAAGGTATTGACGTCATTTGAAAGAGTGGAAAACAGAATCCGAAGAAATCATTTTTATGCCTTGCCGAGGCACTTCAAATGAGTACCCACAACATATGTTTTCGTGGAGAAATAAGAAAAATATTTACGTGATACCCATTCTTGCCTAGACCTATCGAATCCATTATCTTAAATTACCATTCTCCTTGGTTATAAATATACAGCAATTCAACAGTCAACACTATTCACAATTCTCCTGCATCTGTCCTTTTTCTTAACCCTAGTCCTGCTGAACTCGGATATACCCTACCTTTGCAAACAGTGTAGATCCAGATCAGTTGGCTTCTGAAGAAGCCAACTGATCTGGATCTGCACTGTTTGCCATTAAGAATGTGAATTTATAGCAAAAATCCAGATCAAGTAATCTGATTGGTTGAAAATTAGATGTGGGTTTGGCATCTTTATTCAGCAGAACAAGGGTTAACATTAAATGTGACTCCAACTTTTGTGTATCACCAGATGACCAGACCATTAAATTTTTGGTAGTTTTTTGTACCACTCCACAAAAACATTGGAGATGGACAGTAGTCTGAATCATCAAAAGTAAGAAAAAATTAGATGTCACATCCTATGTTTTCAAAAGTACTTCAGTAATTAATATGTTTATCTGAAGCACTGGCAGAATTTTTGTTCTGGATTAAAGGCTCCATATCCCTCAAAAATAGGCATTTTTTTTATCCAAGAAAGATTTAATAAATTGATATATAGTATCAATTCGATCATAAAATGCAGCATCTGACAGCCTGTAAAATTTCAGTTAGTCTCTCGTTTTTGAACTGAATCATAAATGAAATGATTTTGGCAACATTAATGCAGAGATACGATAAAAAATCATTTCATTTCAAGAACGAGAGACTAACTGAAATTTTACAGGCTGTCAGGTGCCACATTTTATGATTGTATTAATACCATGTATCAATTTATTAAACCTTTCTTGGACAATAAAATGTCTGCTTTTGAGGGATATGGTGCCTTTAACCCTGATTCTCACAAAAAGACTGCAGCTAAACAACGACTGAAATGGTTCCTACTGTTCTATACCTAAATTCTTCACTACAAGCTGGTATAGGAATGGATTTCATTTTTAAGGATTTTATTGATATAAAAATGCCAAAGAATAACTCAAACTGAATAACGCCTGAAGGGCTTTATGTTAACCCTTAAACTGCCAATCACAACAATTGTCCTTTGCTTTGTCATCTGCTTGTGATTTTAAAAGTCACTTTTTGCAAACAGTGTGGACCCAGATCAGACTGCTCCTCTAGGAGCAGTCTGATCAGGATCCACACTGCTTGTATGCAAAAATAGGTTTGAAAAGTTTGCAAGAATATTCAGCAGATGACATATACAGACATTTTCAAATGCAGGTTTTCTTGGCATTTTAAGGGTTAAGTTTTAGGCTGATTTGCTGCCATTTACTCATCAATATAATTCACAAAAATGAAATTCATTTCTTATAATTCCAACTTGACCATGTTTACTTTGAAAACAGGAGTTCAATAGCATATTTTAGAAATGCAGATACCTACTTGGAGAATTTATCAAAGTATCAATGTTGTTATGAATTTTCTCTTCACCAATGAAATTATGCTAAACTGATGTTAAGTCTGTTGAGTTGGAATTATCAGCTAATAAAATTTTATGGAGATGACATATACTCCTCCAACTGGAGGTGCTCCTTTGCACAAGAAATTTATAATGAAAACAAACACAAGAATCTACTATCAAAGTCAACAGTGAAACAAAACTTGACACAAGTGTATTCATAACAATTTTATTTCTTTTTCACAATACTGGTAGTTTATGATGTCAAATTCAGATTGATTTCTATTAATAAATGTGCCACAATATAAGAAATGTACATTAAGACAAGTGCACAAAGTGAAGGCTGAGATCTGTCAGTGCAGTCTGCAGTCTGGCCCCGAGGTTATAACACTTTTTTTCATGCTCAACTCAGCTGAGCATGAAATTTTTCATGCTAATAAATCTCAAATTACTAATAATTGCAAATTCTTTCTTGCTAAACATAGCTGTACATGAAAATTTCTCTGCTAATAAATATGAAAATGCCAACTATTGTTGGCATTTTCATATTTATTAGCAGAGAAAATTTCATGCTCAGCTGAGATGAGCATGAAAAATGTTTTTACCCTGATCATACAGTATTTATCCTGTGGGACACCTTAATTCCTTACCATACCTATCCTATACCTGAGTTGAGTTGGAGTTTTACGGCCCAGTCAACACATCAGGCTGATCATTTTTGGTAACTTCGAACAACTCCACTTCACTACCGTTTGATGTGCATAAAAGCTGATAAATGAATAGCAAATGGTGTAGATCCCAATCAGATGCCACATTCTGTTGTGTCTACTCTGTGTTTACACTGTTTGCTCAGGCCTGTCTATCCCATCACTTAGCATAAATAGGGTATCCTAAAGAACTGAATGGTTTTGTAAATGGGCAATGAAGACACTGAGCGGACTGTGAATGTACAGTCTGATCTGGGTTTTCACTGTCTGCATATGCTTCATCGACCATTTTCTCATATTTTTGTTTGTTTGTTTGTGTTGAGGTTTTACAGCCCAGTCAACCCAAAGGAGTCATGTCGATCGTGGTCAGTTTACCTAACCACACTTTTACTGGGCAGGTTAAGTCCTCTAAGCTGTTAACCAGTATTGTGTACATTCTTTCGCCAGAAACTGACAACTGCACTTCTTGAATTTAGCGGAAGTGAGAGAATGACTGTAGAAAATATATCATGATCAATCTCCACGAAAGAATGTTGCCAACACTGCGGGGGTCGAACCCTCAACTTCCTGATGACCAGTTGGACGTGCATCCAAGTGAGCCACTGAGGCCAGCTTTTCTCATATTGCATTCATATAAAAGCAACTTATGAATGTGACCTGAGGCAGCCACGGTCTCTCTTACAAGCCAGTGTTTAACTAGAACTATCACTGAAGGGGATTAATAACCACACAGAACTACTTTGCTCTGTGCCAAGGGCAGAACCTCTACTAAAATTTTAATGTCATTCACAGCCACACCTCAGGCTGAGTCGAGTTGTACGGACCAGTCAACACATCCGGTTGATCGTTTATGGTAAGTTTTAAGGAAATATATAAATAAACCCCACAAACTCAGATGATGATGATGACAAGTTCACATTTAGTGATGCATGAATCCATGAGGGTCAACAGGGTATATTAACTTGCTTCGCTAATTAAAAATGTGTAATGGTATATTAGCAAGTATGGATGAAAACATCAAGGTGGACAACAAACTCAGAGAGACAAACTAGTATGCTAAAGGCAGACAACCCTGCAATGTAAAATATTTAATGCAATCACTACTACTCGTCTTGCTGATTGTTTATACCAAGTCATATGAAAAGCAAACAAAACTTGTATTAGATCATTCTACAAATTTGGACCAATTGGCAGACCAGTGATGACTCCCTTCCAGCTTCATTTGAAATGTTAGAAAAAGACCTGATTTCCATTCTTCAAGCAGTCATGAATTTTAAACATCAACTCAGTCACATTCTGATACCTCCTTAACCACGTAGTTAACAAGACAGTGGGTTGGGTATTGTTTGTATCGAAGTTTTACAGCCAAGCCAACACAATGGAGTCATGTCGGGCACATCAGTTTACCTAACCACACTTTTACTGGGCAGGCTTAGTCCTCTAAGCGGTTAACCAGTACTGCGCACATTCACAGAAACTGACAACTGCACTTCTTGAATCAGTGGAAGGAATAGAATGACCGTAGAAAATATTTCATGATCAACCTCCACGAGAGAATGATGCCGACACGGCAGGGGTCGAACCTGCAACCTCCTGATCACTGGGTGGACGTGCACCACATTTTTTCACTAGAAACTGACAACTGTCCTTCTTAAATCAGCAAAAGAGAGAGAATGATTGTAATTTTCTCTCTTAGTGGTACTAATAAATTGTTTCAAGCCAAGTACAGCAAGGTATTGGAGCAGCTTCAAGATGGAACTCAGAAAGATCAGCTTGCACATCTGTAGTCTGATCAGAGTTGGATCATTTCACATACACCATTTTCTGCTTCTTCTATATTCTATAGGCGCTACTTCATGCAAACATAAACATTAACAGCCAACTTGGAAAGCCCCATTCACCCGATGCCTCTGTCATAGCTCCAGATAAGTAGAAGTGAGATTATAATTCAGGATAATTTTTGTTAATATGCACAAGCATATCTTGTGGGTACTGATTGGAATTGCCTCATTGAGGCAATTCCAATCAGTACCCACAAGATATGTTATGGTACAAAAATACATAACAAATATGATCTGAATACTCCATTATCTGTTATATGTTCGGTGCATATGTTTGGATAAAGGCCTCTTTGCTCTCATTTTCCAACAGATTTCATTAGCTACTGTAGAAACTTCTGACAGAGAAAGAAAGCCCAGATGTAAAGGCCATTATATATCTGTCTGTTTCAATATGACCTGAGATCCCATTGTTCATTACTGGCTCCTGTATTGTCAGTCAGCAAGAAATTTTCTCTTCTTGGCAGTATTCATATATGGTCGATAGACCCACTCCACATCAGCACTACTGGCATTTTCCAGGGTCCCTTGAATTATCTGATATACTGAAACAAACAACAAATAATTTATAACAAGAAATTTCCCAAATTTATGGCTGCTACAGTGCTAAATGCAGCCTAAGACGTATGCTCTGCAAGGAGAGTATGCAAAAATGTTTCAAAGTCTGTCTGACACAGGTCAGACAAATGATTAAAATATACTTGAAATTCTCAGGGTTTTTGTTCGACCAAACACATTTTATCTGACATGTCTGGCAACCCTACCAATTTTGTGTACACAATGCAAGCTTCAGGATCATAGATGGCAAAGATTCTGGTTTAACTGTGTGAATATAATGGAGATCCCCTTTTTGGTGCAAATAAAAGCAAATTTGTACTCTATCCCTTTCTTTGCTATAGCACCACTCATTAAAATGTGTGCCTCATTTCCAGAAATTCTAGCATCCACTGAAGAAGGCATATGCACTAAAAACATCTAACTGCATTTTCTGTTTGAGAAGGATTTCTGATTAAATTATTTATCCAGTAGAAGAATAGAAAAATATTCTTACTTTTCATTTCAAATCTTGGTCCAACTTCTGATAGTTCTATATCTTTCCCACCTTCTGTTTTTCTGTACACATGGTGTCTGAAATATTATTACAGTCCTGTCAATCAAAACGGACCCATAGAACTAGTAGGTCAAATAAACTGATATTGAAACAGGTATATTTGCAGGAGACAATCTAAAAGTTTCATATATTAATCAAAGCACTGACAGCACTGGTGGGTCGATTGTCTTTGAGTGTAGGCTGGGAAAATGATCCCAAACTGGGACTTAAGACTGATTCATTTAACCCTTGACATCCTGTAAGTAAAGTAAACAGTATAGACCCTGATCAGATGCCACATTCTGTGCAGTCTGATCAGGTCTGCACTGTCTGCCAATGTCCTGGTACTAAGCCCAGTCCAGGTTTTACAGATAACCTTCTTCACACAGCACTCTGACGTGACAGTGACAATAGCATGGCTATAAATATCCATTACCTGGATTTTGTACAAACGCTATTTGAGTGGATTAACTTTTGTCAGCAATAGTCACATGGACAACGGCAACACATGGTAACTCAGATTCTTTAGTAATTTTGGGTTGATCAACCCGAAAAAGTTTGGTTTGGGATAGAGTTCAGTTTGTAGACAAAAGGTTGTGAGTTTCATATTGTGAACAACTGGTCAGTCTGTATGATGCATGGTAACTCAGATTGTTTAGTAACTTTGAGTCAACTGACACAAAAAAATTCAGTTTGGGAATAGAGTTTGGTTTGAAGACAACAGGTTGTGGGTTTCATATCTTAATCAATTGGTTGGCCTGTATAAAGCATGATTTGATTTCATTGGTCAATGATAATCATGGGGACAAAAGGAAATTTTGGTGTACGTTTACTTTGGGTCAATTTTACAATTGACCAATAAATGGTCATTTTCCCTCACACATGTATTTAATCTGAACTGTCCAGTGAAATGACAATTCTAAGTATATACATTGTATTTGAATGCAATCCCAGCTCCTAACTTGGAAATGGTTAGTATGAAAACTATACATGAGCTGCATCATGCTATACAATTATTGACCATTGAGGTATTGGTTATGAGGTGACATCCATCAGAGAATACCATATTGACTGAGGCAATAGCCGAGGTCAATATAGGTATTCAATGGTGGACATCAACGTCATACCCAATACCTCAATAGTCAATAATGGTTTTATTATATACTTTGTCTTTTCTCTTGATAACTGTGGCAATAACAGGCAACACCAGACCCCATTAATACAAAAAGCGTGCATCGACTTTGGCATCACTACTAGCGACGTCAGCAAAACTTGACATCTACTGGCTTGTATGCCAACGATGTCACTGTTCTAGTTCAAACTAGTCAATATCACAAAAGCCGTCTGAGTCAATGAAAGGTTGTTTATTTATAGATCATATAATACCTCTCATCAGTGCATTTTAGCTTATCACAAGAAAAGTGGAGTACAGTAAGAGCAAGTACAGTAAGCTGTTGGTCCATATGGTTATCTCGAAGTCCAAGAGACTCTTTGAAATACTTCAAGATATCCATACCTCGACTTATCAGATTTGCAGAAATTAGGAAAAAATTGATAATTAAAATCACATCTGGGGCAATTCTAAGGATTCCCTAAGTAAAAATAACAAAAATAAACCCAACTTATCACCCAAATGGTCAAACGCTGCACAAGGCATGAAAAGGGCCCTTATGCAATTTGAGGTAATGCAGGCCCTGATCAGCCTGCATGAAAGTCAGGCTGATCAGGGCCTTTGTTGCCCACTTACAGATTCATATGACACTGTAGTATATGCCATTGAATAGAGAATCCTCAGATCAGACTGCACAAATGTGCACACTGATCTCTACCCTTGGTGTCTGCTTATGACATAAGGGTCTTTTTCACATGATTTAGAGTTGACACATTTACCCTAAGTATTTGGACAGACAGGTCTAAGTTAACAGTGTAGACCTTGGTCAGATGCTACAGAATGTGCCATCTGATCAGAGTGTACACTATTTGCAACACATCCAGGTGTTTTTAGACATATCAACAGGTGGTAAAAAGGATTTGCTTAAATTTTAGGACTAATAGAGGAATTGTTTAGGAGGAGTATTTGGTGATAATTAAATAATAATAATCGACTTTATTTATAGAGGGTAACACATTTAGTAATCTAGTACTAATCTTCCATGTGGCCCTCTTTTCCTGGGTAGAAACCAGTACTAAGCAATGTGGATAAAGTCTCTTGCTCAAGGAAACAACACTTGCTGTTAGTGGGGATCGAACCCGGTAATCTCGATCTCGAGTCCGATGCTTTACCACTGCACCACAGTGCTCCACATTTTTTCTCCAGTTCTGCATAAAAACATATGTTGTGGGTACTCATAGGAAGCTTCTCTGCAAGGTGCTTCTAATGAGTACCCACAACATATGTTTTTATGCAGAAATGAGAAAAATTATCCCAGAATTATCACAAAATACTCCTCCTTAACAATTCCTCTGGACTAACAGTGAATGAGTAATGTGTTTTAATATTTAGGGTCAACACTGTATGCTTACCTAAATGATATATAATCATCATCATTAGAAAATGTGAGAACTCTTTTACTGTCATCTTTCGGCACAGGAAAAAGGTACTTGAGAATATTTTTAACCTGTAAAATGAAAATGAATGTGTCGGCTGAGAACTGCTATAACAAAATAAACAATTTTTCAATACACAAGCAGGTAACAAAGTTAAGCCTCATAAATCCAATCTGGCCAATGACTTTGCTCTAAACTTTCACACAACAGAAAGTTTTTTGAACTAATGGTCCTGATAATTTTGGTGACAATTTAGATTTTTTTTATACACTAAAACATTTCTCATGGGAACTATTTTTTTGCACCCAAGCATAAAATGTCTTTGTACCAAAACATATCTAAACACGAGTACTTTTTTATTATTTTACATCAGAACACAGTATTCTCTCTCTGTCTCTCTTTTGCACCAAATCATATCTTATGCATGCTCATTTGAATTGCTTCACTGTGGCAATTCCAATACAAACCCACAAGATACGGTTTGATGCAAAAATGATAAAAATCTGCCCTTTATGAGCATATATAGTGAACAAAAAAAAAATAATCCTGAGTAGACTGTGCATAAATGCAGATAAGAAAATGTGATTTGATTTATCCCAGGGCAACCATGGATAATTACTGAATACACAGTTGTCAAAAGCTTGGTCAGCTTAACAAAGCTGTTATATTAAAGAGTTTGTTAGGGAGGTGTATTTGAAAATAGTTCTGGGATAATTTTCTCAATTTCTCCATAAGCATATGTTGTGGGTACCCATCAGAAGTACCCACAACATATGTTTTTATGGAGAAATAAATAAATTATCCAAAAATTATCACCAAATATTCCTCCTTAAAAAGTCTTCTAATCTTTTCATGTAGAGTATACAGAGGATCTTACACGAGTGGTAATTTCATATGAAATTTATGATATGAGCCTTTGGCGAGTTTCATAAATTTCATATGAAATTACCACGAGTGTAAGATTAAAGATTCTGTTTATCATATGACAATTTAAAGTTGGATTTTATCGCCTATAAAGTTGACAGTTGTTCAACAGAAAATGCATGGTTGACATGGACGTTATCATGACGTTACCCGTTCCCACCAAAGAGTTATGTAACGTGTGGTCATACGATTTTTATGACATGATGTTATCCGCTAAATAACTGTGACGTCTTATGATAAATTGTATTACATACTGATAGAAATCTGAAAAATATTTACCAGAAGTAGTCTTAATCCTTACTATCTTGTTCTAAAATTAGAACGTTTATTTTACTACTTGCTGAAGTGGTTAACAACTGTTGGCTTAGTGGTAACAGTGTAGACCCAGATCAGACATCACATTCTGTAGTGTCTGATCTGGGTCTACACTGTCTGCTCAGGCCTGTTTGACAGAAAACTGAGGGTAAATATGGTAGACAGAAATCCAGGACTACTTTTCTCAGGTAACTGTTTTCATAATGATCAGTTGGCTTATTCACAACATAATACTTTCCTGTCATATATTAACCCTTGTCCTGGTGAACCTAGATAAACCCTGCCTTTGCAAACAGTGTAGATCCAGATCAGTTGGCTTCTTCAGAAGCCAACTGATCTGGATCTGCACTGTTTACCATTAAGTATATGAATTTATGGCAATAATCCAGATCAAGTAATCTGATTGGCTGAAAATTAGAAGTGGGCATGGCTTCTTAATTTATTCAGCAGAACATGGGTTAAGAGGAACTAATACACTTTCAGGGAGGCAGCTATCGAAATATTTTTGCCTCCCTTCTGAACCCTAAAAGGGAAAACATTTGCTCCAAACGGTCTATTCTAAAAGGAAAGAATTTGCTCCCCATGGGAGCAAATTCTTTTCTTTTAGAATAGACCCATTTTCAGATGGGGCCTGGTGCACAGGAAAAGCAAAAATGAAATAAAAAAGTTGTCTCCCTTGTAAAAAATTGTGAACATACTACCAAGTGTATCCTGTTATATAGTAAGGAAAAAAGGTTGCTAACCCGGTTTCCTAATTTGGAGGAAAACTTGTTAAAAATTAGATGTGGATAAGCCTCAGACATCTTGCCAACATCTGGGATATCATGTCTCATAATAACATTAGATAGGTTGAAATAAGCTGTTGGTCCATACGGCAGGTGACATACGATCAGACCATCTGTTAATAAAGAAGTGAGAGATAACAAATCTATTAAAGTACTAAAATGTAAGTTGGCTGGTTGGTTTGGAGTTTAATGGCCTAGTCAACATTATTAAGCTCATGTCAAGTCGGTCAGTTTGCCTATACACTTTGCCTGAAAAGGCTTAGTCTTCTTAGTTAACCAGTACTTGTGCACATTTTTCAGTCAGAAACTGACAACTGCCTTTCTTGCATCAGCAGAAGGGAGAGAATGACTGTAGAAAATACTTCATGATCAATCTCCACGAAAAAATGTTGCCTGACCCAGTGGGGATCAAACCCGCAACCTCCTGATCACCAGTGGAATGCACATCCGACTGAGCCACCCATGCTGGCTATTAAAGTAAGAAAGGTATGAAATAGTTTTCTTATTTCTCCATGAATATATACATGTATGGTACCTCATTAGAATGGTCTTTGTAACACTATTTTATGTGATGTCACAACAGATCGGCTTGTAGAAATAAGCAAATCACTAATATAGCTTAGTTTAACATCCATTTGTGGATGCTTGATAAAACAAGACCATATAACAAGATAAAAACAACTGTTTGTTTGTGTTGAGGTTTTACGACCCAGTCAACCCAATGGGGTCATGTCGAGCGTGGTCAGTTTACCTAACCACACGTTTACTGGGCAGGCTTAGTCCTCTAAGCGTTTAACCAGTATTGTGCACATTCTTTCACCAGAAACTGACAACTGCCCTTCTTGAATCAGCGGAAGGGAGAGAAATTCTCAGAGAATGACCGTAGAAAATATTTCATGATCAATCTCCATGAAAGAATGTTGCCGACCTCGGTGGGGGGGGGGGGGGGGGGGGGTGTTGAATCTGCGACCTCCTGGTCTCAAGTCGGACGGCGCATCCAACTGAGCCACCGAGGCCGGCCCTAAAAACAATTGAGTCTCTTATCACTGGACACATTTGCCCAAGTCTATGGAAGGGAGTTAAGAATTAATACATCTTTAAGGCAGTTAACTCTGACATGGAAATATTTTATACTTTGCTCTTCAATGGCGGCTACTCTTATGTGTCTTTAAGAAAAGCCGCATTTTCAAAGGATTTAACTAAAAAAGCAAATTACTGATGCAGAAGTTGTCTCCCTTTAAAATATGGTAGCAAAATTTCCGGGGCCCAGTTGTTCAAAGCCTCTTTAGCTTAAAGAGCTCATTAGTGGTCAAAATGTTAACTGTTCTAGTAAGTACAATATCTAATTCACAGGTATTTTTTGCTGAAAAAATATGAGTAGCTTTTGCAAATGCAAAAGCTACTCACATTTTTTTCAGCAAAAATTTTAGCTTATATGCCATATTTATGATCAGAGTTTTAACTAACGACATCGTTAGTTTTGAACAACTGGGCCCAGGTGTACCGTTTCACCTTAAAGAAACAACAAATTTGATCAAAAGTACAAGTTAGTATGAAAAAATGTATTTTACCAGGTACACCTCTGTGTTCATGTAACAAGATGAGATCTGTAACATCATTGGCTCGACAAGCATCTACCAACTGTTTAACCTCGTAGTTACCACGGTTTATTCTCTGGCTGTTTGGGAACATCAGTCTAATTTCCTGATAATAAATACATGTATACAGTCAAATCTGTCTTAACACTTAGCCAACAACAAATTAACACTTAGCAGATGACAAATTGATGATATTTTCTCTTATTTTTCTCAGAAAACAGGATACGACAGGAAATGTCAAATCCTATTTTCCGGAAAAAATACGAAAAATATTTGAAAATGACATGTGAAATTTTTGCCCAGCATGCTAAGTATTAAAGGCCACTTGTATTAAGCAATCACCTCAGTTAAGTGGACATATTTTTAATCACTCTGCAAATGAGGATAAATTTCTTTAAAGCAATCATGTTTTTGGCTTTCCCTTAGGTGCTTGTTTAACACAGGTTTTACTATATAACAGGGCCCAGTTGTTCAGAACTTAATAAAGTTGTTACCTAACATGACGTTGAAATTTTTACCTTGAAATATGACAAATACATCGATATTTTTTGCTGAAAAAAATGTGAGCAGCTTTTGCATTTACTCACATTTTTGCAGCAAAAATTTCATATATTTGAAAATACCTTAGCTACAACAGTTAACAAGTTTATAAACTATAGCTGGTGACTTTTGTACAGGCTTTGCATTATAGGGTAAACAGGTTTTAAATTAGATCCATTTTGTATTCAATTTTTCTCAATACAATACAAATAAATGGTATTACTGATACAATATAAACATGTTTTTAAACAGTTTGATGTTAAAAAGATGCTGTGGGATCAGAAAGGAATGTATATTTTTCCAGATTGTTTCATGTAATAAAATGATAACTAGAAATGTGTGTTTGTAAAACACTATGCTCCCACCTGTATGCTTGTTCCTACAAAATTGTAAACTTGAAATAATTCACACAAAATTAATCTTTTTTTTTTTCAGAAATCAATCAGGTGTTCTACTCCTCAGCCTCAATAAATCTGCAAATATCAAATCCCTAGCAGGAATACTTTCTGAGATATCTTGCACAAATGGTAAAGTGTGACGAACGAATAAACAAACAGATGAACAAAACAAAAGCAATATGCACAGCCCCCTCAACATTTTTCAAATTTGGGCACTAAAAACTGAGTGATTCCAATAACAAACACTTACTCTTTAAAGGTGTCTATCAGACAACTTGCAGCAATCTCCTATTAATTACCTTTTTATCTAGAAAGAGACTCTGAAATGATGTAGGGGATTGTTTCACTGTACACTATTATGCAAGCACCTATTAATAAATAAAACTTAAAAACACACATACAAAAATACCTACCTTAGCAAACTGTTTAAGTTTTGAACTTGGGTCCCTAGAAGTAGTGACCATTATCTTGGGATCTTCAACTCCTGCCCACTTATATTCATCATCTACATTAGTGGTCAACCCTTCAAAACATTATGAAAACACGCCTATGCAAATATATAGATTTCACCTCCAAAAACTAAAAAAAAATCAGATAAAAGCCCCGATATTTTTCATATTTCTGCTCAAAACATAGATTGTGGGTACTTGTTAGAACTGCCTCAGTGAGGCGGTTCTAACGAGTACCCACAATCTATGTTTTCGAGCAAAACTAAGAAAAATAATGTATACCTCTGTAAACTCCAGTTTTACTATATAAAAGTGGGGTTTAAGGGGGTCAACATTATATAGACATGTTTTCGTGATGACATGTAAAATTGTCCTAGTAAGACTGACACCAAGCTGATTATATTTTTTTCTTTCTCCATAAAAATGTAAGCTGCAGGTATTGATTCAAACTGCCGCAATGAGGTATTCAAATGAGTACTCACAACATTTATCTTTGTGGAGAAATAAGAAAAATGGATTCATTTATTTGTTATTTGTACAGATACTGATCAGATGACGATTTTAACGTATGTCTCTTTCAACATTAAATGAATCAGTGGTATGATCAAGGAGTGATATAGGAAACTTGCATAGCTCTTGATAAGGCGCTTTTTTCAACCAAAAAGTATCTGTATTTTTCTTATTTCTCGACGAAAACATATGTTGTGGGTACTCATTAGAAGCGCCTCGCCGAGGCGCTTCTAATGAGCACCCACAATATATGTCTTCGTCTAGAAATAAGAAAACTATTTACCTGATACCCACTCTTATCTAGACCTATGGGAAAGACTTTGTGTAATGAAGCATGATACAGTCGTAAGCTGAATTTCACCTCTAGTGGGATTTGATCCAAAGTCAGGGCCATGTGGTGGTGTCTGATCCACGTCCGCCTGTCTGTTCCAATATGGTAAATACGGTATAGACTGTGTTGTAAGTTTATATCAAATAAAACATAGATTTTTTCTTACTTCTTCATGCAAACATGTTGATGGTACCATTTCTCATGTGGTGGCTCCAAGTATTCTAAACTAATGAAATACATGTACCACTGTATACAATTATTATACAAGCATTTTTTAGGAAACAAGAGTCCTGTTACTATCGCAACATACCATCTGCTCCCTTGTCATCCCAGTCAAGTGTCTTCTGTACATCAAGGGCATCAGCTTGTAGATCTGATGGTATTTGTGCATTATCTGGAAAACAGAAAATATATAGTATTATTTATCACAATTATTATTTGTAATAAGCCTTCCATGTTTTCTTTTAACTTTTAATTATCACTCTCTGGGCTAATTCAGCAGATGACAAATTGATGAAGTTTTTCATTATTTTCTCCAGAAAATAGGATCTGACATTTCATGCAAATTGTCAAAACCTGTTTTCCAGGAAAAACAAGAAAAACATTTCAAAATGTCATCTGCTGAAATTTTTACTCAGAGTGCTATGCATTATGGGTAGTAGACAACATTCTAAAAATGTTTGCTTTTGATATTCATGTAAACTGTCTGCTTGTTAGACCATTCACATGAAAGCTCAAGCCTTAGTTTCTTTGAAAAATTTATAAAAAATATTTCAGAATGTCATCTATTGAATGGTGCCTTAAGGTTAACAAATATGGACAAAGGCCAGTACCTCTTTGTATGCTGAAGGTATATCAACACTTTGCATGCTGGGTAATTTTGCATGCTTTTTGGTCTTCTGAGGATTTTTTTTTTAATTAACTTTTTCAAAAAAATCTTCTTCAGAAGCCAACTGATCTGGATCTACACTGTTTGCAAAGGCAGGGTATATCCGGGTTCAGCAGGACAAGGGTTAAAGTGTTGTATGTTAAATTTTAATTAAGTGTGTTAATAATAAACAGTTTTGTAAAAGGTGACAATAACAAAGAAAGGTACTATAATCAGTTTTGCAAATGGTTAAGGGAGATAACAATCCACACTTTCCATATTTGTTCATTTCTCTTACCCACATTAGTTCTTTCCCTACACAGAACTGGTCATCTCTTATCTGCACTGGTTAAAAGAGATAACAATTCTTTCCTTTTGCAAAATTGTATATCTCCAGTTCCAGTGGTATTTGTTTATCTCTCTTCCAAATATTGACCAACAGAAATATCAATTTCTATCTAAAAAAAAAACAACAACACTTTAATCCATTTGCAAAACATTTTATAACCCATTTCTAAACCAATCAAAAGAAATGATTCAGTTTGCAAAACAGTTTATCCCCCTTTCCATTGGTGATTAAAAGAAGTGTTTTTTTTTCCCCCATTTGCAAAACATCTACATAAGACAAATAAAATTCTTTCCATTTGCAAAATAGTTTTTCTCCTTTTTCTATAATAACAACTATTTCTTTCTACTTGCAACACAGAAGCAGTTTAATTTTGGTCTGCAATGCTAATGCAGGTTCAGATATTTAGAGTAAACTCAGTATATTTTCTTTCAACCTTTCAAGTACAGTTGACTCTCGTTATCTCGACCTCGCTTATCTCAAATAACCGCTTATCTCGAAGTGAAAATCTGGTCCCTGCCTATACATGAAAACCTAACAACAGATGGAAAATATTGTAGAAAAGAGGAGAAATTGCTCAATATTTTCAATATATCTCTAACTTCAAAAGTCCATTTACCTATCAGTTTGTTAAATGTGGTTAATCAAATTATTTTTTCCTCAATTCTGCAAACCTGATATGTCGAACTACGGATATCTCGAAGTATTTCAGAGAGTCCCTTGGAATTCGAGATAACGAGAGTCGACTGTAATACCTTCAAGGGCATTTTTCAGTCGCTGTTTCTTTTCAAGAATTGTTCTTTCTCTGTCTTCTATTGATTTGCGATAGATATATTCTCTTCTAAGTCGGGCCTGTCGACGAATCTTCAAATAAAGAAAATGACAATGCAATTGGAAATAAAATGCAGCTATGTAAAAATCCTGTGCATAAAGCATTTCATCACCCTTCCATCATCTTGATATCACTTAAATAATGTTAGAAGGGACATAGAACACCAAATCATCAACTACTAGAATTGTCTAGACTAGGGGTCCGGATCTCAACTGAAGGTCTGATACTTGAATCCTGGCTTTGGACATTAGACGATCAGTGCATGAATCCTTGTCACTCCCAATTATGTATTGCTAGTTAAGTAAACTAAGGATGAAAAAGTGTGACCAATGCAGTTCTCAAACCCGCAACCTGCTTGCAAGTCAGGTGCTCTACCAACTGAGCTAACCAGTCCTGCCAATCACCACATTAATTCCTCCTCTTTTTAACTTTTAAGTGCAAAGCATCAACTGAACATACTGTCAGTTTCTAGCCTCTACTTGCACTTAACAACACCAACCCTGTGGGTTATTCACGTTGGGCACCATTTAAGTAAACTAAGGAGGAAAAAAGTGTGTCCGATGCAGGACTGGAACCTGCGATTGATTGTGTTGGGGTTTGACTACATGTCAACCCTTGTGGGTCATTTTGTGTCGTCTCCCAGAGAGAGGGAGAAAAGAGATAGCAGAGGAAATGACAGAGAGAGGGATAGGGAAGAAAGAGAACAGGAATGAAAGTGAACAGAAGAAATAAAAACATCCCCCCTCTATCCTTACCTGTTACAAGGATAGCAGGCCTTACCCAACTGTAAGCTGATATCAGTTGGACGCCCCAGTGACGTAAGATACATGACACCTTCACGGTTCCGAGATGTTTTGCCCCTAAACCATTTCCTTCCCTAGATGTTTCGGCCCCAAGACGTTTCGCTCCTGGTCGTTTTGCCCCCCTGGTCTTTTTTTTTTCCCCTAGTCGTTTGCCCCCTAAAACTTAAATAGATAAAGTTAATACATTAGGTAGTATAACGTCTTGTAGTACCATGACCCAGCTCATTTGCAATCATACAAATTTTACTATTCATTCAAAAACTGAAAGTTCAGCCAACTCAGCGTGAAATCAGTAATGGCAAAATAATGGCAAATTGAATAAATAAATACCTGGCCCACAAAGCCTATGTTGCCATCGCTCACACAGTCACAAGAAATAGCATGGTGATGGCCATCTACTTCTTTCTGACATGCAATGCAGAAATAAGACATTTTTCAGCTTTAGAATACTTCGATATTCATAAAATGACTTCAACAAAGATGAATGATATGCTCTGGTCTTTGGATGGGTCTAATATAGACCTGACGTAGGCATATGAAAGATTTACTGCCATTGTTCACTGACAATGTCAAAAGATCAACAGACCGATTTAATACACTATTTAAAACAGGTTAATGTACTAACAAGATAATTAAAGTTGTTTGCTAAGAGCACGTTTTCACACCTCATTATTAATCACGTAAACAAGATGATTAACGGTATGGACCACAGCAGTAAGAACTTTTATTTTCAATTTTGATTAAAAAAAATGCAATGAATGCCGACATTTTTTTTTCTTTCTTTCATTGCTGTCTTCATTTTCCCGCATATTAAAATAATTAAAAAATATTATTATTAGATCATATTGTATTTTATTATTCATGATCTCTTTTGTTGATTAATAGAGAAGTCTCTCTCTCTCTCTCACACACACAACCACACACAAATGCACCTTTAAACAATAGGAGGTTTTATTGTGACGCACTTCCGGTGTATAAATAGAAACGGGATAGACCTGGCTGTCAAACTTGCTAAGAAGTGATAAGGAAAACAAAGTTTTTTTAGGGAAATTTAATATTTTGAAGCACCGTTTGATAATTCAATCCAGAAACAATGCAGAAAAATGAAAAAGAAGACTCATATTAAATTTATATATGATAAATTGATTTTAATATTGTGTTTTTGTTTATCCCAAGCAATTATGAAATTATACTTAAAAAAAAAAAATCTTCCCGCGAAATCGTTATGCTGTCCAAGAGTATATTACTATTATAAACATATCTTTTCTCATTAATTATAAATAGTAATATTAATAAAAAAAAGAAAGAAAAATCCAGTGAGTATGTTGCAACAACGTCATGTTAACAGACGTGAACGACATCACACTGAATAATAATTGTATGTTGTTTGTTTACTAGAAACAAAATAAATAAATAAATAAAAATAAATAAATAAGATAAACACAAAGTGCAACTAGTCTAGTTTGAGTTTTGCTGGACTAAATAGGCATTTTCAAAGACATCCAATTATGATATTAAATTATCTACTCAAGCGGGATACTTGAGTTAAGTACGTACTCTTTCACACATTGCATGTATATGTCTGCCTTTTGTTGATGCCTTGAGGTCATGTATTTGGAATGTGTTGACACAGGAAACAATCCGTGGTATCTCTTAAGCAATTGGAATTAATTACTGCCGAAGACGTTCATTCACCAGAATGTATGTGTCATTTTATTATTGTTAATGAATTTTGACGGAATACAGTCAAAGTAAGTTAGTTATTTTAGTTCGTTCCCATTTGGCAATTTCTCAAGGTCCGGCACAACATGTAAACTGACAATGTAATTTCTGGTAGGTATTTTTACATTTCTGTCTGAACGAATGTTTTGTTAATATTAATACACTGTGCTTAAAAGCATTTTAAATAAAAAAAAAAACTGTGAAAAATAAATAAATTATAGTTATTTACCGAAGGAATTTTTCTTCCTTCATTTGCCATGCGCTGTGTTAAAATTCAAACTTAAATAAATACAAATTCTGTGATTTCCTGTCGAAAAATTAAGAAACTGAGCAAAGGCACAGTTTAAGTTAATTGTCTACTAGAACATTTTAAAAAAATATGATTAATTACAACCAGAAGCTAATCTTTTTCATGATTAAAATCTACAGTTTTACATTGCGAAACACAGTGCTGGCCGATGAGTTGACGGCCAGGTAGGGGCGCATGCACAAGTTTGACGTCATAATGGGAATCCCTAAAACCTCCTATATGCATTTTATTTAGACATTTAAACTGCATAAAATGTCCGAAGTGCCTTGTCGTTTGCCAGTAGCTGACAACTGTCCTTCTTTAAAATGATGTTTGTGTTCTTACTTAAACTGTATTCTTTCGCCATACAAATGTTCAGAACCAGTTTTATGATATATATTCATACACACACGCGTAAGACACGGTTAAACAGGGTTGTGGACGAAACTACTAGGGGTTATGGATTGGGGGCGAAACGACTAGGGGTGAAATGGTATTGATGGGGTGGGAGGCGAAATGACTAAGGGTAAAAAATAGAGGGAAACGACCAGGGAGAAACGTCTTGTTACCCACCTTCACCACACCTGACCACCCCACTCGAACCTGCAATCTCCTGCTTGCAAGTGCGGTGCTCTACCAACTGAGCTAATCATGCAGGCCAACAGTCCTGCCAGTTACCACGCTTGTATCAACAATGTTTATCATTCTGACAACTATGTCGATATTAGGTTACAGTGAAAATTGTGTCGGTGCCACTATGATGTTTAGAAGAGTGTAAAAAACCATCTAGAACCACCTAAATGTACGCCAGAAAAAAATAAACTGACCATTATAATAGTGAAGATAGTCTATTTTTCAATTGTTTTTTAGCTTTGGATCGGTATATCAGTTTTAAATCTGACTGTAAAACCGGCAATTTACTACCAACACCAGTTACACGTGTTTTTTTGTGTACACCGGAAGTATTCAGCCTAACAGGACTTCAGGCGCTTCCAACAACATTTGCTATATTTAAAACGCTTTTGTAAGCGTCTATTAGATGCAACAGAAGACTTCAGAGTTGCAACAACGTTTTTGCTAAATACTTAATTTTCAAGTATTGAACAGAGTGAAAATTATTAGACATGGTAAATATGTAATAGTTTTTCATACTGTGCATGAAAAAACTTTTCAATAAACAAGGATATCTTGTGTAGATCACTTTCCTCTATGTTCAAGTAGGAAATAGGTGTGGGTGGGGTAATGTATTGTGCATAACAGCAATAGATAATATTCTTAGTATTTTAAATGGTATGCTCATGTTTTATAGTGACTTGCCATGTGCGCATACATATATATTCCCTCTGTTTATGCTTTTTTAGCTGTTATTTATTTCAGCTATCTGTTGAAGTGGCTGAGTGGTCAGTGCTCCCAAATCCCGCTGGAAGCAGAATTCAGCACATGACTGTATGGCACTTTATTACAGAGAGCCATTCATGATTGCTGTTCCATCATCCTGATATGATTTAATGTTGAAAGCTGCGTCAAACAGCAAATCATCATCAATCATCTGTTTTGTCTTATTCTTCTATACTATGCTTCTTATGGCGGTAAATGGTCAGAATTCTCAAGAGAATGTACTGTTGACCATTGTAGACAGTAGATAAAGCCTCCTCTTTGGAATAAAAACAATTAAAATTAGCACTTTGTTTAAAATGAGCGGGTGGGTTTAAAAAACAGATAAAAACATACAACTTTGTCTCATATATCTTCTGCGAGTTGGCTGCTGTTGTCCTAAGCCAACTCTATACTCCTCAGTCTAAGAGTCTGTAACTCCAGCTGGAAGGCAAGCGATTGCTATCTTGGATGGTCCTGGGAAAGAAGAAGTTCTTGTACACGCTGACAGCGGCTGTAGGCTATTATAGTCTCTTTTGACCTCTAGTGAATCTGTCCATTAGTTGCAGTATATCACCAGTGTCGATGTTGACAATCCATGCTGGATTTTTAGTGTTGTCAATCAGTCTGTCTTCTGTCTATGTCGGCCACGATGGCTCAGTCAGCTGCACATCCAACTGGTGATCGGGAGGTCACAGGTTCGTTCCCCAGCAGATCTGGCAACATTTTTTGGTGGCGATTGATCATGAAATATTTTCTATGGGCATTCTCACCCTTCTGCTGATTCTAGAAGGGAGTTGTCAGTTTCTGGTGAAAGAATATGCAAAACTGTTGGTTAACCACAAGGGGAACTAAGCCTGACCAGGAAAAGTGTGTTTAGGTAAACTTACCAGCTTGAAATGACCCTAATGAATTGACTGGGTTGTAGAACTCAGTCAATCAGTTCTTCCTCCTACTTTCGAGTGTCTCCCAACCAAGATCAGTAACCATTCAGGTTACACAGCCAGGGTTTTTCCCCAGAGTAGTTTCTATGGACGAAACGGGCTGCATGTTGTTGGATTTTCTCAAGCTTGATGATGTCCTCTGCACTGGTGGGGTTCCAAGCTTGGGATTCATATTCCAGTGTCTGTCTCGTAAGCGAGATTTATGCCGTACACTTGACCTCTATGGTACATTCTCCACAATTACGTCATAATGATTAAAGAATCCCAGAGTTCTGAATGCCTTGGCAGTCACAGTGTCAATATTTTTGTGCCAGCTATGTAGTCTCTGAAGAAGATGCCAAGATTTTTTCTGCTGTCAATAATTTGTAGTGTGTGACTGTGGAGGGTATGTTTGTCATGGTGTTTATTAGTTATGATGTGGATGACCTGCAAATTATCAGAGTGGAACATATTTGCCATGTTCATTCCCATTCTTCCAAGGCTTGAGGATCTTGACTGAACATCTGTATCACAGTTAATGAGCAGACAGTCATTCTCAAAGAGGTGAGGATCTGAGGCTTTGACAGATTCCAGTAGTTCAATAATAAATACCAGAAACTACAGGAGGCTTAAACATAGCTACAGATAAGAGGGGTATTCACATAATATTTTTCTTATTTCTCGACGAAAACATATGTTGTGGGTATTCATTAGAAGCACCTCGGCGAGGCGCTTCTAATGAGTACCCACAACATATATTTTCATTGAGAAGTAAGAACGATATCAGCATTTTTCTGATGAAAAAAGTGCTTTATCTGTTACATGTACTATGTTAAAGTTTTAGTATTTTGTTGCTTAAATAGTCTCCACAAAACATATGTTGTCAGTACACATTAGAAGTGCTTCATTGAGGTGCTTCTGATGAGTGCAACAACATATGTTTCTTTCTCCACAAAAACACAGTGATGTGTTGTGGTACTCATAAGAAGCGCCTCAGTGGGACACTTTTAACAAGTGCCACAACATATGTTTTCTTGGGGATATAAAAAAAAATATGTGTATGTTTTGGTTAGATAAACAGGGATGCAGATTAATCATTCTGATTTAGGGTCCCAAAATGCCAAAACTGAATATTTAACATGAGATGTATGGGCATTTTCTCCAAATGTCTGGTGGCCTTGCCCAAAATTTAGGGGTCATTGGCAACTGGGCCCCTGTTAGTCTTTATCCCTGATAAAGCACATTTTCTTGAACTATGAAAGTTAAGTGTAACTATGACATCCCAGAATGGTAAATATCTGTCAACTGAATGAAAAATAACTCATGCATTAAAAAGGCATTAATTTGTATAAAATAAATAAATAAACTGTCATTACTTTTGAACTGATGATTTTTTCATGCAGTTTTCAGTGAAATGATACTTTTTATGAACTCTTTCACTGCAGTAAAATTCATTGTTTTTAATTTTCCATTGTAGATTGGTTTTAATGTCCACTAAATGGTATTAGTGCTCCAGCTAGGATTTGAGGGCAGAGGCTGCTGGGAAGGGCACATTTTGCATGGTCATACAAGAATGAGGGCACCACATGTCATGTGATGTGCTTAGTATCAAGACATGTTACAAAGTATAATCCCATTCCTTAATGAGTGCCTCAAATAAGGATACATATACCTTTAAATATTGATAACTTTTTGAATTTTGGACCTGTTTTCATCAAGATGTAGGGTTTAATGACTGGAGTTGAAATAGACATAGCACAGCTTCAGAAGTGCAGAGGGGCAGTAGGATAGGACAAGAGATGGGGCCCACCCACTTTATAGGGCTAGCTGGTGCACGAGATCTTGTTCTCTTGCTTTTTTTATCTCCTGGCACTTGCTGACCATTATGACCAAACTTTTGCCTGTATTAAATTACATGTAACTGTCGATTACAAAGTTAATAATACATTTAGCCTTATGAAACTATTAATTTGAAATGACAATACAATGTAATAAAGTTATATACATGTATAGAGAACTACATTGTTTCACCAATGATTATTCTTGAAAGTCAATATAATATACCAGTATTTGTAACTGGTACCTGCACGTTAATCAAAAATCCGATTATATGATTGTAGTTCAGAATGTAGCCAGACTGTAGAAATTTTAAATGGAAATACAAATTGTTGTACCTTTTACCTGAATCTGACATATTTTCTTATTTTCCAGGCAAGAAACAGTGAAAAGGCTATGTAAGTTGTTTTATCTTTTAAATACAGTCTTTTAGAAATTATTTTCTGTGAAACATTTGCCTTGTATCATTGCATGGGTGATACTGTATTTTCTTTGATATGTGAGCATTTTCAGTGAGTGACTTTTAGCTGCCAGGTTGATATTTCGCAACGGATTTCACTAAAAACTAGAGCAAGTCGTTGGCGCACCATCGCATATCCCCGCGTCATCACCATGGCATATCTCCTTGCACATCAAGATTCCAAATGCGTTCCTCCAATCCTCATTCATAGGGCTATCGCATGTGACAGTTTCAAGGTTCTAGCTAAAAAAAGCCTAAGAGGAGTTGGGTGACAATAAAAAAAGGACCCAAAACCCTACTTTTTGACCTAGTGACCCCCAGACATGCCCCTGGGGCAAACATTTTGCACTACTATATAACCTTCGATTTAATATGCAACATGACTGTTTGTACAAAATGGATTTTAGACCCTTTGGGCCCACACCCCATGGCCCTGTCCCCAGGGGTCACATCAATGTGTTCCTCCAGTCCTCATCCATAGGGCTATCACCTGTGAAAGTTTCGAGAATCTAGCTTAAATGGTCTAGGAGCAATGATGTGATATTACAGACGGCCGGCTGGCTGGACTGCGGGTATAACAATATCCCAGCTTTTTCTTCGAAAAGCGCGGGGATGATAATGAAAATACTATGAACATGTCATGTGAAAGGATTCTGTGTGTGGTGTTTTGTATTTTGGTGGAGGCAAAGAAAGAAGATCTCTGCAGAAACTCAGTGAATCCTAAATGAACTTTATGGTACCTCAAGTGATTCAGGTGGATTAACCCTTGTCCTGCTGAACCCGGATATACCAGTGCCTTTGCAAACTGTAGATCCAGATCAGTTGGCTTCTTCAGAAGCCAATTGATCTGGATCTGCACTGTTTGCCATTAAATATGCAAATTTATAGCAACAATCTGGATCAAGTAATCTGATTGGCTGAAAATTAGATGTGAGTGTGGCATCTTAATTTATTCAGCAGGACAAGGATTAAAATGGACATCTACTAAATGTCAATTTAGGAATTTGCTAAGTTGCTAGTATTATATACTACCACCATAAATGTCAGTTGGATAACAGTCTTATCAGTTCATTAGTGACTGCAGCAGGTGAGTGTAGGTAGCATGTTAGTATTTCTTTTGTTTCTGCATTATCACTTTTTCCCTCATCCTCTTCTTTCTTTCCCATCATCTCCTAGCTCTTCTGTCAATTTTCTTCCATTCGAGACATGACAAAATGACCCACATGTGTTGATGGGTTGTTAACCCTTGTCATGCTGAATAAATTAAGATGCCATGCCCACTTCCAAATGTCAACCAATCAGATTACTTGATTCAGATTGTTGATACAAATTCACAGAATGACAAACAGTGCAGATCCAGATCAGTTCAGAGGCCAACTGATCTGGATCTACACTGTTTGCAAAGGCAAAGACTCAGCAGGACTAGGGTTAAACAAAAACTCAGCTAAAACTAGAGCTAGTAGATGGCGTGCCATCACATATCCCCACACCAGCACCATCACATATCTCCATGCACATCAAAATTCCAAATGCGTTCTTCCAGTCCTCATCCATAAGGCTATCGCCTGTGAAAGTTTTAAGATTCTAGCTTAAATGGTCTAGGAGCAATCGTGACATTACAGATGGATGGACGGCGGGATGGACGGGGATATATCTCCGCTTTTTCTTCAAAAAGCGCGGGGATAACAAATAGATTTATGATTTAAGGGTTAGTATACAAGATTATATAGCCAGACCTTCAAGTACATTGTAAGTAAGCGGTATAATTTATTTGATCCCTGAAAAGTTTTTTTTTTCTTGTATTTTTTTTTCTTCTTTTGAAGCCTTAACTAGAGGTGTAAGATGAATTTTCTGTCACAAATGGCATAATTTTGAAATATTTAAATAAAATAAAATAAAAAAAAATGATGGTGCATTCACATATATCTTAGATTGAATATTTTACAGTAGTAAAGTTTTAATGTAAGCTCTAGATAAGATGCTTTTTTTTTTTTTTTCAACAAAAAAAAAACAAAAAAAAACAGTATGGATATTTTTCTTATTTCTGCATGAAAACATATGTTGTAGGTACTCATTATTAGAGGTGCTTCTGATGAGTACCCAGGATGCTTTCTTGCTGAAATAAGAAAAATATTTTCCTGATATTTCCTGTTATCTGGAGCTATATCAAATAATAAACATAATACATATACATGTATATCTATTTTCTAGGACAACACTGGCTCGATGGAGAGCAGCACATCTTGACGAGAAGAAAGAAGTGGTAAGTTTTAACCCTTGTCCTGCTGAACCCAGATATATCCTACCTTTGCAAACAGTGTAGATCCAGATCAGTTGGCTTCTGAAGAATTCAACTGATCTGGACCTGCACTGTTTGTAATTAAGAATGTGAATTTGTATTAACAACATGGATTAAGTAGTCTGATGAAATTAGAAGTGGGTGTGGCATCTTAATTTATTCAGCATGACAATCCCTGAAGCTTAATTTTAAAAAATGCCGCAAGGAAATAAGGCTAGGAACTTTCAAGACCTAGGGATTTGAAGATCAAGCACTCCAGACTCAGTTGACAAACAGGGCCCAGTTGTTCAAAGCTAACGACGTCGTTAGTTAACGATTCGTTAAAATTTAAATCGAGTGATACGCAAATATGCTGAAATTTTTTGCTAAAAAATGTGAGTAGCTTTTGCAGTGCAAAAGCTACTCACATTTCTTTAGCAGAAAATATCGGAATATTGTATATTGAATCTGCTAAAACAGTTAACGAAATGACCCTTAACGAGCTCGTTAAGCTAACGATGCTTTGAACAACTGGGCCCAGAATTTGTATGAAATGTCAAGCCTTATCTGCACTTTGAAATTTTTAATCAGGAGTTATTATTAGGTGACCACTGAAGAGATGTTAAAGGGAAAGGCCCTATAATTGCAACATATGCCCCAAATTCTTCAGCTTTAGAAAACAAGCATCTTGGTGCAAATTTGATCAAAATCAGAAATTAGAAAGATATTGTAGTTTATTGTCTGTGCCACTGGATGTAGACCATATAGAGGAGACACAGGGAAGTGGTCCATTATTGATCCACAATGCAAATCATTGACCTTGTGCTTGTTGGCTACAACTAAAACCTGGGACTAGCTGGAGCACTGAATAGAATAGAATAATATTTATTGGAAAATCTACATATACAGTTGTTCTCCATTTACATGCTTTATTTCGGCATGCCATACTTATGTAGAATTCTAAACGGTCACCATTGCAGCACCTTATCAAAGGTTATATGATGTACACTAGACATTAATCTTAACAATTTCACTTTTAAAGTGGGTGGATGCATTGGTTCTGCTAAGCTCAGTTTATAGCATGACAAAAAGTTGTTGTTCTGAACTATTTATTTTATGATGGTTTTGTTTGTTTGTGTTGAGGTTTTATGGCCCAGTCAACCCAGTGGGGTCATGTCGAGCGCGGTCAGTTTGCCTAACCACACGTTTACTGGGCAGGCTTAGTCCTCTAAGCGGTTAACCAGTATTGTGCACATTCTTTCACCAGAAACTGACAACTGCCCTTCTTGAATCAGCGGAAGGGAGAGAATGACCGTAGAAAATATTTCATGATCAATCTCCACGAAAGAATGTTGCCGACCTTGGCAGGGGTTGAACATGCGACCTCCTGGTCTCCAGTCGGACGCGCATCCAACTGAGCCACCGAGGCCGGCTTATTTTATGATGGATGAAGTGAGCCTAAAAAGCGAATTGAAATTAGCTAATTCTAATATAAGGGTCAACGGGACGAGATCTCATTTAGATATCTCAAAGTCGCATTTTGCATTATGGAATTTAGCCAAGATTTGCATGTAAAGAACCCTAGACTATTCTGTATTTAAATCAGCTTTCACTTTTATTGTGTGCTAAGCATAGACGATGGGTGTTGCTATTTTGAATATTTAATTAGATACATATTTAACTTTTGAAAGACGCAAATAAAAGTCTCCTATTAACAGGAATATGCTTCTTATGTGACCTAGCTGATAGTTTATATGCAAATGAACAAATTTACAGGTATTTAAACACAAAATATTGTTTCAGATATGATTTATATAATTATACCCCGCCACACAATAGTGGCAGGGTATTATGGTTTCGCATTGGACGTCCCTGTGTCTGTCCATCCGTCTGTCATACCTCCGTCTGTCCCTTTTTCATTTCCTGATGATAACTTGAGTAAACATCAATGGATTTTCACCAAACTTGGTATGTGCATTGATATTGTGGAGATCTGGTTTGGGATTGCTAATGGGCAAATTTCGTCAAATTTTTACAAAGTTATCTGCCCACGACACGATGGCAGGGTGTTATAGTTTAACGTTTTTATTATTTTTACCAAGGGAATCCTAAAGATTGCCTCAGATGTGATTTTAATTATCAATTTTTTCCTAAATTCTGCAAATCTGATGTCGAGGTATGGATATCTCGAAGTAGTCGATCCTCGTTATCTTGACCTCGCTTATCAAAGTGAAAATCTGGTCCCTGTTTTAATATGGAAATATAATAACAGGTAACAAAATATTGTGGAAAAGAGGAGAAATTGCTCCTGTTATCTGTCTGAGACATGCCCATATTTTCCTTTCCGGATGATAACTTGAGTAAATAACAAGGGATGTTAACCAAACTTGCTATATGAATTGACATTAAGGAGATCTGGTTTGAGATTGCTAATGGGCAAATTTCGTCAAATTTTTACGGAATCTGCCCAAGACACACCCATATTTTTGTTTCCGGACGATAACTCGAGTAAATTACGAGGGATTTTAATCAAATGCTATATTTATTGACATTAAGGAGATCTGGTTTGGATTTGCAAATGGGCAAATTTCGTCAAATTTTTACGGAGTTATCTGCCTGAGACACGCCCATATTTTCGTTTCCAGGCGATAACTTGAGCAAATAACAAGGGATTTTAACCAAACTTGCTATATGCATGGACATTAAGGAGATCATTTCCGGATGATACAATGTAACTTGAGTAAATAACAAGGCCTTTTAACCAAACTTGCTATATGCATTGATATTATCAAGATCTGGTTTAGGATTGTTATCTGTTCATTGATATTATCAAGATCTGGTTTAGGATTGTTATCTGTCCCTCTGTCATTTTCTTTCCAGACATTTTCGCAATGATAACTTTAATACATAAACAAATAATTGCTATGGGGTATTATGCTTGCGGTGCTCTTATTTTTGCATATTTAATTAGGTGATTATGAGGTCACTAACTCATAAAAATGGTGGCTTCCATGACAGCATTTTCTAGAACTTCAAAGCAGAATTACTTTCTTATTTCTCAACCAGTTTTCATAATTACTTTACGAAACTGTTAACAGGTTCTTCATTTTATTTTTATTTTTTTTTTTTATAGGTTTTTCCCTTTAAATATACAGTAAAACTGTGCTTTTGAATATCAGAAAAGTGGAGTAGGCTTTTATGGACAGGTGATCACTAATGAAGGCTTCACTGTATTGTGAATATTTATTTTTAGGAAAGACGACCTTTTCTAGCCTCTGAATGTGAAGACGTGAAGAAAGCAGAGAAATGGAGGAGACAGATTATTGGTGAAGTTTCTAAAAAAGTGGCACAAATACAGAATGGTGTGTATAATTTCTAATCTATGATCATTTCAAATGGAAAGGTACATTAAGTCTGCAAAATGTACATATGAGCAGCTTAGACCCAAACCAGATGAAACATTTGGGACTAAAAAGTACCAGATAAGGGGCTTATTCAGTATATAAGGTTTGTTATTTTCTCACCAAAACATCTTTTACTATAGTTGCCAAAAATATTTAGACAGGCAGTGTAGACCAAGAGCAAACAGCTAAAACAGTTTGATCTGGGTCTGCACCATTTGCCATTCTATCACAAAATTTTGAAGAGGAGCAAATAGTCAGTTCAGCTTGATAAAATTTTTGGATAAGGCAAATGTCCTAAAATTTTAAACAGTTTATTCCATACTTTTTTGGCCTTAATTTTGCTTTTAATGCAATTATTTCTGAAACCATTTAGTGTAATGGCAAACAGTGTAGACCCTGATCAGACTGCTTCTTCAGAAGCAGTCTGATTTGGGTCTGCACTATTTGCATATGCTATTTTGTTTGAAAGGTAAGTGTACAAAATTTTAGGACATTTGATTTACCTTAAGAAAGGTAAGAAGTTAGAGTGCCTGAATATTTAGGTTTAATATGGTATTCTTTGGAATTGAGTCCTCTGCACAGCCTAATTAACCACACCTTCATGGATAAGGATTAATTTACCCTAGACAAACGCAAAAATACCTTTAAATTTTACATGTAAAACTTGGGCTCCATAGCACTGTCAGTAGCCCATCTGACTGCAGATCCAAGAGTTTTGAGAATCCCAGCATGGTCGCATATGTAACTTTCGTGGAGATAGATTATGGAATACTTCCTATGATCATTATGCTTCTTCTGCTGATTCAAAGAGGGCAGTTGTCAGTTACTAGCAAAAGTATGTGCACTAAGTATTGGTTAGCTGGTTAGAGAACTAAGTCTGCCCAGGAAAAGTGTGAGTAGTTTAAGTGACTGGCTCAATGTGATCATAACAGTGTTGATTGGGCCATAAAACACCAAACTAAACCAAACCAAAACCAAATGTTTGTCTACCCTTTACCATTAGATTTTTGTAGATGCTTTTGATTTCGGTGATTGTCAGCCAAATCTGCGGAGAGTCAAATTCAGTCAATTGCCCTAGATGATTTGGCGATATTGAATTTAATAAGACTCTTTGGTAAATCAGTAAAATACATGTACAATGCTACAACATAACTCTATCTGATTAAAAAATGTCAGATGCATAATCAAAAGTTACAGATAGGTAATCCATAGCGCCAGATAAGAGATAAAAATAGTTTTCTTGGTTCTCATAAAATATATGTTGTGGGTACTCATTAGAATTGCCTCAGTGAGGTTATGATTACCCACAACATATTTATCATGGAGAAATAAAAAGAATATCAGGGCCCAGTTGTTCAAAGCGTCGTTAGCTTAACAAGCTCGTTAAGGGTCATTTCGTTAACTGTTTTAGCAGATTCAATATACAATATTCTGATATTTTTTGCTGAAAAAATGTGAGAAGCTTTGGCACTGCAAAAGCTACTCACATTTTTTCAGCAAAAAATTCCAGCATATTTGCGTATCACTCGATGTAAATTTTAACGAATCGTTAACTAACGATGTCGTTAGCTTTGAACAACTGGGCCCAGTACTTTTCATCTGAAAAAAAAAATGCCATATGATCATTCAGCTATGACCGTCTCTGAGATTAATGCCAGGGGCAAGTTGTTCAAAACTAACGATGTCGTTAGTTAACGTATCATTAAAACTTTGGGGCCGGTTGTTCAAAGCTAACGATGTCGTTAGTTAACGATTCGTTAAAATTTACATCAAGTGATACGCAAATACGCAAATATGCTGAAATTTTTTGTTGAAAAAATGTGAGTAGCTTTTGCAGTGCAAAAGCTACTCACATTTTCTCAGCAAAAAATATCAGAATATTGTATATTGAATCTGCTAAAACAGTTAACGAAATAACCCTTAACGAGCTCGTTAAGCTAACGATGCTTTGAACAACTGGGCCCTGATCATTAAATATGGCATATATGCTAATATATCGTGGGGTTAAAGCCAAAACCAATTATCGTCATTTTATAAAGTTTTGAGAAAACTAGTATTAAAGGTTTTAAAACAATATAAAATTTGCGAAATATGAATTATATTCGTATATTTACATTCGTTTTGTAGGGAATTCAATTTGGCAGTGGCAGTTAATGATGAAAATCATAAATACATATCCAATTTATCTTAATTAGCTTTAATTAGTTAGTGGTGTTTTTGGCAAAACTATTTTTTCGAACAATGCTGCGAGACTTCTGGGCCAAAATCAAACATTTAATGTTACGTGGTTTTGGCAGTAAACATATTTACGCTATAAATACAATGAAGAAATCCAAAACATTGTATGTCATGATACAATGTTTTGGCTTGTACGCTCTGAATTACTTCTAAAAGAAAAAAGTCATGCCAAAATATTGTAGGTCCAGATAAAGGGTTCTGGCTTTCACACAGTCTATTTGTGTGGCCTTGAAATAAAATGCCAGAGTATCATATTTATCAATACTATATTTTTGCAATGCTACTGCATTAAAAGCATGAGTATAAATAGCTGCCAAAAGCAATTTAGAACAAAACAAGGCCCATTGTAAGTAATTAACTATGTACCAAACTATCAATAGTGTGTTTCATCACACTTCAGACATTGATTTACTATTTTAATACATTCTCAAATTAGCAACGAAAATCTAATTGTCAGAAACTTGCTGTAATTTCTATGTAATACTATGAGAATTTAAATTTCCATAAAATGAGTGTGCAGCACACATGACATAACTGTACATGCATTGCATGATGTTTCAGAAGATTGCTTTGGCCAGTCAGATGCAGTCTTCTGCTATTAAGAATAAAAGAAATTCTGAATTGTTAAAAAGTGTTAAAATAATACCTTATACTGCAGTGATTTTTTACCTGCGCATCCCGAGTCCCATACTCACATTTTTTTGCTTTGGGACTCATACTTTAAATCTCAGTGAGTCCCCAGACTCACAAAATCATAGCGGAAAGTTCTGTAGTGGATGCAATTATTTTATAGTAGGACTCTCTTTATAAAGCCCAGGCAAGTCCTGGGACTCGTAGGTATAAAATTGTAAATAAATCACTGATACTGATTAGATAATGTTCCATGGTGGTTTTGTTGTATTAGGAAGATTAACCCTTAAGACGCCAAACACAACAATTGTCGTCTGCTTTGTCTTCTGCCGAATACTTTAAGAGTCATTGTTGCAAAAAGTGTGGGCCCAGATCAGACTGCTTCTCTAGTAGCAGTCTGATCTAGTAGCAGTCTGATCTGGGTCCAAACTGTTTGCCTATATGCAAAAGGTATGTTTGAAACGTTTGCAAGAAGATGCAGCAAACGACATAAACAAACGACATTTTCAGATGTAGGTTTTCTTGGCACTTTAAGAGTTAAGAGTTCACATTTTCTAAAGGGCCAAATTCTCTAGAAAAGAGAGACAGATTCCATGTACTCTTATATTTCAATAATTAAATGTTGCTAATACATAAATCTTCATGATCAAAATCAGTCATCCTATGTTGTCAACACTTATTTATTGTTAATAAACCTAAAAGGCATATGCTTTCATCATGAATAAATGAATCATACGCAAATGCAAATGCTAGTTTAATTATAAAAAGTACAATCTAATGATTTGAAACAAAAATAGAATTTTGTTCCTATAGTTGAGCAGACCACAGCAAAACCTACAGTATGTGCCTACAGTGAAGACTAAGATCAGAACCCATCCGGTCAGTCTAATCCGCACAGAAAGGCTTTGGCTAATTGGCTGTTGCCCAGCTAAGACTCTCATTAGACTGTCCGATGCCCACATTGACCTGTGCCCTCCCCGAGCTCACCTGCAATCTTGTAGGTTTTGCTATCCCTCGGCTCAATCATAAATATTTGTAAGTCACCTTGATCAGTCATCCTAAGTAGTCATTATTCATTTATCAGAGACTTAAAGCAGAGCTTATTCAGCATCAGTATCACAATCGCTGTTGGTTTCTAAGATATCAGGTTCTGGTAGTCTATCTCTGACACTTTGATGGGAAGGAAGAGATTTATAAAATTCATGATACTCTGATGGAATCACTCCAGACTTACAGAGATTCAGCAAGTCTTTCTTTTTTGCTGCTGAGATCGGCAGCTTGGACTTGTATCTCCTTGGCAGTACATCACTGGGAGAAGCATCAGTGGTACGTCCACGTTTGCTACCAGATACCTTGATGCTTTGAAATTCCTCATCGTAGTCATACTTTATGAAGAATGTGTCCGGACAGTCTTCTTGGAAACGCATCCATCTGATTTTTGTCCAGATAACCCTCTTTCCTTCTGCGGTTATTTTCACATTTTTTATCTTCTGAGTTTTCATCTGTTTGAAGTCTATGATGTCTCCATGTTTGATTGGGACAACAGTGTAGGGATTCTTTCGTCTGGCCAACCGAATGACTGTATCCCATTGACTCGGAACGTAAATAGCCGTTTTCTTCTTTGCAAATTCAATCCCTGCATGCATTGAGTCACACTCCATGTGTGTATGTCCACTTTCCAAAAAATTGTGGTCAATAAGTTTAATATTGTTACTAGCTGTTACTGCATCAAGAAGGCTTGTTGCTATTATTTGGTTCCTATTCTGGCCTCCACATGCATCCGAGTAAAAAATAACATGGTCAATATTTAGGGGCAGTGAAAGTAACTGCAATCTTAAACATGTGGCTACTTCACAGGACCCTCTTCCTCCTTCCGTTTCCGACCAGACATAACATGTTCCAGCTTGATTGCTTAAGTTATAAACAGACAGATTATAGCAGCACAGTTTGCCCATATAATACATTAGACTGACTAAAGTGCAAGGTGTGTATAAGACTGATTGTAGATCAAAGGTTGCCACGAAGATATTTGATGTTGTTTTGGAGGTTTGCTTGTCACTTTCCTTTTCCTGCCTAGCACGAACTTTCCTGGACTGATGTTTCTCGTATTCAGTCTTTATTTCATCTGTCATCAATGTGTCCTCAGAAAGAATCTGGTTGTATCTTGTGCAGGTATTACACTGATCCTTTTTAGGGACATGGAATGAAAAATTGAATTCTTCATTGAACGTTCTCCTGTATACAGCTTTACTTACAGGTTTGTCTGAGTTTTGGAGGCATTTTTCCTGATACAACTCGTACATCCTTGAAATATTTAATTCTGGTCCCAGGAACTATCTGTTAGAATCCTTTCTCACATAGTGACCATCAACTTTAGGAAAGGAGGTAATATGCTCTCGGACCAGATCCAGTGTTTCTCTGTGTGTCTTATTATGTGGTATATGCCTACCTCTGTTTTCAGTGCTGTGAAATCGTCCTCCAGACTTGTTGGACAAGGCATGATTAATGTATGCTTCTCCAATATTCAGAGTGGCAGAAAAGAACTTTTTGCAGACTACATATTTTTGCCCTTCGTTCTCTAGTGTGTATGATCGGCTTACCATTCGTCTCTTCTCTTTCACCTCATCATTTTCATCTAAATATGTCTTTGTTTTCTTTTCCACCACACAGGAGCATACAAAATCTTTTTGTCGCTCATATGAAGCAAGTGACCAGAATGAACTGAAAATCTGCTTTCTGTTCTCTTCTGAAAAATTTGAAGTGCACTTGAATCTGCAGCTCTTACAAGGTTGTTTCATTGTTTTTTCTTGAATTATTTTGCCAGTGGAGCTCTTGTACTCCTGTCCACTTAGTCTTAATCTTTTCCTTATATTCTTCTTCCAGTTTTCAGGTGTGGACTTACGCTTTCGGGCTAGTTTTCTTTTTACTGGTGTGATAAATTTAGCTGATTTTCTTGGTGTTAACTTTTTCGGAGAACATATGCTTTCTAAGGAGGATTTGTTACTATAATCTGTAGTAGATGTATTATCATATGGAGCTTTGTCTGGCAAGGTGCCATTTTGAATGTCCAATGGATCTGCTACATACTGTGGCTCAGCTTCTTCACAGATTCTAGCTGTGCTTACATCTACATTGGCTTCTGACCTTTCAGGAATGATGACTGTTTCACAGTTATTGACCTCCTGTGGGGTGGTAACTGGTCCTGTGTCTAGTTCTTCATCTGCCTCTGTAATAGAAATCTGAACGGCTGTAAATACTTCAGTTTCACTTGAAGTACTCTGGGACCCATTCTGCACTAGTGACTGGCTTTCATCTGGCTGCATTTTGGAATGTGTTTCAGATGATAAAGCTTGACTTAGTGTACTACACTTTATGCAGCCATCATAATGTTCAGAGATACCTGGTGACGAAATATACGCTAGACAGACAGGCTCAGATTCATTGTGTTGTCCGAGTGTAGGCTGTACTTCAATGACTGGCTGTTCTGGTTTGCTGGAATATATACGCACGGTGCGTTGACTCCAGTTGGCGAGGGCTAATGGTAACAAGTCACCAGCTCTGTTGGACCAGTAACCATTTTGTCTCAAGGTTTCAATTTGTTTGAAGTATGCTTTCAAAAAAGTTAAGTCATCATCGTTTGCGTTTCTATTTAGCAGAAACCCAGTATATTCTTCAACGTTTTCTTCTAGATGTTGACAGAGTTGCTGCCGCAGGTGTTGCCTACTGTAATCTTCCCCCAATGTCATCCTAGCAGCTTCAAAAAAGCAATTGCCATCAGGAATGACTGTTTTTCGGATAAATCCATTGCTGAATAGAAGCTGATCTAGTCTATTTTCATGTTGGAGTTCAATCATTTTCCTCCTTTCTTCCTCTTCTTTACTCTCTTCCTTGGCTTGTTGAATCATGGCAAGGTAGCAGAGGTTATCAGTTTGATTATTTAGCCTGTTACATTGCTGCTCAGAAGACTGTCCTTCAAATAATGTTTTTTTAACTCTGGTTTGTTTCACTTGTTTGACATTTCCATCTACATTTGCTTGGTTTTTCTCGTTTATTATCTTCTTAGCCTAGCTTTCTTTGTCAGATACTTTCTTTTTCTTTCCAGCTTTATCTACGCCCCTTTCTGTTTTTTTCTCTGATACTCTTGCATGAGACTTGTCACCTTTTCTTTTCATTGCTAATCCTCTCTTTGGTTTATTTTTCCCATCAGATGAATTTGCACAATATTCTGAATCAGTTGAATTGATTTCTGTATCACTAAGATTATAAGTATCATCACTATCTTCAATTTGTGCTAATGCTGTAGCTTCATTTCGTAAGACACTTAAAGGTACATCATCATCAGAGCTTTGTGACTCAGATTGTTTCCGTTTGATGCCTTTTCTTTTACCTGAATTTGAGCATAATTTCACTCCCTTTATATTATTTTTGCACTGTTTCTTATTTCTTCTTGATTTTTTCGGCTTTTCTTTGTTTGTGCCTTTTTTGCTGGCTTTTCCTTTATTTTTCAATGAAAATGTGGATGCCCATTTCTTTACTCTCTTCCTCTCAATCGCAGCAAAGTGAATTTTATCATTTTTTCTACGGGAGACTTTTGATGAACCTGATATTTTAGATTTCTTAGTTAATGTTTTGCCTTGTATAGTTCTCTTTCTCTTTTGGTTTATATTTAAATTTTTATGAACTGTTGACTTTTTGGGGCTTGAGTGTGACTTTAAACTTGACGCAGACCTAGATTTGTCATTAAAAAGACTGCCAGAATTTGCACTGTTCTTAACACTACCATTAGCGGTGTCACTGGGTTTGGCATTTTCAGAACTATCTGCTAAGGTTATTCCCTTCAAAATTGCATCATTCATGAACATTTGATGTTTAACTTGTTTTGTTTCCTTATCCTCAGTTCCTCCATCTTCTTCTGCATCTTTAAAGTATGTTTGAAACTGATTGTCATTAGGTTCAGCACTAATAACCACATTGTTCCAATTGTCATTTAATGATTCATTGCTTGGCTGTGTTTCATTGGAAAGTATTATATTATTGGAAAAGTCATCCAAACTATGGTCGGTACCAAGGTTTTCACATCCTTGATTAGAGGTTCTTTTAGCAGTCAGATTATCGTTATCCTCTAGATGGGTAGTTACATGTTTGCATTCTGCAACATCTGCCTGTTGAGAAATTTGACTTTTTGCTTGTACTGGTTCACTACAGTGATTGCCTTTGTTTGGATAATTGCTTTCTTGATCAGTTTGTAACAGTGGGTCCTTCTTGAAATCTGTCGGTTCTACTTCGCCAGCATAAGGAGCTGTTTGAAAACAGGCCTCATCATCAGACCAGTCAGACCAAAAGGGATCATCCATCCTACAAGTAAACAGTTATTGTCTGTTAGGTATATTCCTTTCTTGAGAATCATGCTAGGAAACCTTGGGAGGGGAGTGGTGAAGTGTAGTTTTATCATACTGTACTATTTGTTAAGTTTGTTTCTCTTAAACATTCTAAAATGAGCCAACTTTTCGTATATGTGCGACCAGCTAAGACTTTGGTCTGGTTACACCATACATAGTTCCACTTGAGCCTACATTTTCATTCTTTCGATAGCTAGGGATATCTCTATGGCATACGTTGCCATTTATGGTTGTTTTTCACAGCATGGCTGATATCAATCTTCCATACATACAATGCTGATGTTCAGGTAGATGTGGTCATGCGCAAGTAAAAAGTGCTTAGGAGTGCATGGCAGGGTTATGAACCATAAGGTGACTAGAGATGGCTAAATAACAGTGTATAAAACGATAAATATCCCAGCAGTTAGCCTAAGGATAGAATAGTATTTTTCACCTGAGCCAATAAATTCTAAACCGATACACAGTGTGTTTGAACAGACCCATGAATACATGGCCGGAGCAGTGCCCAATTTCAGTTCTTTAAACGCACATGTTCAGCAGTTACATGTACACGGGACCAGTTAAAGAGACGGATACTTGCCTGATGCTTTCTGGCGAAAGAATGTGCACAATACTGGTTAACCGCTTAGAGGACTAAGCCTGCCCAGTAAACGTGTGGTTAGGTAAACTGACCGCGCTCGACATGATCCCATTGGGTTGACTGGGCCATAAAACCTCAACAAAAACAAACAAAAACTTGCCTGATACTTTCTCTAGGCTTGTATCACAAGAGGCTCTGGCGAAACTACACATACGCTCGTATGCCCAGGCCCTACTGAATCTTGTTATTTGCATTTTCAGCAAGTACCCTTTTCACATGGTTTGGCTCATTTAAATAAAATTAAATATATTAAATAATTAAAGGACTCACCTTTATTGCAAACAAACTCCTCAAAACTCCATATGAACAAACAACAACAACAAAGGAGCTTTCTAACTATATAAACTGCAAGATAGCTGAGTACATACTGAGAAAACAAGAATAATTTCTTTCATTAAAATGCCAAAACATATTATTGCCAGATGTGTAATAAGTAGTTGAAATGGAAAACTTTAATGTGTTAACCAGACACATGTATCTTTAATAGCAGTGTTTCAGATCTGTTTTCTCTAAAATAATGACTAATGACATAAGAGCCAGAACAGCATAATTAGTAGTTAAAGGGACATGGCCGTCAGAAAATAAAACATAAATGACATTTTATGAGGGCCAGATCCATGTACATCTAATTACTGTGGTTTGGCTCAAAAGTTTTAGTTTCATCATGATGCATTTCTAGATAGGCAAAATGAGGTAGCTCCAGATACTTGGTTTTGGCATGAAAGAAATTCTTAAATATAATAAAATTGTCAAAACCAAAACATCGTATTTCGATATACAACATTTTAGCGTGACAAAGGCTGTATCTTATAATAATTCTATCAAATGCCAAAGTCTAGTAACAGCATTTGTGCTGTTATGGCTGAAGTTGAGAGTAGCTAACTGAGATAATTGGTTTGGGTTTTAATTAATAACTGTAAAACTAATTAAGATATTGTTTTGAAATTTTCACAGATTAAAGGCAGTAATATGCTTAATCATAAAACGCAAAAAGGTAAAATTCGATAAAAATGTCCGATACAAGGTTTTGGCGTTAACCCCTCGATATTTGCTGAAAAAATGTGAGTAGCTTTTGCAGCTACTCACATTTTTCAGCAAAAATACCTGTGACTTAGATATTGTACTTACTAGAACAGTTGACATTTTGACCACTAACAAGTTCTTAGGCTAACAATGCTTTGAACAACTGGGCCCAGTAATTTGTGAAACTATCTTGTTGCATGAAGGATCCAGTTCAGAGTAATATTATTTATTTTCAGCTGGTTTGGGTGAATTTAAATTGCGAGATATTAACGATGAAATAAACAAACTGTTACGAGAGAAGGGTCACTGGGAAGACAGGATTAAAGAACTTGGTGGACCAGATTATAGGGTAACTATCAATGCTTCAGATAAATACATGTAAACTGTGCAGTCTGAGTTTGGTCTGTGCTAATCTGTTTAATGTAGCTCTAAATAAGAGGAGGTATCAGGTAAATAGTTTTCTTATTTCTCCATGAAAACATATGTTGTGGGTACTCATTAGAAGTGCTCAGCACTTCTAATGATTTCCCACAACATATGTTTTCATGGAGGAATAAAAAACTATTAATATTTTTTTGGTTGAAAAAAAAAAGGGCCTAATCTGGTGCTATGTCAAGGTGTAAGAAATCACAGACTGGTCAGATAGGACTACTGTCCTTTCGACATCTCTTTGAAAGATGTTTTATGCTTGGCGTTTTATTTTGACCATATCTTCTCAGAAACCATTTTTTCCTTTCTGTTAGAAACCAATTTTCCTTTCTGTATCTGTGTTTTGTTCTCAAATACTTACCCTAAAATTAAACTTATGGCTAAAAATTGGTCTGACCTATGCAATTTCAATAGTTAATTTTTTTTTTTTTTTTAATTTTTGTTTAAGAAAATAATTTTTAGTTTTCTTTGCTAAATTTGAATTATTGATGTTTCACAACAATATTGTGAACATTACAGTAAAATTGAATAAGCAAAACTTGTTGAAAATCTGCCTCCAAGCTACCAACTCTACAGATTTCTGCATAATTTGCTTTCATTTTTCTGTGGACATATTTAATTTTTTAAAATCAATGACTACAGTGAAAGTTTTTGTGCATAAGTAGGTATGAAAAATGGTTTAACACAGATATTCAGAATTGCTGAAATCGTTCCATTCAGATATCCAAGATGGCTGCCATAGCAGCCATCTTGAAATTCTTCAGATGACATCTAATCCCAAACAATAAGTCAGATTGAGCTGAAACTTGATGGACTACTTTGGAGAGTTATAGAGACTCAGAATTGCTAAAATCGTTCTTTTCCCATATCCAAGATGGCCACCTTGGACGCCATCTCCTCCCAAACCGTAAGTTGGATTGAACCAGAACTTGATGGGAAGCATCACAGTGACACAGAGATTCAGAATTGCTAAAATCCTTCCGTTCAGATATCCAAGATGGCTGCTATGGCCATGGTTCTTCAAACGACATCTCATCCTAAACCATAGGTCTGATTGAGTCAAAACGTAATTGGAGGCATTGAAGCGACATAGAGATTCAGAATTGCTAAAATTGTCAGCCTTCTAGAAAATCTTCGAACAACATCATTCTCTGGCTATCTTGTAAGTCTTCAGTTGTTATCTGCTCCCGAACAGTAAGTTGGATGGAGGGGAAACTTGATGGAAGGCATTGGGGCAGCATGGAGATTTAGAATTGCTAAAATGATTCCGTTCTGATATCCAAGATGGCCACCATGGCAGCCATCTTGAAAATCTTGAAATCACATCTGCTACCGAAGGGTAAGTCTGATTGAGCTTAAACATGATGGGAGGCATTGGGGTGATATGGAAATTCAGAATTGCTAAAATCCTTCTGTTCCAATGTCCAAGATGGTGGCCCTCTTGAAATTCTTCAAATCACATCTCCTCCCAACCAGTAAGTCAGTTTGAGCCAAAACTTGATGGGATGCATCGGGGTGAAAGGGAGATTCAGAATTGCTGAATCATTCAGTTCCAGTGACCAAGATGATGTCCATGGTGGCAATCTTAAAACTCTTCAAATAACATCAGATTCTGAATTGCTAAAGGCAATCTGATCTGATAGCCAAGATGGCCACCATAGCACAATGTAACATATCATGATCAGACTAATCCAGGTGAGCCATCTCGGGCCCATTTGGGCCTCTAGTTTATTTAAGTATAAGTCTGCACTTCTTAACATATAATGGGATGATTCGCAAAATATCTAAGACAAAAGTGTGGCTGGGTAGGCCTATATAGTGTTTTATTACTCTTACTGCCCTAAGAAACTTTATGGAAATCAGTTTAAAGGTGTAAAACTTATTCATGGGAATGACCCACTTTTTTATAATTGACATTCAGTAAAGAAAAAAATACTTCAAAACGTCAAAAGGCCAATTTAAACGACTTTATTTCAACGTAACTTATATTATCAGTTTATCAGATCGGCTACTTGCCCCATCGTTTGATTACATATACTTTATTGATTTTTCAGTTGAAGAGTGCAAGGGAGATAACAGTGTGAAAGAGGTCTGTTTAATGAAACTTGATACACTGATAGAGGGCCATGGGGGGAATTGCAGAATGCAAGAACCATAACCCTGTCACCAGTATTTACTGAGTTACTTCCTTCTTAATTTTTGCAATGAAAAAGCCTGTCCGGAGCATATATCTGAAAGTATAGAGGGGGATTAAATGAAACGTGATACATTGATAGACGGCCATCAGAGGAAGTGCAGAATGCAAGAACCATAACTCTGTCGCAAGTAATTACAGAGTTATTTCCCTTCCTTATTTTTGCATTAGTAAGCTTGTCCTGAGCATATCTCTAAAAGTATTGAAGATAAATAAATGAAACTTAATAGTGATAGAGGGCTATGAGCGGAAGTGCAGAGTGCAAGAACCATAATCCTATTGTCAGTATTTATAGATTTTCCCTTCCTAATTTTTGCAATATTAAATTTGCCTGGTGCATATCTCTGAAAGTATAAAAGAGAATCAAATGAAACTTGATACATTGAGAGACGGCCATCAGTGATATGAACCGGACAAATTTAATATTGCAAAAATTACTTTTTCACTAACATAACCCTCCAACTACTGCGCATCTTTGGGGAGCATCCTTCAGTTTCACCGATTCTTTTGTTTAATTTAATATAACACTTTATGTGCAGTTTTACAGTTTGTCTGTTGACAAGCACTGACAGCCATAACCCTAGTCCTGCTGAACCCAGATATACCATGCCTTTGCAAACAGTGCAGAGCCAGATCAGTTGGCCTCTGAACTTCAGAAGAAGCCAGCTTATCTGGATCTGCACTTTTTGCGATTAAGTATGCAAATTTATGTATCTCAACAATTTGGATCAAGTAATCTGATTGGCTGAAAGTTGGAAATTGGCATGGCATCTTAATTTATTCAGCAGGAAAAGGGTTAACATGATATAGCCAGAATAGATGGTGAAAGAAAATGGTCAGGCCCGGTTCTTGAATGTTAAATGAAAAAGAAAATAAGCTGCTCAGTGAGAAAACCTACCTTCTAACATGGGTGCCCAGTGAAGATACACATCAGCCTGTGCATTCACATAGTCTGATCAGAATCTTCACTTGGACTATTTTGGATAGCCGAGGGAGCAAAGTTTCTTCATGCCAGCAACAAAGAGTCATAAAACTGCAGAGGTGCTCAGGCTGATTTGAGTCTTCGATGGACACATCGAGGGTTGAGCGCAAGACTGGCGTAAGTCAGATGGTTGTTTTTCCCCAAACCTAATCTCCTCACCATGAAGGCGTTATGAAGATTACAACATTTCTTTCTGTAAACATTTCTTTCTGTAAACAATGAAAATTAAGGTGCCATTGCTCGTATGAGCAATGGCACCTAAATTTGCATTGTTTACAAAGGGGTCCAAGTTGCCCCTAAACAAGGGTTTCAAAAATATGTTTGAGTTACCATAGTTTTGCGCTGAACCCTCGACATGTTTTTTATATTGCAGCTCAGATGCTAGAGCTGTCAAATATTTCATTTATTGCCATTCTATGTAGCCCAGAATAATGGCCATTTACAAGTGATTTACAGAGATATCCTTATCCACTGTCAGAAATTGGCTATTACATTTAATACCCTGCCATACAGTAGCAGTTGGGTATTATGGTTTCATGTTGGTTGTCCATGTGTTTGTTCAATCGTCTGTCTGTATTTTGATAACTTGAGTAAATATCAGTGGATTTTCACCAAATTTCATATATGCATTGGTATTGTGGAGATCTGGTTTCTGATTGCTAATGGGCAAATTTCAGCTATTTTTGACAGACCCACCTCTTGATAATGGTAGGGTATTATTAATATACATTAATAATATGTAGCTCTTTATGATATTTTTGTTTTTCAGAAAGTGGGACCAAAAATGTTGGACCATGAAGGGAAGGAAGTACCTGGAAATAGAGGATATAAGTAGGTGACAAGTTGTTGATAAGCAGAGTGCTCTATTCAGTATTTTCCTTATACATGTATTCTCAATGAAAATATATGTTGTGGCATCTCCTTAGAAGTATCTCTCTTATATTCTGCTAATCCAAGAAGGGCAGTTGTATTTCAGGTCTTCCGGGGAACTTTCTTTTCATTGGTCAAAGGTTTATAGTTAAACAGCAATTTCTTTAGGCTCATAAAACCCCTTTATTCCACCATGCTGCTGGCCCTCCTAAGTTTTATAGCCTCCTGCCACAATGTTTATTATTATCAGCCTGTGTATTACCAGACTGTGTGTGGTATTTGCAGTAGAACTTTTTCTTTGTCAGATGTACATTAGTTTCATAAAGGATTCAGAATGGAAATGACAGTGAAAATGCATAATTGTTCTTTATACGAGTAGATAGTTGTTGAGACTGTTGTATAAATTTTACTTCAAAGGCTGTCGTTTTGAGGATACTACTTGATTTTACATGTATTAAATAGAACTGGAAACACTGATGACCCTGATCAGTCTACCTTTACCTATTGTTGAGCAGTGGACTTGTCCATCCTTATCAGTTAGGCCAGTCCATTTAGAAGTATAGGGGTGTCTGGTGGATTAAATTCAAATTTCTGTAAGCAAACAGTGCAGATTCTGATCAGACAGTGCAAACACTGATCAGATGCCACATTCTGATCTGGGTCTGCACTGCTTGCCTGTGTCCCTTAAATGGGCAGCTAGTTTATTTGGCATGTGCACTAAGCAAAGACTCAGATCAGCTTGTACATTCCTTGAAGCATGGAATTGAACTGTTAGGAGTTATTTGGTAATAATTAGGGAGCTTAATGGTGCTATAGAACAGTGCCTGCCCAGTAAACGTGTGGTTAGGTAAACTGACCGCGCTCGACATGACCCCATTGGGTTGACTGGGCCGTAAAACCTCAACACAAACAGCTATAGAACAGTCAGTTTCAGTTTATCTCATTCTAATAACTTGCCACATTCCTAACTGACCGCACTGCTTTGATATAATCAGATAAGGTTATAGAGGTGCCTGGAGAAACTGACCAATCAGTGAAATTTTCCCCAAAAGACCTGAAATAGTACTTCATAGCTCTGTGTGTGATGTGCTACTTGTCTTAGCCTATTTTCACTAGATATACATGTAGTTGAAAATTCTTTGTAAAATTGACAGACAGTTTCACACATCTTGCTGGTTGTTTGTCCCAACCTTTTTGAAAATTGTTTGTTATCATGCCCAGTATGTCCTGGGGTAGTGGGGTAGGTTGGTGTCTGGGGAATAGGGTCAAATTCTAAGTCTCTGAACATGGTTATAGTAAATGTCCTAAAATTTCAAACACCAAAGTGTCTAACAAAATGACATATACAAACAATCCAGACCCAGATCAGACCTTGAAGGAGCAGTCTGAACAGGGTCTACACTGTTTGCCATTCAACTAAGTATTTTAAGAAACTGCTGCATAAAAAGCAAAATTTAGGCAAAGTATTGTGGAATAGAGTGTTTGAAATTTTAGGACATTTATCCTGTGTATCATGTCAAATCAACCAGAATGAAGATTAATTCATGTTTTTGCTAAAATATCTGTCCTGAGAGAGTTCATTGCCAAAGTGAGGGGCTTTGCCATTGTGTGCAATTGACTGCATTGTCTAGTTCCTTTGTCTGTGTTCTACATGTTTAAAATATTATTTTTCAACTAGAACTTTGAGGGCATGATTAGAATGGCCTCAGTGAGGTGAGTCACATTAGTATATGCAATATATGCTTTGGTAACAAAATAAGAGAACTGTAAAGAAAACAGCTTAAAAAAGAAGTAACCAACTGAAAATTGTGTTTGTTATTGTCTTGTTCTAGGTATTTTGGAGCTGCCAAAGATTTACCTGGAGTGAGGGAATTATTTGAACAGGAGCGTAAGTCACCAATTATTTGCTATAATGTATGGTAAATGTCCTAAAATTTTGAACACTATTCCATACTATTTTGGCCAAAATTTTTCTCTTTATGCAGCTATTTTTTAAAGACTTAGTGGAATGGCAAACAGTGTAGATCCTGATCAGACTGCTCCTTCAGGAGCAGTCTGATCTGGGTCTACACTGTTTGCATATGCAATTTTGTCAGACACTTTGGTGTCTAATTTTTAGGATTTTAACCGTATTTATATTCATAGAGACAGGTCACAATATTTACTATTTTAAAACTGTAAATTACATTCTTCATATCTTTTACTTCCAAACTCTGCCGTGTATTCTGTACCAAGAGATAATTTACTAAAAATACAGAAGATAGTTTTGACACCATTCACCAAACCAAAAGTTAAGGGAGAGTAATGGATTTGCAGCCATTTTTGAAAGCAGAGTAGATCTTGAATCTATGAAGCCAAAATCAGTCTGCTTTATGAAAAATGTAGATATTTTTGTCAGTTGTATTTAGAAAAGTGTTAAAAAAGATTTGAAAAAAATGTTTATGTGTATATGTGTGTTCTTTAACACTTATTCTAATGCACTCGCGTATGTAACGCGACGTCTGATTGGATAACGTCAAAAATTTGCGACGGTATATTCTGCGATATACTGTCGCAAATCCGACGTCATCACGTAATGTCGCTTCTCATTGGCTGGCATTTGGTTTTACGCAGCTCACAGCACTTGTCGTTTTGTGCAACTAGAACATTTTTTCAATAGAAAAAATGAATAAATACATTAGAATGGGGATAACTGCATCAAATTTGTCATTTGGGGAGGTAAATCGGCGGTTTTACGGTCGCAAATTACCTTTTACGGCTCCGCTGACGCGTCGCCGTAAAACGAAATTTCCGACCGTAAAACCGCCGATTTACCTCCCCAAATGCCAAATTTGAATGCAGTTATCCCCTAATAGTAGCATGCTGGGTAGAAAATTCAGCAGACAACATTTTGAAATATTTTCCTTATGTAGAAAAATGGGTTTTGGCAGGAGACAATTTGTATGAAATGTCATAGCCTATTTTCTGGGGAAAATAAGAAAAATATAATCAGTTTGTTGTCTGCTGAATTAGCCCAGAGTGTGGTCAAGGTAAAGGGAGAGTAATGGATTCGCAGCCATATTGAAAGCAGGGTAGGCCTTAAATCTGTGGAGCCAAAACTAATCCATTCCGTGTAAGAATGTAGATATATTTATCCTTTTGGAAAAGTGTTAAAAAGATTTGAAAAAATGTTTGTGCTCATATTTATGTTCTATTAAGTTTTATTGAACAGTATGTAATTTACAAATTATTACGAATACAGTACTTTAAGTATGAAATATAATTCTAATACATGTAGTCAAGATTATACTTGAAAATGAAGTCTTTTGTATTAGCACTGAAGCTGTAGGTAGCTGAAGAATTCAACGTCTAGATTATATTTTATTAAATCATTCCTCTGTTGATATTAGCAGTGATATTGCCAAAATGAGCACACAAAATAGTTATAAAAAGTAAATAAGTTAACTCAGGAACTGATACAATCAGATCCGTATCAAGTTCTCAAAATCAAAGGAAAAGACAGACAAATACAATTAACCTTTACCACTCTCTGGGCATTTTCAGCAGACGACAAATTGATGATATTTTTCTTATTTTTCCCAGAAAACTGGATCTGACATTTCATGCAAATTGTCTCCTTGGGAGACAATTTGCATGAAATGTCAAATCCTGTTTTCTGGGAAAAATAAGAAAAATATTTTAAAATGTCGTCTGCTGCAAATATTACCCAGAGTGCTAAGCGTTAAACAGCCACAAAAAGAACAGATGGCAAGCAGAGTTGGTAGCCTTTTCCCAAATAGGTGGCAACTATGTTACCCAACTGAATATATGTTTAACTTACATAATTGTTAAAAGAAAAACATTTGTAAGTGAAACACTACAGAACATTTAACTAAAAGTACCACAATGAAAAGACTGAGGTGGAGCGGTCAGTAATAGGTGGTGTGGAGGGGGTGGGGGGTGCGGAAGGCAAGGGGGGTTGGGGGAGGGTTGCTTAAGCTAGCTTTATTGCTGTTCAGATGATTGATACAAATATAATTAATAACCATTTTATAGCATGAATCATTTAGCTTTCCAACCATACTGGTTTTGCCCAAAACCGATGAGAAGAAGTCATAATATTAAGTTTCTTGTAAATAATAGAAGACATTAAAGGCTATGAGATTTTCACTTTTATGAACTTTAATGCTTAGCAGTCTGGGTAAAATTCTCAGCAGATGACATTTTGAAATATTTTTCTTTTCCCAGAAACAGAATTTGATATTCCATGGAGACAATTTGCATGAAATGTCAAATTCTGTTTTCTGGGAAAAATGAGAAAAATATCCCCAATTTGTCATCTGCTGAATTTGCCCATAATGGTAAAGATTAATAAGGCACCTGATTTTACATGATTTAGTAACAACGTATAAAATTGTATGAGGGTTGTTTGGAAAGTTCATAGAGTTTTGTTTTATCTCTAATTATCTTCATCCAATATACATGGAATTGGGTACGCATGAACTTTTACTTACCTTTAAAGTATTTATAAAAAATAAAATAAAACTGACCAAGGAAACCAGATATACGGGTTGCTGTAGCAATGCATTTATGGGTACCAGGAGCAGCCTGAAAAATACCATTTTTTCCAAACATGTTCTTGAAGAAATAAACTTAATTTCCAACTGTTAGCTCAAAGTAAAAAAAGTGCGGGAACGTCAAGCGATAATTTGACGTCACAAAGTCATTTCCTGAAAATTTCAAAATAATCTGTTCTTCCAGAAGAAAACTATAGTGTTTTTGTTCTCTTGTTGCAACAGTAGTAACTGAAAAAATCATAACGTCAAAGTCAAATGGTGACATTGTGTTGCGGAGTGTGGTGAAATTCTGTGTTGCTCTAAATAAAGCACCGACAGAAACACTGAGAATGATCAAATCAGGGGGAAAATACGATAAATGCAGTCCATATTTTGTTATAAATGACACTCACATTTTAGGAGGGGAAGAGAATCAATTGAGGACGATTTCAGGAGCGACCAACCCGCAGTCTTAACTTGTTCCATTAAGGATTTGGCTAAGGACATGGTTAACATGGACAGAATAACCACCATCAGAGTTATAGCTGATGAGCTTGGTGTTTTGTGCTCTACAGTACATGGGATATTAACTGAAGAACTTGGAATGCGTAGATATTGCAGGTGACTGTGTTGAGAAAGTGCGGTGATCGCTGGACTTAAACAACGCTTGACATTTTCGGCATGTTATAATGACTTCGGACTGCTACGGGTACCTGTACCATACATATCTGTAATGGACATAAAATTTTTGTGTTTAAGTATATCATTTTGGTTTCCATAGAATTTATAGAGTAGATGTTGAAGTAAAGATAGGTATAATATTCTTTGTTTCACTACACCTATTGTGTGTCATAACAGAATTCTATGAACTTTCTGAACAATCCTTGTAAGTCCTATTTATATTTCATTGTAGCGCCACCCCAGCAACGGAAGACACGAGCCGAGTTAATGAAAGATATAGATGCTGATTACTATGGTTACAGAGATGAAGATGATGGTGTTATTGTTCCTTTAGAACAAGAGGCAGAGAAAACAGGTACCACAGTTAGTTCCTAAATATTTGACACCTTAACTTGTTAACATATTCTAAAATTTGAACAAGACCATTTGACTACTAAGCAGAGACCTAAGATGGTGTATTTTGCAAAAAATCTCATCATACCTTGATCAGAAAGATGGACAATTGAATGTTTCATATATAGATTCATAGAACATTGCTTTGTATGAAAAGTCTGTATACCAATTCAAAGTGAATTGCATTTCAGCAAAATGCATGCCATTCTGCACTGTACACTTTTTTCTTTGTGACTAGTAACTGTTCCCAGCATAAAAAAATACAATGATAGGTTGATACACCTGACTGGCCATGCTGATGTTGCAATAAAATATCCTTCAGAAGTAAAAAAAGTATAAAATTATAGATTTATTCACTCACTTTGAATATTTTGGCCTGAGGCAATCTTGACCCTGGTCCTTCTGAAACTGGATATGCCCTGACTTTGCAAAAAGTGTAGATTCAGATCAGTTGGCTTCTTCAGAAGCCAACTGATCTGGATCTGCACTTTTTGTCATAAAGTATGTGAATTTGTATCAAAATTCTGGATCAAGTAATCTGATTGGCTGAAAATTGGATGTGAGTGTGGCATCTTAATTTATTCAGCATGACAAGGGTTAAGTAAAAATGAAATACACTGTTATTTACGTTTTAAGAAACTATATCTGTTCATAAGGGGAGTAAACAATGAACACAGACATAACAACAAAGATGAACACAGACGTAATATCAAAATTGGTTTGCTATGTTACGTGCCAAAACAATAAACAGCCTGCAATGTTAGAAAGAAGACACTATGTCCAATAAAAACATACGAAGACCCAGAACATGCATCTGGGCAGCCTGTCCAATACCCTTATTAGCCTCAGAAGAGACTGAACAAAGTCTCTTGTTCAGAGACTAGTGGAGACTGAACAATGGAAGCCAAGAACAGATCGCAGGAATTTTCATCAGTCCAAGTCTTACCATTCTCAAATGCTTTTAAGCAACACAGAAAGCCACATCATATGACAATGGTAAGGAAACTGTACACACAGATGAGACATACAGATGAAATAAGAAAAATATCAACATATTTTGTTTAAAAAAATCATCTTATCTAGATCTATGTATCTTGTGATACAGATTTTGCACTCTATAACACAGAGGACTTGGCAGGACTTCCTGGACTGCGCAGTTACACAGGCTGATCTGAGACTTCTGTATGTCACTCATACAAGGAACGTAAGACACCAAATCATAATCATCATCTTCATCTCTTCATCAAATTTTCCAGCCCACATTCTGTATCACAAGAGGCTCTGATGTAATTTATGCTTGTTTTAACCTTTAACATTCTCTGGGCTAATTCAGCAGACAACACATTAGTGATGTTTTTCATATTTTTTCCCAGAAAATAGGATTTGACATTTCATGCAAATTGTCTCCATTGGAGACAATTTGCATGGAATGGCAAAACCTGTTTTCTGCAAAAACTAAGAAAAATATTTCAAAATGTCAGCTGCTGAAATTTTACCCAGAGTGCTAAGCATTAAAAGCTGCTAATGGAGCTTATTTATATAATGAAAATCACCGGAGTTTCACTTTTGTTTCAAACTGATTTTCCCAATCAATTAGTCAGGGCCCAGTTGTTCAAAGCATCGTTAGCTTAACGAACTTGTTAAGGGTCATTTCATTAACTGTTTTAGCGGATTCAATATACAGTATTCTGATATTTTTTGCTGAAAAAAGGTGAGTAGCTTTTACACTGCAAAAGCTACTCACATTTTTTCAGCAAAAAATTTTAGCATATTTGCGTATCACTCGATGTAAATTTTAACCAGTCGTTAACTAATGACATTGTTAGCTTTGAACAACTGGGCCTTGATCTTTAGGGGGTGGTTGGTTCTGGATATGGTGTCGTTTATCTTCTGTCACTGGGGCATCCAACTAATATTGGCTTACTGCTGGGAAAGGCCTGCTGTCCTTGTAGCAGGTAAGGGTAGAGGGGGAATGTTTTTATTTCTCCTGTTTCTTCACTTTCATTCCTGTTCCTCTTTCTTTCCTGTCCCTCTCTTTCATCTCCTCTACTATCTCTTCTATCTATTCTCCTTTTCTCTGGGAGATGACACAAAATGACCCACAAGGGTTGACGGTTCGTTAAACCCCAACACAATCAAAAGTCAGATTTTTAATGTAGCTAGGCAACAGAGTCACACAGGGGCACACAAAAACACACAAGTGTTCTGATAATCTGAGTTTCACAAAAATAATTTATGCTCTCACTGAGGTTGAGGAATCTGCACACTCATTGTGTAAGAAATATACATGCTTATCATCAAACTAAGTAAAAATACGAATATACCATAGAACTTTTAAAGTAATTATTATAATCACTATTTAATTGATAACATTTTTACCTCCCTTGACCTAACTTGGCTACATAGCCTAGTTAGAAACTACATACATGTTCTTAGACAATATTTTCCCCTATAATACTTTATTGTGTAGTCCTTAGAAACATTTTCTAGTAAACTAGGGCCAGCTTAATTTCATTTGGAAACAGTCTTTTCAGACAACAAAAAGTGAGGTTATATCAAAATTAGCTGTTAGCAACCTTTAAAAGTATTTATTGACAATGGAACTTATATTTTTATCAGCTATAGCAGAGAAAGTGAAGGAGTGGAAAGAGAGACAAGAAGCAATAGCAAGAGGAGAAATACCTAAAGAAACAGAGGAAACTGAAGAAGAAGATGTGTATAAACCAGAGGTATGAAAAGATCATTCTTTGACAGCATTCTTTGATAGCAAAGGCCCTGATCAGCCTGCACAACTGTGCAGGCTGATCAGGGCTGTTGCTGTCAAAACGTACAGGCTTATCAGGGCCTTTGCTGTCCACATATTATTGGGATGTTCTGCTTGACTTATAGTACTAGTGGTGGTTTGGGAGGGAAGTGGAGGGTGGCTATATGACCGGTTTCATTTTTATACCTTTCCACATGATAATTCTGGGATAATATGAAAAAAGGCACTGCCTATGGGCTAGCATAGCATCTAACCAGTTAATAGCATGTGACACTGACTGTGCAGGTGTCGGGAATCCCACAGAGAATCATATGCAAAACTGCATGAGGGCCCTGCAAATAGTCACCATTGTAATGTTGCTAGGAGCTTGTCTATTTTTGAATTCCTGTCAAACTAATAGTATTTGAATCATACTGTTGTGTTTTGGTCATGTTTTCAAGCATGAACGACAAAATTATTGGAAGCAGTAGATGTATGTTACATCAGTGGTAAATTTCATCAAAATTCACGCCAATAATTTGAACATTTATGTATGTAAGTTTCTTAGGTCAATTCCCTACCATTGAGCTCACACTTTTCACCAGACCCTTAGGAGCTGGCAAATTGCAAAGATCAATGCATTTAACTGAGTAATGAGTTACTGGTAGTGACAAAGTCTATACTAAATATCCATAATTATTACAGGATATTGAAATGGAGGAAGAAGAAGAAGAAGAAAGAGAGACAGACATTCCACATTTTATTGCTCATGTTCCAGTACCATCACAAAAAGAGGTAGGTCATTTACAATAAAGGGGTGAGTGGAGTGAAGGGTTGTCTGGATACTGTTCAGGTCATTTACAATAAAGAGGTGAGTGGAGTGAAGGGTTGTCTGGATACTGTTTAGGTCATTTACAATAAAGAGGTGAGTGGAGTGAAGGATTTTCTGGATACTGTTTAGATCATTTACAATAAAGGGATGAGTGGAGTAAATGGTTGTCTGGATACTATTTAGGTCATTTACAATAAAGGGGTGAGTGGAGTGAAGGGTTGTCTGGATACTGTTTAAATCATTTACAATAAATGGATGAATGGAGTGAATGGTTGGCTGGATACTGTTTAGGTCATTTACAATAATGGGGTGAGTGGAGTGAAGGGTTGTCTGGATACTGTTTAAATCATTTACAATCACGGGGTGAGTGGAGTGAATGGTTGTTTGGATACTGTTTAGGTCATTTACAATAAAGGGGTGAGTGGAGTGAAGGGTTGTCTGGATACTGTTTAGATCATTTACAATAAAGGGGTGAGTGGAGTAAATGGTTGTCTGGATACTGTTTAGGTCATTTACAATAAAGGGGTGAGTGGAGTGAAGGGTTGTCTGGATACTATTTAGGTCATTTACAATAAAGGGGTGAGTGGAGTAAATAGTTGTCTGAATACTGTTTAGGACATTTACAATAAAGGGGTGAGTGGAGTGAAGGGTTGTCTGGCTACTGTTAGGTCATTTACAATAAAGGGGTGAGTGGAGTGAGGGGTTGTCTGGATACTGTTTAGGTCATTTTCAATAAAGGGGTGAGTGGAGTGAAGGGTTGTCTGGATACTGTTTAGGTCATTTACAATAAAGGGATGAGTGGAGTGAAGGGTTGTCTGGATACTGTTTAGGTCATTTACAATAAAGGGGTGAGTGGAATGAAGGGTTGTCTGGATACTGTTTAGGTCATTTACAATAAAGGGGTGAGTGGATACTGTTTAGGTCATTTACAATAAAGGGGTGAGTGGAGTGAAGGGTTGTCTGGATACTGTTTAAATCATTTACAATAAAGGGATGAGTGGAATGAAGGGTTGTCTGGATACTGTTTAGGTCATTTACAATAAAGGGATGAGTGGAATAAAGGGTTGTCTGGATACTGTTTAGGTCATTTACAATAAAGGGGTGAGTGGAGTGAAGGGTTGTCTGGATACTGTTTAGGTCATTTACAATAAAGGGGTGAGTGGAGTGGAGGGTTTTATGGATACTGTTTACAGCATAGTGAAACAAATTAATTATATGGGCCACTCAGTTAGAAAAGGTGTCTTTGGGGCAGAGCTTAACAGAAATTATCCAGTTCGGCCAGTGAAGCAATGTAGCCATATAGGCTGATCAGGTACTTTGTTACCGTATTTAACTGTGTATTACCTGCTCTTTTTTTACACAGAAAACATTTTTAAAAATCTGATGCGTGTTACTGATAGGGACACCAAAATCAGGACAGAAATCACCAAGATAATCGGTCGTGAAAACTCATGACACACGCAATCGGCCGTTAAAAATGCAATATAGATCGATGGCTGTAAGATTTCCATGATTCTTGATACCTATCTCGCCCATTCCATGATTCTGGCAGCTCAAAACAAGCTGCTCGATCTGATTTGCAGTAATTTAATATCCTTTTCATGTTCATGCCGTTTTTTGTTTACGTTTTTTATTTGCTGATCAGGTGATCTGTACAAAGGGAAACTACTCAAACAGGCATATGCCTCTGAATCTGTATTGATTACTGGACTTTGTAATATGACTCGCTTAACACACTGTAACTTGAATAAATCAGCCTGTGCAACTGATTTACCGTAGTTCAAAATAGGAAATAGATTGGTTATTTTGTAAAATATGAATATTGGCACAAACGATCATACATCAAAAAAAATAAAAAAGTATTTAAGTTTATGCAGTTTTTAAAAATAATAAAAATAAACAAAATCAACTGGGTTTGGAGGTCGGTAGATTGGTCATTTGCATCATTTTGTTTATCTTTATTTTTCTTCTTTTCGTCAGACTTATCAACAAATTGTCAGAAATTAACAATGTTTATGATCAAAAGAAATTACCAGCATAGATCTGTGCACTTAATTGGTTAATTGGCAGTCAGTGTGACAACTAGTCGACTTTAATTGTTGTTTGCATTGAGCCCGGGGCATTGAGTTGATAATTTCATGTCTCAGTTAAGAAAGTGATACTGTCAGAGAAGGTGTTAATTATGAGACATACAAAAGAAATAACAACATTTTTGTTATCATCACATCTGCATTGGGGAAGCAAAGAACTGTCTACACTACATCAAGTTCGCCGAGGCCCACGATAACAAGCTGCACTACAGGAATTCAGCACTATCACAAATTTGTCCTGTTTCGACTCGTAACCTGCTGATTTCGGCCATTTTCAACTCTATCCTAGTGAAATTTGACTTGCTTTTGCACCTGGGAACTTAGTGTCAGTTAGCACTACTGTAAAGTCGGCCTATTTGTTTGTAACCTGCCTCAAGTTCGCCCATTTTAAACTCGATCCTAATGAAATGTGACTTTTTTTTTTTGCACCTGGGAACTTAGTCAATAATGCATGGAATGGTACTGCGTATTCTTTGTAGATACAATGTTTTTTTTTCACAAAATCTTGTGCAAAAATTTGCTGTGTGTTATATGCGGGTGCAGGTAATACACAGCGAAATTCGGTATATACTTGTATGTCATTATATATTCTTCAGTAGATAGCCATTCTTTAAGTGGACAGCAACAGCCCTGATCAGCCTGCACAACTGTGCAGGCTGATCAGGGCTGTTGCTGTCAAAATGTGTAGGCTTATCAGGGCCTTTAATGTCCACATTTGCCTCAAAGACACATGTTCGCATGACTTGGCTCATTGTTTCATAATATCGTAATTGGGTGGTCAGGTGTGGTGATGGTGTTGTGTGTCTAAAGTCACTGGGGCGCCCAACTGATATTGATGTACAGTTGGGCAAGGCTTGCTATTCTTGTAGCAGGTAAGGGTAGAGGGGAATGTTTTTATTTCTTCTCTTTCACTCCTGTTCCTCTTCCTTCCCTGTCCCTGTCTTTCATCTCCTCTACTATCTCTTCTATCTCTTTTCTCCCTTTCTCTGGGTGAAGACACAAAATGACCCACAAGGACTGATGTGTCGTTAAACCCAAACACAATCAATTATAATGTTGTAAAAGACTGTTAAGAGTCAACATAAAGAAGTAGCTGGGTGGGTGGCTAGGTATTGATATATTAAGTATTGAAGTATACATTGCAACCTCCCTACAATAGCCACCCTTGGGAAGGCTTACAATTGACTTTTGTAGGGAGATGATTGCTACAGATAGGCCCAACTTACAGTTAAACTGCTTTTTTTGGGAAATCCAGAAATAATGGCTTATATATGAAGACTGCTGTAGTTGAGATGTGACCATTCCTGGAGGTTCTGCTGTGTGCAGATTTCTTTGTTCAACAAAGTTCTGTGATTTCACTGCAGTATTAAGCACTACTCTGCTTTTAAAATCTTTCAGAAAGTCATTATTTGCCCAGTGCTTTACAGAGAAGAAGTAAATTTGCAAACCGTTGCCATGATTTAACCATTTGTCGTAACTACCTGTGCAGGAAAAAAAATATTCTATAAGTTGGTTTTTAAAAAAAGTCAGGTATTTTCACTTTTTTCTCTTGGTAAAAATGGCTACAAATTATGCAGAAATTGATAGGCTAGGTAAATTAGAAGCAGACCTTTGACAAGGTCCGGTCAAATTTTCTGAAATTTTTACAATATTGTTGCAAAACCAGTTAAAAATCAGCGAAGAAAAGTAAAAAAAATATTTTCTGAGATAAAAATTTAAAAAATCACATTACTATAGAAACTGCATAGGTCAGACCAGTGTTTGGCCATAGATTTAATTTGAGGGTTAATATTGACAGAAAAGACAACTGGTTTCGAATAATATATGGTCAATTGGAACAAAATATTTTCATATAAAATAAAATTCCAAGCAAAAAACATCTTTCCGAGTGATTTTGAAAGGAAAGCAGTGAGCTATTTCACAGTGCTCTGTGCTGGAAGTATTTTACAGATTGTCTTTTATTTTGCTGTATAGTGGCCACAAAATAGAGTGAAGAAAAAAACAAAATGAGTTTCTTGAGCACTATGCTATTAGTGCAGAGTATAATGATGACATTATTAATGAATAGACAAAATAACATTTGAACTGGTGTTGGTTAGTGTTATTACATCTGTCAGTTTAAAGAAGAACATAGCTCTGCTGTCTGAGGAAAAGCAAAAAAAATGAATTGTGATTTATGGTTGTGAAAAATTTACCAGGAACCAGTGACTCCCTGAATAGAGAATTTCATGTCTTAAGTTATGCCCACAACTTCTGTGTTCATGATGTGTATGCCTTTGCTCCATCTTTAACTTCTAAACCACTAGAGCTAGGGTCTTTGAATTTTAATAGATGAATATACATGGAAAATTAGTAGACTAATATTTTGTCTTTCTTTGTCAGAAGACTTCTATTTTAAGAATTGGGTCCATTCCCCCCTCCCCCCCCACCCAAAAAAAAAAAAAAAAAAAAAAATAGAAATGTTGCCATGATTTTAAGAGAGGATGTTTGTATTTGGAAAACTAATATTTGCCAAGGAATAGATGATTTGGGCCTGTTTTATGAATATTTGTCTTGAATTATGGTACTTCGAGTATTCTGGTTTTATAAAGACATTCCCTGTCGAAAATGTGTGGATTAATCCTTATAAACTTCATCTGTTTACAGATAGAAGAAGCATTATTAGAAAGAAAGAAGAAAGAATTGTTACAAAAATATACTAGTGACTCATTACAAGCAGAGGAAGATGAATCCAAGGAACTGATGGGGTTATGACATCATTGACAGAGAATGTCATTATTGGATTGAGTATGACTTCACCAGATGGAGTATGACTTAACTGGATGGTGTATAACATCATTGGATGCTGTATTGTGATACCATTGCACTAGATGGATGATGTCATTGGATAGATAATGGTATCAGTGGATGGATGACATCTCTGTATGCATTATGAAATCATAGATGAATAATGCTATTATTGGATGAAGTTGCAATATGTTAATGTTGGACTAAAAGCTTGGAAGTCCTACATGTTTATTGCTGAGACAGTATGATTGTGTGTTCTCAAACTGTGAATGTACAAACTGTATTCTGAAAAGTGAACAAGTCCTAGCATGCGAGATAGCAGTAGGTCAGAGATGCTAGTTGTGAAATAAAAATACTTTTATTGTTGCAACTGCTTCAGCTTCAGCAAGCAGGAGCTATGTAGGGATCACTTTCCGGCATCATCATTTGTGTAGATCTCTTTAACCCTTGTCCTGCTGAATAAATTAAGCTGCCATGCCCATTCCTAATTTTCAGCCAATTAGATAACTTGATCCAGATTGTTGATATAAATTCACATACTTGATGGCAAACAGTGCAGATCCAGATCAGTTGGCTTCTTCAGAAGCCAACTGATCTGGATCTACACTGTTTGCAAAGGCAGGGTATATCCGGGTTCAGCAGGACAAGGGTTAATGTGAAATCTGTGTGTTAACCCTTGTCATGCTGAATAGTTTAAGATGCCACACCCACTTCTAATTTCCAGCCAATCAGATTACTTGATCTGGGTTTTTGATAGAAATTCACATCTTTAATGACAAACAGTACAGATCCTGATCATTTGCCTTCTTCAGAAGCCAACTGATCTGGATCTACACTGTTTGCTAAGACAGGGCATGTCATGTTTAGCATGAGAAGGGTTAAGCATTTTTTCTGAAAACACCAAGGCTTCTAGGCTAATGAGACTTCATACACACATCCACCATGATGCACTCTGTCCTCTGTCATTGACCGTTACTGACCTTGACCTACTTTTCATGCTTGGCTGAACAATGTTAAGTCTCTGCATTTACATTGTAGTTCCATTTCTTGAACACCACCAGAAGTTGCGAAATAGCCATTCAGCAGATTTCTTGTTCCTCCATGAAATCACATGCAAGGTTATTCTTTTAAATGATTCTTGGTGCAAAATAAGAAAATAAAAAAAAACAAAACAAAAAAAAAAAAAAAAAAAACAAAAAAAAAAAAAAAAAAACACAAAAAACCCCACAAAAAAACAGCATATGTTTTTTCTGCTTAACACTCCTTTGGAGCTCATATTGAGTGAAATGCTAGATAAGGTCAATATTTTTGCAAACATGTAAAGTTTAGAAGTAATGTAGTTTTACCCCATCACGAAAACACGCTTATATAATTTTGACCCCTTAAACCCCACTTTTATATAGTAAAACTGGGGTTTACAGGGGTACACATTATTTTTCTTATTTCTGCTCAAAACATAGATTGTGGGTACTCGTTAGAACCGCCTCGATGAGGCGGTTCTAATGAGTACCACAATCTATGTTTCGAGCAGAAATATGAAAACTATCAGATTTTTTTATCTGAAAATTTTCAGGTTTTGGAGATGAAATTTTCAATATATTTGAATAGGGGTGTTTTCGTAATGCCATCTTCAAAGAAAACTGGGTATCATTAGTTATACTATGGCATAAAACTGCTTTATCATAGGACATTGCTATTATTCAATGGATAACGTCATGTTATAAAAATGATACGAATACACTTTACATAACACTTGATTACTGGAACGTAACATGATGCCGACCATGAAATATGGCCATAAAATACAGTCATATGGTTAAAAGAATCTCACGTGTGTTCATTTCATTTGAAATATATGAAACTCGCTGAAGGCTCATTTCATAAATTTCATATGAAGGGACCTTTCATGTAAGATTCTCTATATTTGATAGAGGATACACAAAAGGGCCAGAAAATACATTACCACATTTACTTAAAATATTGGGACACCTTAACATACGGGGCCCAGTTGTTCAAAGCGTCGTTAGCTTAACAAGCTCGTTAAGGGTCATTTCGTTAACTGTTTTAGCGGATTCAATACATAATATTCTGATATTTTTTGCTGAAAAAATGTGAGTAGCTTTTGCACTGCAAAAGCTACTCACATTTTTTCAGCAAAAAATTTCAGCATATTTGCTTATCACTCGATTAAAATTTTAACGAATCGTTAACTAACGACATCGTTAGCTTTGAACAACTGGGCCCTGGTCCAGAAGTTTGAACAGTTGATCAGTGGCAAAAAGTCTAGACCCTGATCAGATGTTACATTCTGGGGTGTCTAATTTGGGTCTATATTGTTTGCTTAGGCCTGTCTGCTCCAATACTTAGATAAATTGCTGTGTCTGTAGTCTATCAAGGTATTTTGTTGTCAAATAAGGAATCGGACTTTGGCTACTGCGGAAGAACCAATTTTCTACCGAATGTGAGATATATGTTTTCAGGTGATTTGTGGAATCATGAAATGTCATAAGTATTTAGGGAACATCCTTGCTGCTGGAGTTGATTTATATCAATAAACAAAAATGGCCATGAATGACTAGAGATGTGCAGGCTGATCTAATAGCATATACTGTCTGGAGACCCAGATTAGTACATGGGAACCTCTTTATAACAAGTTACATATATAGTTTGTTTGTTGTTTAAAGCATGGTTTCTGGTATAATCATTTAAAGATGGACCCCATGTCAAACATTGTACTTATTTTTTAGTTTGCACAAATGACATAAAGTTTAAACCAAAGACGGACCCCAAAAATGTATCAAAACAAAATTGTATAGATTATGTAGAAAAATGAACATTTATGGTCATTTTTCTATATAATTTATACATTTTTGTTTGGATACAACATTGTTGTCTAGCTAATATGGTTGTTGCTGTGGCCGCCAATAATAGTGTTACATAGGTTGTGGCCGGCCTCGGTGGCTCAGTTGGATGTGCTGTCCGACTGGAGACCAGGAGGTCGCGGGTTCAACCCCCGCCAAGGTTGGCAACATTCTTTTGTGGAGATTGATTGTGAAATATTTTCTACGGTCATTCTCTCCCTTCCGCTGATTCAAGAAGGGCAGTTGTCAGTTTCTGGCGAAAGAATGTGCACAATACTGGTTAACCGCTTAGAGGACTAAGTCTGCCCAGTAAACGTGTGGTTAGGTAAACTGACCACTCGACAGGACCCATTGGGTTGACTGGGCCGTAAAACCTCAACACAAACAAACAAACAAACAGAGGTTGTGAAGTATTATCTTATTAGCCCATTTAGTCTGGAGAACCCTAAAAGGGTAAGTGGCAAACAATGCAGACCCAGATCAGACACCACAGAATGCAGCATCTAATCAAGGTTTGCACTGTTTGCATTAAATACAGGACTTTATATAAAACATAGAAATAATAAAAACTACCGGTAGTTCGACACCCAGCTGCTGGAAATAGACCAGTCCAAAGAGTTATGGGAAAAGAGTCCACTGGACATAAATGGGTTGTCTTCTTATAGCATTACGGGTACCATAGCAAATATTGATAAACAGGAAGGTCCTGATTAGACTGTACAAACACTGTGCTCTAAGCCTTTTGCATGGCCGAAATGCAAGTGCTGTAGAAAATTTATAAATAAAATATTTTTATATCTGTTTTTCTATTACTTGATCTGCACAACATGGAAAGAGTGTTTAACCCTTCTCTTGCTGAACACAACATGCCCTGTCTTAGCAAATAGAGTAGATCCAGATCAGTTGGCTTATATATGTGAATTTTTATCAAAAACCTGAATCAGGTAATCTGATTGGCTGGAAATTAGAAGTGGGTGTGGCATCTTAATTTATTCAGCAAGGCAAGGGTTAAGTTGATAATTGAAATGAATGTTCAGAATATTTTTGTTATTTTTGCACCAAAACATATCTTGTGAGCACTTTGCTGGAATCACCTGTTTAGGGCAATTCCAGTTAGTAAGTAACAAGATATATTTAGGTAACAAAAAACGTAACAAAATTATCAGGGCCCAGTTGTTCAAAAATTTCGTTAGATAATGTATCAGTAAAATTTTGATCATTAAATATGGCATATACGCTAATAGTTTTGTTGATAAAAAATGTGAGTAGCTTTTGCATTTGCAAAAGCTATTCACATTTTTTCAGCAAAAATACCTGTGAATTAGATATTGTACTTACTAGAACAGTTAACAGTTTGACCACTAACGAGCTCGCTAAGCTTTGGACGACTGGGCCCTCATGAATAATCTCCTAGCAGCTAGTACCATTTTTAAAGTCTTTGGTATGACCCGGCTGGGGGTAGAACCCGCAACCTCCCGGACACAAAGCAGATGCTCTACCACTGAGCTACTGTGCCGGTAGCAGGGGCCTTGTGATCTGCAGTCGGGAGTGTTAACTGCTTGGCCAGGCTGTTGCTTCATCATGTACATACCATGAACTATGTCACAGTTCCAATGTTTTAGAAGTGTTAAGGAGTATGAATACACTTTCAGGGGAGACAACTCTGTTAACCCTTAAAGCGCCAAGCAAAATTTGTAGCAGACGACATTCAATTTTTATTTCTTTTTATTTTTTCAGAGAAAACAAGTCTTGACATTTCATGTGAATTGTCAAGACTTGTTTTCTCTGAAAAATAAAAAAAAAAATTGTCTGCTGCTGTTGTGATTGTTAAGGGTTAAAATGGTTTTGAGTCCCTTTGGGAAAGTGGTCTACTCTAAAAGGAAAGAATTTGCTTCCCTGCTTGGGAGCAAATTCTTTCCTTTTCAAATAGATCTCTTTCCTTCTGGTGTGCTGGAAAGCATAGTTGTCTCCCTTGGTGCAAATGGCAGAAAACCTACCAGGTCTGTCCAGTCCCCTTAAAAATGAGTGACAAATTTGACAGTTACAGCTGATATAGGTTGTGTGAAACTGAGCTAAATGCTTTCACTAATGTAAATGTGGATGATGGACATATGGAAAATTATTGGCACTGGCTCGGTAGAGCATCCACTTTGTGACTGGGAGATTGCGGGTTTGATCCCTGGCCGAGTCATATCATAGATTTTAAAAATGGTACTAGCTGCTCTTTTACTTGGTGCTCAGCATTATGACAGTTGAACTAGGAATCAGAATTGGTCAGCTGAGTGTCAGTATAATGTAACTGGATGGATCAGCATGTGAAGTGTGGCAGCTCTCTAAAAGTGAGCATTGAGCTCCCTGCCACATCCAGACACCATCGCGATATGACTAAAAGATTGTTGAAAGGGACGTAAAGCCAGAATAAAACAAACAAACAAATATAGGAAAATCTGATATTTATATTACCTAGGTTACACCTTTTAAAATATACAAGCACTAAAGACAGTCTAGTCTGTGCATCCATTCAATCTAATATGCATATGCTTGTATGCTGTATAGTGTGCTGGGTAGCTTAGTGGTTAGAGCTTCGTTTTCCAGTCATTAGCAAACTTTAAGGGAATGGATACATTTTCAAAGAGGCCATTCTTTCAGTATAGTTTTTGCTCCCTTCTGAAAGGGGTCTTTTCTCAAAGGAAAGAATTTGCTCCCATTATTACCAAATTCTTTCTTTTTAGAAATGACACCTTTTGAGAAGGGCTTGACAAGAACAGACAATATTTGATGTGCAATGCACGAAAAGGGTCCTTATGTAATTTGCTGTCAACGCAGGCCCTGATAAGTGCAGGCTGATCTGGGCCTTTGTTGTCCGCTTACAGAATCGGTGGATACTATAGTATAACTCAATGAACAGAAAATGCCCAGATTAGACTGCACAGATGTGCACGGTTATCTGGACCTACATTGTCTGCAAATTTGCATAAGGGCACTTTTTGTATGTTGGGCATCATTTGATACACAATGTGAAAAAAGGACCTGGCCTTGTGCTATATGTGGACAGTGAGAGATCTGGGCCTTTGGTGTCCATTTACAGCATAGGGGCACTTTTACAGTACCATCCTAGAAATAACACTGACATGGAGTCTGTCAAATTTTAGGTTAAGGAATAATAATTAAGGCATTGTAAATAACATTTTGCTTTATTTGTTTTAAAGCAGTTGTACAGATTTCATTTAAAACACACATGGTACACAAGTGAGGAGAGACCATACCTCCATATAGGAGGGGTATCCAGTTAATAGTTTTCTTATTGCTCCATAAAAACAGGTTGTTGGATCTCATTAGAAGTGCCTCACCAAGGCACTTCTAATGAGATCCCACAACATGTTTTTATGGAGCAATAAGAAAAATTATCCCAGAATTATTATAAAATACTCCTTAACAAGTCCATGCAAATCATCTTTCACTAGAATACCAAGATCTCAACAGCTGCGTGGCCTTTTGTTTTGTTTTTGTGCTTTTGATTTGCAACCGGATATCACAAACTGAATCCCACTTGGATTTTACTGTTTTTTCTGATCATTAATACACTGACTTGTATGTGACATGCCCTAGGTTGAACATAAAATGGACACGGAGGGCATGGTGACAATAGAGGCATGAAGTGTGCATGGAGAGCCGTGAAAGAAAGGCTCTCACAGACTTATAACTCAAACTGCTGCTTAAGTCAAACTAAATTTTGGATAATGTTGGTTTAGTTTACCTTTATGTTCTTAACATTTCAACTGTGTGTTATCTCAAACTACTTTCATCTCAAACTGAAAATTACGATCCCTTGGAGTTTAAGATAACTAGTCCTTTGTATTTTTGGCCTTACAGTCAAACCTGCCCAAAACGCCACCTTTATTAAGCAATCCCCTGCCTTTAAAGGCCACTACTTCAAATCCCACTAAAGGCAAAGAAGTGGAAATCTACCAGTATTAAGCAAGCACCTGTCTTAAGCAACCAGTTTTTGGCTTTCCCATAGGTGCTTGCTTAACACAGGTTTGACTGTATATGATTAAAATACTGTTGAAAGGGTCATTTTCCCCAGAACTTCACTACCCCATGAGCAAGAAAATGTCAGTCAGTGATCCAGATAAAGAGGAGCATATATACCCATGTTTTTCTTATTTCTCCATGGCAATTTACATGGGTATTGAAAATCTGTTCACTGTGACAATTCTATTGAATGCTTAACCTGCTGGATTAAAACTTCAGCAGAGGAGGATAGCTTATCTAGCCTGAGCTATTTAACCCTAGCCCTACTGGATATGTCCTGCCTTTGCAAACAGTGTAGATCCAGATCAGTTGGCTTCTGAAGAAGCCAACTGATCTGGATCTGCACTGTTTGCCATTAAGTATTTGAATTTATATCAACAGTCTGGATCAAGTAATCTGATTGGTTGAAAATTAGAAGTGGGTGTGGCATGTTAATTTATTCAGCAGGACAAGGGTTAAACATTAGAGTTTCTCATTTTGTCTTTCATTTTTCTTATTTCTCCACAAAATCTCATTACTACTGACTACAAACCTTTGGTATGCTTATCACATAGATCTTGATAAGATGCTTTTTTTTTTTTTCAATCTAAAAATGTTTACCTGATACCCACTCTTATCTAGACCTATGCTTATCAAGAAATAAATGGACATTTTTTCTGATAAAATAGGGCTTGACATTTCACAGATCAGGTGAAATTTCAAGCCTTATTTTCTCAGAAAAACAAAAATATTTAAAAGTGTTATCTGCAAATGTTTAAATCTGGCACTTTAAGGATAAAACTTTAACCCGATGTCAAGATTTGTGGACGAATAAGATCAAAACCAACATGCTATGTTTTGTTAACCCTTAAAATGTCGACCACAAAAGCAGCAGACAATACTGTATTTGACCTAATTACTGCACTGTGCACTTAGGTTTTTCAAAATTACTGGAAAAACTTGCAGTAAAATAACCACCTAATAGGGGCACACTTTAAAGAAAGGTCAGCAGAGGACTTCCTGAGCAGCGTATATAATGATGCTTATGCGATATTATTTTCTGGTTTTCTTTATAAAAGCATATGTTCTGGGTGCTTGTTTGAATTGCCTCGACCTGTTGAGGCAATTCAAATGAGTATCCACAACATATGATTTTATAAAGAAGTAGATAAAAGTTCACTGGCTGTAATCTAAAGATTACTAAATTGCTTTACTGTGTGCTTATAGGAGCATGTCTGTTAATTAGGTCGAATACAGTAATTCTCAAAGGAAAATAAAAGTTTTTTCCAAGAATATAAGGCTAAACAATTTCACATGAAATGTTAAGCCTTATTTTCACAGAAAAAATATTTAAGTATGCCATCTGCTACAATTCTGAATGGCACTTAAGGGGTATGGATACACTTTCAGGGGGGATAACTCTTACAAAACATTTCCCTTCTGAAATGGGTCAACCCTAGAAGGAAAGAATTTGCACCGTACAGTCATGATCCGAATTCCGCCTCCAGCAGGATTAACTGAGATATCATGATCCTAAGTCGGGAGTGTGAGCACTCAGAAACCCAGACACTTCATTTCCGGAAGGTAGATTTTATCACATCTTATATATCTGTTTTAACAAAACACTTCCCATCAGTTTCACTTAAAAAGGTAAGCATGGTGAAACTGACACTCCATGTAAGATTTTAAAATGTTGTCTGCCCTTGGCACTTTAGTCAATCTGACTGAGATTATCATGAAACATGATGGTAGTGACCAGCGAGAAATGAGAAATGCACTTCAGTGAGTGACACTTTTTTTATTGGAAGGTTATTTGCTTCATGTTTCTGAGCAAACTAATTCTTCAATTTTTGTTTGATTTCTGAAAAATCAATAACAAAAAAACTTCACATTAATAACCAGTATGATGAGTAACAGTGTGATACTGAATTATTATTATTATTTTTTTTTTTTTACTTAAAATTTAGTACAGTTTTGTGCCCTTTTAAGTTGGCAAAATGGTCATGTTATTGAGTAAAAGCAATAATGTGGGGTTTTACTTGGTGACAATTTTATAATATTCTGAAGGTTAAAGCTGCTGTCACTTAATCTAAGATTGATCATGAAATATTTTCTACGGTCATTCTCTCCCTTCCACTGATTCAAGAAGGGCAGTTGTCAGTTTCTGGCGAAAGAATGTGCACGATACTGGTTAACTGCTTAGAGGACTAAGCCTGCCCAGTAAACATGTGGTTAGGTAAACTGACCGCGCTCGACATGACCCCATTGGGTTGACTGGGCCGTAACACCTCAACACAAACAAACAATCTAAGAATGTTAACCAGTAGAGACCAGTGCTTATGGAATATTTGGTGATAATCCTAGGATAATGTTTCTTATTTCTCCATAAAAAGCTATGTTGTGGGTACTCATTAGAAGTGCCCTGGCAAGGCACTTCTAATGAGTACCCACAGCATAGGTTTTTATGGTGAGGCATTTCTAATGAGTACCCACAGCATATTTTTAAGAATTGGGAGTAAATTATCCCAGAAGTTTCATCAAATACTCATTCTTAACAAGTCCTCTGCCTTAGTACTGAAAAATCAATCAGTATTAGATAGTGATCATATTAACCTTGAAGATGCCAGACTTTAATAGCAGTAGAGTTTTTTATTCTTTTTTCTTTCTTCTTTTTTTTTGTCATTTTTCTAGAAAACTGGATTTCACAAGCTATGCAAATTTTCTCCCTTTGGAGCCTTTGCAAAACCTACTAAGCCATAGAGATATTTTCTGAAAAAAAAAAAAGAAAAAAAAAAAAAAAAAAAAAAAAAAACAATAAACCCCCCCCCAAAAAAACAACAAAAAAACAAACGAAACAAACAAACAAAAAAAAACACACACAAAAAAACAACAAAAAAAACAAACAAACAAAAAAACCCCCAAAAAACAAACAAACTAAAAACCATAAATAAAAAAGGAAATAGCAATACTTTTTTCTTACAAATTTCATATTAAAATGCAGTCAATATTGGTTTTACGTTCATCATCTGGGAAAAAATCAACAGACAACATTTTGAAATACTTATTTTTTTTCTTCCAAAAATAGTCATTGACATTTCAGCATGTAGACAATTTGTATGAAATGTCAAAGCATATTTTCTATAAAAAATAAAAAAATATTACCAGTTTGTCATCTGCTGAATTTGCCCAGAGAGTGATGAAGGTTAAAAACTAACCAATAAAATGGTAATGCTATTAACATCACAGACAAACAACTGAACACAGGTGAGTTTAAGCATCTTCACTGGGCATAGCTCTTGATAAGGTGCTTTTTTTCAACCCAAAAGTGATGACATTTTTCTTATTTCTCCATGAAACATATGTTGTGGGTACTCATTAGAAGTGCCTTGGTGAGGTGCTCTAATGAGTACCCACAACATATGTTTTCCTGGAGAAATAAGAAAAATATGTACCTGAAACCCACTGTTATCTAGACCTATGACTGGGGGAAAATAAGACAATTGAGATCCAGACTAGCCTGTGCAGTCTGTTCACAATCTTACTAATTTACCATATGAATGCAGGCACAACAAAACAGTGCACAGTTTTATCAGTCTTGGCTGTTTACAAGACCCTGAGCAACGATGCAGACCCTGAGGAACAATGTAAACATCCTATGGAATATTGTATACATCCTGCAGAACAATATACATGCCATGAGGGGCACTGTACACATTCTGAGGAACAATACATAATCCAAGGAACACTGTTTACATCCTGTGGAACATACAAGCCATAAGGGACAATGTATACATTCTGAGAATGTACACATTCTGAGGATCATTGTATACATCCTGCAAAACAATGTAAGAACCTTGAGGAACAATGTGCACATTCTGAGAAACAATGTACATATTCTGAGCCATAAGGAACAATGTACATGTTCTGAGAAACAATGTACACATTCTGAGGAACATTGTATACATCCTGCAAAACAATGTAAGAACCTTGAGGAACAATGTGCACATTCTGAGAAACAATGTACACATTCTGAGCCATAAGGAACAATGTACATGTTCTGAGAAACAATGTACACATTCTGAGGATCATTGTATACATCCTGCAAAACAATGTAAGAACCTTGAGGAACAATGTGCACATTCTGAGAAACAATGTACACATTCTGAGCCATAAGGAACAATGTACATGTTCTGAGAAACAATGTACACATTCTGAGGAACATTGTATACATCCTGCAAAACAATGTAAGAACCTTGAGGAACAATGTGCACATTCTGAGAAACAATGTACACATTCTGAGCCATAAGGAACAATGTACATGTTCTGAGAAACAATGTACACATTCTGAGGAACATTGTATACATCCTGCAAAACAATGTAAGAACCTTGAGGAACAATGTGCACATTCTGAGAAACAATGTACACATTCTGAGCCATAAGGAACAATGTACATGTTTTGAGAAACAATGTACACATTCTGAGGAACATTGTATACATCCTGCAAAACAATGTAAGAACCTTGAGGAACAATGTGCACATTCTGAGAAACAATGTACACATTCTGAGCAATAAGGAACAATGTACATGTTCTGAGAAACAATGTACACATTCTGAGGATCATTGTATACATCCTGCAAAACAATGTAAGAACCTTGAGGAACAATGTGCACATTCTGAGAAACAATGTACACATTCTGAGCCATAAGGAACAATGTACATGTTCTGAGAAACAATGTACACATTCTGAGGAACATTGTATACATCCTGCAAAACAATGTTAGTGCCATGAGGAACAATGTACACATTCTGAGAAACAATGTACACATTTGAGAAACAATGCACACATTCTGAGGAATGTATTCATCCTTTAAACAATGTATAGACCATAAGGAACAATGTATACATCCTTAGGAATAATGAACACATCCTAAGGAACATTGTACACATCCAGCAGAACAACAAAAAGTCCATGGGGAACAATGTACAAATCATAAAGAATTCCAAAGTAACATTGTATAGATCCTGCAGAACAACAAAGGACACAGGGAACAATGTACACATCATGAAGAATTCCTAAGTAACATTGTATACATCCTGCAGAACAACTTAAAGGCCATGGGGAACAATTTACACATCATAAAGAATAATGAACAAATCCTGAAGCACACTGTAAACATCCTGCAGAATAATTTGCATGCTAGGAGAACCAATATACCAGTATACACTCCAAAGAACAATTTATACATCTTTAGGAACAGTGTTCCGACGCTGAGGAACAATATACATGCTATGAGGACCAATGTATACATCCTGATGATGATTTACCAGTGCAAATCCTGAAGACCAAAGTGCACCTCCAATGTACATAAAGTAAATGTCCTAAAATTTCAAACACTTTTTTTTTTTCCATACATTTTTTGCCCTAAATTTTGCTTTTTATAGTTGTTTCTTTAAATACTTAGTGGAATGGCAAACAGTGTAGACCCTGATCAGACTGCTCCTTAGGAGCAGCCTGATCTGGGTCTGCACTGTTTGCACATACCATTTTGTTGGAATCTTTGGGGTATGAAATTTTAGGACATTTACCGAACCTATATACCTGGAGGAATTGAAAGAAGACTGATCAGACTGCAAGTGCACAAGCAAAGCTAACTCTTCTTTGCTGGTATTTGAGCTATAACATACTTTGTCATACTCAGAAGAAACCTAAGGTATATAAATAATGAGCAAAATCTTCCGAACACTACCTTTAAAGCTTTTCTGGCTCCATGATTTTTCATGTGACCAGACTGCACAGAATGTACTTAATGATTCTGAGTCTCAACTGTTTGTATACAGCAAAATATAGGTGTTTTTAACAATAGTAATACAATTAAATGTAATTTTTCTCGCTGATATTAACTCGGAAAACTGGTGAGACATATCTCATGCAAGAACTCCGCAATAAAAATGAATATGATGCTAGTTTGGGTGTCAATTTATGGTAACTTTTCTCATTTTGGGGGGTAAAAAGTATGTTAAATAATGTTCTCATTAGAACAATAGGATGATAGGCATAGCTCGGATAAGGTCTTTTTCTAACCAAAAAAAGTACTGATATTCTTCTACATGAATACATACATTGTGAGCACTCACTAGAAGTTCCTAGCTGAGGTGCTTCTAGCGAGTACCCACAATATATGTTTTCATGGAGATATAAGAAAAATATTTACCAGCTTTCCCTTCTACCTAGAGCTATGTCAGACAGGAATCTTATGGTAAGTACAACTGATGTTTATTTGTTTTTCTGCAAAAAACAAATATCTTCACAGTTGAGTTCTGAATGAAGGTAAATGCAACAAAGAAAAAAATCTGTGTGAAAAAATGACAGGTCAAGGTCAAACATTTACAGTGTGTTAAGCAAGCAACTAAGGGAAAGCAGAAAAGTGGTTGCTTAAGATGGGTGTTTGCTTAATACAGGTACATGTCTTTTAAAGACACCAAAAAATGTGGCCTCTTAATAATTAAGAGGTGACTGCTTAATACCAGTGGCTTTTAAGACAGGTTTGACTGTAAATATGAATTAGGTAAGCCTGACACAAACCTAATACTTAGCAGAGAAGATAAAAATGAAAACTCAACCTGAATCATAGTCCAGGTAAGAGGGGGTATCAGGAAAATATTTTTCTAATTCTGTACAAAAAACATGGTGTGGGTACTCATTAGAAGTGCCTCAAAGAGGCACTTCTAATGAGTACCCACAACATGTTTTTGTGGAAAAATAAGAAAAATATCAACAAATTTTGGTTAAAAAAGGTGCCTTGTCTGGAGCTATGTGAAGTCTGAAAATCTAACACCATGTACAAGCAGACCTAACCACGCATGTGAAAAATTAATGATTATTAACAGTTATGTTTTAAGATATCTGGATGATGGCTCCAAAGTATGACTGACCTTGACCTATTTCTGTGATCGTTTGAATGTGCAACAAAGCTTAATTAAAACCATTAAGCCTAGAAAACAAAAAAAAGTATATGTATAACATATAATAAGTACAACAATAAATAAATAAAAGAAAGATAAAACTGAGAATCTCAAACACCGACAATGCATGTATATAACATATACAAATCAAGTTTACAGGCCCATACACAAAAAATAAATTGGCTCTCGTCTCAAACAAACCCAATGGGATAACTGTGGTGAAATTCCGATATAAATCACTAAAATAAAGGCTGAATAAAATGTTAAAATGTCGTATGTTGCTGTGGTGATTAGCACTTTAAGACTTAAGTCCCTTGTGGACCAGGGCCCAGTTGTTCAAAGCGTTGTTAGCTAAACGAGCTCGTTAAGGGTCATTTCGTTAACTGTTTTAGCGGATTCAATATACAATATTCTGATATTTTTTGCTGAAAAAATGTGAGTACCTTTTGCACTGCAAAAGCTACTCACATTTTTTCAGCAAAAAATTTCAGCATATTTGCGTATCACTCGATGTAAATTTTAACGAATCGTTAACTAACGATGTCGTTAGCTTTGAACAACTGGGCCCAGAATAATAGCTGAAATCAAAGTACAACACTGTGTTATAAATTGACTCCATTGCATAGGTCTACATTAGAGGGGTATCAGGTAAATATTTTTCTTATTTCTCCACCAAAAATGTACATGTACATTGTGGGTACTCATTAGAAGTGCCTTGTAATGAGTACCCAGGCACTTCTAATGCTCCATGAAAGCATATGTTGTGGGAACTCGTTAGAAGTGCCTCATCCAGGCACTTCTAATGAGTTCCCACAACATATGTTTTCATGGAGAAATAAGAAAAATATCAATACTTTTGGATTGAAAACAAAAAAGCATCTTATCAAGAGCTATGCCGTTGTAAACATAAATTCAATCCTTAGCTCTCAATAAGGGATTTTTCTTATTTCTACATAAAAAAAATGTACATTGTAGTTACCATAACATACATTTTCATGTAGAAATAAGAAAAAATATCCAAGTTTTTGCTTGAAAAAAAAAAAAAAGTCTTTTTTTAAGATCATGTCATTCTGCAGAATTTACAGCATACTTCACATGTGACTCAGATTTCTGTATATGGGTCTGGTTAAATTCATGTGTGATCCCTAGGACAACAAATAGTAACAAAAATACTGTTGATACAAACTTATAAACTAAATCTCTATAAAAAGCTCAGCAAAATGATCCTACTGGAGTGATCTCCCCTCCATGCATAGACTGGAACCTTGTCAAATAGGAAGCTTACTTTGCTCTGCACACCAGAAACCAGTCCAAACTCCATCCACACTCTGTGCAAAAGAAGTCAATTTTCTAGAAACTGGGTTGGTAATAGTGTGTATTGATCAATTTGATCTGGTCACTATGATATCACAGACCTGATAGGACTAATGTGTTCTTATAATATTCCATAGCTCTTGACAAGATGCTTTTTTCAATCCAAAAGTATTGATATTTTTCGTATTTCTCATCCAAAACATATGTTGTGGAGAAATAAGAGAAATATTTACCTGATACCCACTCTTATCTAGACCTATGTAATATACAATGTAATATTCTGTCTGTGATGAATAATATTGTTATGAAGGGGAATGGATACTGTCAAAATTGTTCCTGTGTCCCTTCTGACAAGGGGTCAACTGTAAAAGGAAAGAGTTTGCTCCCTATCAAATTAAATGGTAGCAAAGCCTTTCTTTTTACACTCAATCTCTTTTTAATAGAGGACTTGTGCAGAAAAGCAAACAGGAAGTCATAAAATTTATCTCCCTTTTAAAAACAGATGGTGGCTAATCTGCATAATGTATCCAGTTCCCTTAAACCTCTCATTCAACAGAACTTAGATTTTTTTCTATCCTTTTTAGACAAAAAACATCTGTAGCTTTAACACAGCAAAGTAAAAGACCAATTTGACATGATTAACAATATAACCTTTAAAGCAACAGTCACAACAGAGGCAGACAACATTCTGATTCTTTATTTCATTTTGAGAAAATAATGCTTGACATTTCATATGAATTATCTATCAAGCAAACAATTCACATAAAATGTCAAGCCTTATTTTCTTGGGAAAAATATTTTTGAATGTCGTCTGCAACAATGGTGCTTCAATGCTTAGTATGCTGGGTTAAAATTTCAGCAGATGACATTTTGAAATATTTTTTTTCTGATTTTTCCCAGAAAATAGATTTTGACGTTTCATGCAAACACTCCTAAGGAGACAATGTGCAGTGAATGTCAAAGTCTATTTTCTGGCAAAAATAAGAAAAATATCATTAAGTTGTCGTCTGCTGAATGTGCCCACAGAGAGGTAACAGTAAGAGATCAACACTATTTTGCATAACTAATTAAAATCAAAGTAAACAAGTGAATATTTAGGGCCATTCAACAGTCTATGCACTATTCATCATCAAGATATAGATAAATTTTCTTTTTTGAACACAAGTTTTACAGCCTCAAGCACATTTTTTGCCACATAATTTGGCTCCGTTAGTTGAGGATCAAGAACAAAATCTCTATGATTGTGATTTGACACACGAGTTCTTCCACCGTATGATACATAGTCATTTGAATTATGATACACTCCAGTACAGACTAGAATAGATTCACACTTCTCTGCATAAACTTCCGGTGTCTCGTCAAATGTCCTCACTTCCAATATGTCATCATCGGAATCATCTGCCAGGGCACCGACATACGGGCCTAGATTCTGACGTGCCTTCTGTTTCACAACTGAGACCTTACGTGACTGTAATCTCTTCTGTAATGATCTGTTGTATAGGTTTGCTCCATATATATCTGATTCTGGATTGTCCCTGAAAGTAAAACATGACCATAAATGAAGACTTTGATACCAGGTTTTCAAAAGAGACAGAATTTAGTTCTTTGGTACTTGAATCATTTAAAAAAATGTCGGGCTACTTTCAATGCTTAGCATGCTGGGTAAAATTTTCAGCAGCCAAAATTTTGAAACATTTTTCTTATTTTCCCAGAAAACAGGACATGACATTTCATGTAAATCTTATTTTCTAGGAAAAATAAGAAAAACATCAGTTTGTCATCTGCTGAATTAGGCCTGACAGTGGTAAAGGCCTTAGGGAAGAATGTTCCCAAAGGGAGCAAATTATTTTCTGTAAAAGCAGCACTCTGTGAAGAAGGAGGTACATCTCCCTTAACAGTGGATAGCTCTTGACAAGATGTTTTTTTTCAATCCAAAAGTATTAATATTTTTCTTACGTGTCTACAAAAACATACAATGTATGTTTTTGTGGAGAAATAAGAAAAAGTAGTTACCTGACCCCATCCCCCTGCCCACCTCTTACCTAGACCTATGACAGTGTATTCATTACCCTTCATACCCCTATGATCTAAGTCAGACTATAAGATTAGGAAGAATTTGCAGCTTACTCATAGCTCCAGATAACGACCAAATGGTGACATTTTTATTATTTCTCCACAAAAACATACGTTGTGGTACTCATTAGAAGTGCCTCATTAGAAGCACTTCTAATGAGTACCCACAACATATGTTTTCATGGAGGTATAAGAAAGTTTTTATGTGGATAAACCCCCTCTTATCTGTAACTATGATAATATACAGCCGCTCTACAATCCATGCTATTCCTAAAACATACTGTTGACTTATTATATATGAGATTCTGGATGTTAACCCTTGTCCTGCTGAATAAATTAAGATGCCACACCCACTTCCAATTTTCAGCCAATCAGATTACTTGATCCAGGTTGTTGATATTAATTTACAAACTCAACGACAAACAGTGCAGATCCAGATCAGTTGGCTTCTTTAGAAGCCAACTGATCTGGATCTACACTGTTTGCAAAGGCAGGGTATATCCGGGTTCAGCAGGACAAGGGTTAATATCTTCATTTTGAAATGATTTGGACAATGATCTTTTCCTACAATCATTTATGACATCATTAAAGAAATTTCATTTTGCAAAAAATGTGGATTATTTGCATTTGTATGCATAAAATGCTGTGTCAGTTGTTTAGGAATAAACACATCACTTTAAATAACATGGAAATTTGGTTGCTATCATGTGATTGCATTTTCTTCACCATAAATATTCTTCAGTACAATTTTTCTTCACAAAATGTATCCTGATAATCACTGGGTGCTTGCTTGGTCCTGATATACAGTTTTTCTTACCTCTCTATTTATAGACTTTAGGTCCCGATAGGAAATGAGTTTTTCCTATTCCAGTACTGGAATTTTCCTACAATTTTTTCAGGAATTTGGACAATGATCTTTTCCTACAATCGTTTATGACATCATTAAAGAAATTTCATTTTGCAAAAATTGTGGATTATTTGCATTTGTATGCATAAAATGCTGTGTCAGGTTGTTTAGGAATAAACATTTATATAAAAGTAATACCTTTCAGACCATGATTAAATAGAAATTGCTTAAAAAAAAAAAAAAGATTGTAGGAAAAAAACCTTATTCATTTTTCCTTAGTCAGAAAAAAAATCATTCAAAATTGGGAACAAGCAAACACCCAGTGATGATGGTCCAATTTGACCAAAACATCCCATATTCAAATACATATACTTTACTGTGATGCTTGTACATGTATATCTTGTCCGTTCTAACCAGGTATATGATGTTATAGCTTAATAACGTCAGATATCATATTCTTACATCCTGTAACATTAGATGGCTGAAAATTGGCCCAATCTATCATACCAGAGGCATTGTTCAGGAGGAGTATTTGGTGATAATTATGGGATAATTTTCTCCAGTTCTCAATAAAAACATATGTTGTGGGTACTCATTAGAAGTGCCTCAGTGAGGCGCTTCTAATGAGTACCCACAACATATGTTTTTATGGAGAAATAAGAAAAATTATCCCAGAATTATCACCGAATACTCCTCCTTCACACCTCCAGATAAGGTGCTTTTTTTTTTTTTCAGATGAACAGTACATGTACTTGTATATTTTAATTTCTCTCCATGAAAACAGAGATGTATGTACCCATTACAAGAATCTCACCGAGGCACTTCTAATGAGTACCCACAATGTTTTTGTGAAGTTAAGAAAAAGTATAAAGTGGCTACCCCTTCTTGTCTGGAGCTATGTCTATGCAACTTCTCCAGGAAAAATAATTTCTGATAACATTTCAATATTTTTTTTTTCTTATTCTGATTTTGAAGACCTTTCACAAATGTTGAACTTGTCAAAACCCTTGCATTTAAAACTACTGACTTATTTTATTTCTGCATAAAAATCTGAATATAAACAAATATTCTTTTTATAGATGTACTGTCTGGCTAACTGTGTAAAAAGGATGTAGATGAGAATTGACTGAATAAACTCAGGGGCGGATTCAGAATTATTTCTGAGGGGTTCGATTTGATCAAATAACCATACTTTCTCTTCGTATATGGAAAGACAGGCCCGAGCAACCAGTGTAGACCCAGATCAGATACCGCAGAATGCGGCATCTGATCAGGATCTACACTGTTTGCCACTCATCCAGCTATTTTACATTATTCAAAGGTTGTAAAATGGACGTTGAAGAGAAGCATAAGGTAAAACGTAAGGGATGTGGATATTTAGGATAAATACGGTATCCCAAATTTATCCAGAATTTCCCATGAAAATGAACTTTTGAGTCAAAGGGGTTTGACTGACCCCCCCCCCCCCCCCCCCTCACACACACACACCCCAAATCCCCTCAGAATCGGCCACTGAAAATTATTATAAAGAGGTTCCCATGTATATGGCTTCCTGCAGGTATTGTTATGGCTGGGCTAACATACTATTCTGTAAACTTACCCTATACAGTAGAGGGTTTTCACACCATTCATGCCCATTTTCAGAGCTTGTTCATGAAGTAGGTAATCGGCATGATGATATGTTAACTCACTAGGTTTACCAACTAAAGCTGTGTATTTCAACTCTCGGCCAGAGATTTTCTGTAAAAAAAAATATAACTTAATGTAAACAAGTACTGTATTACCAAGTATTAAGACAGTAGGCCTGAGCAAACAGTGTAGACCTAGATCATCTGCCAAAGCTTGTGACATTTGATCACGTTCTACACTGTTTGCCACTGATCTGCAGTTTTTAGATATGTAAACCCTTATCCTGCTGAATAAATTAAGATGGCACACCCTTTTCAAATGTTCAGCCAATCAGATTGTTGATATAAATTCACATACTGAATGGCAAACCATGCTTCTTAGAAGCTGACTGATCTGGATCTACACTATTTGCAAAGGCAAGGTATATCCCAGTTCAGTAGGACAAGGGTTAACAGGTGTTCAAATGGACTAGTTCAGGTTTTAGGAGAAGTATGGCAAGGAGTTAAAGTGTTAAAGTATGTAGGGTAATTAACCCATTGTAGACTGAATGAACTCCCCCACACTACATATTGGAAGATTCTATTTTGATTTGAGGTATGTCAGGCTATGTGATTTAGATAGTCCTAGAGAAGAATGGTTGAAATATGTGCAAACAGTGGAGACCATGATTAGTCACTGCATTCTGTGGCATCTGATCTGGGTCTGCACTGTTTGCCAATTATCCTTTTAGGAGTCTCTAAACTACTACTGGTAAGCCGCATTGTAAGATCTCTATTTTCATTTTCACTGTACTGAACACAGAATCACTTTCTTTGGGCATTTTTTGTTGGTGACCTTTTATTTCTAGGAAGGTGGGGCATAATGTCAGTGAGTACATCCTATGTGATGACAGTAAATGCTAGGTATGTAATCACCACCAGTGTTCCTTTGCACTAAAATAGAAATGTCATCAATGATAATGATGATTTCGGGTTTAATAAAATGTCAACCCATGAAGGCAACTTGTCACTATAAGGTCTGAAAGCAAAATGTAACCAACTTTCTAAAGCATTGTCGAATATATCATCACAAGTCATGTGATAAAATTGTAATTTTGAACCTAATAATGTCTGGAGACCCAGTCTTGTTGACAATAATTTGGGCAGTAGTAACAGTAGTATTTGAAATTTCAAAGTCAGTCTGTGGCCCATAAAAATACTGACTACCATATTTACCTAAGTATTCAGACAAACAGGTCTGAGCAAACAGTGTAGATCCTGATGAGATGCCGCAACATGCGGCGTCTCATCTGGATCTACACTGTTTGCCAGTCATCCAGCAACTTATAGACACAACAGGTTGTACATTGTACTTGTTCAATTTTTAGAACAAGTGTGGTGTGGAGTTAAGGTGTCCGAATATTTAGGGCAAATACTGTATGAGGAGAGATGCTGCATATATCAACATCATAATTTGAGGGTTGAGCGCAAGACTAGCGTAAGTCAGATGGTTGTTTTTCCCCAAACCTAATCTCCTCACCATGAAGGCGTTATGAAGATTACAACATTTCTTTCTGTAAACAATGAAAATTTAGGTACCATTGCTCGTATGAGCAATGGCACCTAAATTTGCATTGTTTACAAAGGGGTCCAAGTTGCCCCTAAACAAGGGTTTCAAAAATATGTTTGAGTTACTATAGTCTTGCGCTCAACCCTCGAATTATGGTAGAACCTTAGAAGCTACTACATTAATGCTAAGCATGTTGGAAAAAAAAAATTTCAGATGACATTTTGAAATATTTTTCTTATTTTTCCCAGAAAACAGAATTAGACATTTCATACAAACTGGAGATAATATGCATGAAATGTCAAATCATATTTTCCAGGACAACTAGAAAAAAATATCATCAGTTTGTCATCTGCCAAAAGAGTGATTGGAAAGTGTGAAAAACAACAGGTGAACTCTACATTATAGTTTTTACTTACAATAAACTTAACCGGATGTAGTCAGCCAACCACAAAATTAGGCCAAGATCGCAGAAGACTATTGTATTTATTTATGGAGCAATTCTTGTTTGGTCTGGCCTAGATATCAATCCAGAGCTTTACATAAGCCTGATATCCAGATAAATATGTTTTATGTTTTATAGAAAACAAGGTGTGCATACTCATTAGAAGTGCCTCATCATTGAAGCAGTTCTAATAAGTACCCACATTACATGATTTTTGTGGAAAAATAAGACAATTATCCACATCTTTTTGTTTATTTTTTTATGGAGAAATAAAAGAAAAAAATCATCCCAGAAGAAGTATCAGTGAATACTCCTCCTTTTAAACAAGCCCTCTTACCAATAAATACAGTAAAACCTGTGTAAGAAAGCCACCTTTGAAATTGACCTTAGTGGTTGATGTGGAAAGGTGGTTGTCTTATAAAGGTACATGTCATGTAATTTTGCTAGCAAAATTACATGGCATGTACCTTTATAAGACAAACAACTTTTCCACATCAACCACTATTTAAAGTCAGTCTCGAAGGTGGCCGTCTTACACAGGTTTTACTGTACTAACATTTAACTGAAACTGAAGTTATGTACCTGGTAGAGACATTCCAAAGCATGAAGGAAACAACCATGGCCAAATCTGGAAATAAATACAACAGTTAAAACACAAATAAAACTATAAAATTATACTTGTATATAAAACTGCAGTTAAAAAATAAGATAATTGTGTACAAAGTACAAAAACAGCATGTTAACCCTTAAAGCACCAAGAAAACCTACATCTGAAAATACCGTCTGTTTATGTCGTCTGCTGAATATTCTTGCAAACTTTTCAAACCTATTTTTGCATACAGGCAAATAGTGTGGATCCAGATCAGACTGCTCCTAAAGGAGCAGTCTGATCTGGGTCCACACTGTTTGCAGAAATGACTTTTAAAGTAACCAGCAGAAGACAAAGCAGACGACAATAGTTGTGATTGGCGCTTAAGGGTTAAAAAAAAATTCACAAAAGGCACAGTCTGTAAACAGAGTTTCTAATAAGGATGGTATCCAAAAACTGAGAAAGACAGCTACACAGGAATGTCTTTATAACACAGTTCATTATAACACAGTTTAAAATGTCCTATCGAAAAAAATTGTATACAGTATATAGAAGAATGCGGCGTCTCATCAGGGTCTACACTGTTTGCCCCTCATCCAGCAATTCTTAGACACAACATCGGGTAGTAAACTGTACTTGTTCAAATTTTAGAAAAAGTATGGTAAGGAGATGAGGTATCCAAATAATTAGGGTAAGTACTGTATACATAACATTTCAGATATACATAACAGCCACTTTATAACACTATTGTTGGGATACAAAGCAAAAATAAAGTTTCCTAAATAACCATGTTCTATCCAAACAAAAAGGTATAAAAAGTAGCCACTATTTTCTTGGGGAAAAAAAAGAAAAGAATTGCACAAATGTTTGTCTCCCAATACTGCTAACAAGCAGCAAATATTTAATAAAGACTGTATGCAGAAGATTTGTCTTGTTTATCCATAAAACATATGTGTGGGTATTTATTAGAAGTGCCTCACTGAGGTGTTTCTAATGAGTATCCACAATATGTTTTCATGGAGAACTGGTGAAAATTATCTCAGAATTATCAGCATAGCTACAAATAAGAGGGGGTATGGTATCCACATAATATTTTTCTTATTTCTCGATGAAAATATATGTTGTGGGTACTCATTAGAAGTGCTTCGCCGAGGCACTTCTAATGAATACCACAACATATGTTTTTGTTGAGAAATAAGAAAGGTATCAGCATTTTTCGGATGAAAAAAGTGCCTTATTTGTTGCTATGTAAAATATCATCTAATACATTTTTGTACTCCTTTACAAGTCCTCTGTTTATAGGTTCCAAAAGATTAGAAAAATGGTTAATACCTGGGCATACAAGCTTCTGCCATCCACAACAGATCCATATTGCATCCTAGGACTGGTAAGTGGGGGTAGGGGATCTCTTTAGGAGCTGTTGAAGGTTTACCATTGGTTAGGAGTACATCTAATATAAGTTGTAGGCACGTCTCCCATCGCACCGGCTCTCCAAATAATATCACAGCTGAAACATATGTACAGTCAACACTCTTTATACCGATGCTCGATACAATGACAAAATTCATTATAATGACAATTTGAAAGTCACAAAACCTTGGCTCAAGAGGTGACAGTTAATGAGAAATTATGCAAGAATATACATTAAACCCTCAAGCAACATATGTTTTGGATATTTGTTAGAATTGCCTCACTGAGGCAATTCTAACAAATATTCAAAACATATGTTCTATAAGGAAATAAGAATAAAACAAGGTCTTGCTATCTGTCCAATAAGGATTCTTTATAACAGCAAGTTCATTTTAATGCCAATATCTTTGGGAACAAAAGCTTCGTTGTAATGAGGTTCACTGTATTTATGGTAAAAGGATACATTTTCAAAGGAGACAACTCTGTCAAGATTGTTTTCACTCGATCCCTTTGCAAAGGGATCTACTCCAATGGGAGCAAATTCTTTTCTTTTAGATTACCCTTGGCAGAAGGGAATTAGTGTACAGGAAAGTAAACAGGATGTTACAAAGGTTGTCTCCCTTGTCAAAATATGACAGAAAATCTACCAAGTGTATCCATCCACCTTAACCCTTAAAGCGCCAATCACAACTATTGTCATCTGCTTTGTCTTCTGCTTGTGATTTTAAAAGTCATTTCTGCAAACAGTGTGGACCCAGATCAGACTGCTCCTTCAAAAAATAGATTTGAAAAGTTTGCAAGAATATTCAGCAGACGACATAAACAGACGACATTTTCAGATGCAGTTTTTCTTGGCACTTTAAGGATTAAGGTAAATGGATATACTTCAAAGGGAGCACTCTAACTTGAAAGTTACTGGCTATTATCTCCCTTCCCAAAGGCAGAAAGCTAGACATGTATGAATCCTTTCTCAGTCGAAGTGGAATTACTCTAACTGGAAAGCACTTTGCCCTCATCCCCACCCAGGATAGTAATAGCTTTTCAGAATATTTCAGTTATAATGTATTTCATTCCAGAATGAGATGATCCTAAAATTAAACGATTAACACAGGCTGATTAGGGCCTTCATTGTCCACTTACAGAATCAATGGTTACTGTAGTATATGTCAACGTACAGAGAATGCTCAGATTGGACTGCAGGGATGAACATGCTGATCTGGACCTACCCTGTCAGTAAATTGTATAAGGGCCTTTTTTGTGTGTTGCGCATCAAAAACTAATATATCCATAGTTAACCTAAATATTCAGACACCTTCATTCCTTACCATAATTATTCTAAAATTTGAACAGCACCATTTTACTACCTGTTGATGTGTCTGCATTGCTGGATCAGTAGCAAACAGAGCAGACCCCTATCAAACACCATATTCTGCTGTGTCTAATGCAGGTCTATGATGCCACTTAATGTTTGAAAACAACATACTAAAGATTAATTTAACTTCCTTGAATGGAACAAGCAGAGAACACTTTCAAGCTTAGCATCCTGGGTAAAAATTTCAGCAGATGACATTTTGAAATATTTTTCTTATTTTTCCCAGAAAATAGGCTTTGGCATTTCCTAATGTCAAAGCCTATTTTCTAGGAAAAATAAGAAAAATATCATTCATTTGTTGTCTGCTGAATTAGCCCTGAGAGTTGTAAGGGTTAAGAATATTCAAATGTATATCAAAGTTTAATTTAATTTCCTTGAAACAGTATGCCTTTCTTACCATAAACCACTTAGCTTCTAGTACTCTGTAGGCCCAAATCAGCAGACTACAATTTACTGTTACTTTTCTTCTTTTTTTTTTTTTTTTTTTTTTCAGAAAATAGGATTGACATTTCTACTGAATTGCTAAGACTATATGCATGAAATGCCAGTTTCTATGTTCTGGGCAAAAAATAAGGAAAATAAGTAAAACAGTTTTAAAATGGCATCTGCTGAGATCAAAATTCAGCAGGCTGATGACCCTGACCTTGCTGCAGACAACAATAACCAGACAATGATGATATATTATTTCTCTGAAAATTAAGCTGGTTTTATTCAAATCAGAAAAATAAGACTAAGTCTTATTATCAGGAAAACAAATATGAAAACTTTTTAACAATTTCATTCCTGAATTTCTGAAACAGACCCTTCTATCTTTGAACTTGGACATGTCCACTGGTGCAAATAGGAGTGTCAGTCAAAAATCAACAACATAAGCCATCTCACCTGAAGCTACTATGTTTGCAAAGGTATTATTTTTTGGTCTGGCAGGGATGTAAGTACTAAAGCACAACCTGCTAAATTTCTAAAGTTAGACACAAAAGTTTTTTTTTCTTTTTTTTTTTTGATTTGGGTTTTACAGCCCTTTCAAGAATATTTCACTTATATCGAGCCAATCGTTCATCAAAGGTGGGCAAAGACCAGAGAACCTGTAGAAAAACCACCAGACCATCTGTAAGCAGAACTTGACATGAGCATGGCTCGAACCACAGCAGTGAGTAGCCTAATGGATTAAGGGTCAGCTCTCTTATCCACTAGGCTAGAGGGGCCCCAAACAAACATGAAAGTCCAGTTATGAACAGTGAAAATAAGAAATTGACAAAGCTTGGATCATTTTTCTCAAGATGGATTCAAACAAGAGGCCCACGGGCCACGGGTCGCTCACCTGAGTGATATAGCCACTGCGGTATGCAGATGTTATGCAACATTTTTCCAATCCTGTCATCGCAACTAATGAAAAGATCATCATTTAAGCAGTTCTTAATTTTGAAGAAGAATATAATATGGCATGCCAGTCAATGGAGCGTGATCATTAGAACAAACTCCAGCTTGGATTTACGATCAGCACGATTTTAGCTATTTTTGATCTACGAGTCACCCCAATGCTTCCTACCAAGTTTCGAGTCAACTGGCCTTTCGGTTCAGGAGAAGAAGCGAAAAATAGATTTTCAAGACGTCTGCCATGGTGGCCATCTTGGATATCCGATTGGCACGATTTTAGCTATTTTTGATCTACAAGTCACCCCAATGTCTTCTACCAAGTTTGGAGTCAATTGGCCTTTCAGTGCAGGAGAAGAAGCTAAATATAGATTTTCAAGATGGCGGCCATGGTGGCCATCTGGGATTTCGGATAAGAACGATTTTAGCTATTTTTTATCTACAAGTCACCCTAATGCTTCCTACTAAGTTTCGAGTGAAATGACTTTTGGGTTTAGGAAAAGAAGCGAAAAATAGATTTTCAAGATAGCCGCCATGGAGGCCATCTTGGATTTACAACTGGCATGATTTTAGCTATTTATGATCTACAAGTCACCCAAATGCTTCCTACCAAGTTTCGAGTCAACTGGCCTTTCGGTTCAGGAGAAGATGCGAAAAATAGATTTTCAAGATGGCTGCCATGGTGCCCATCCTGGTTTTACGATCGGCACAATTTTAGCTATTTTTGACATAAGAGACACCCCCGATGCTTCCTAGCAAGTATAGCATCAACTGGCCTTTCGGTTCAGGAGAAGAAGCGAAAAATAGATTTTCAAGATTGCTGCCATGGCGGCCATCTTGGATTTCCGATAGGCACGATTTTAGCTATTTTTGATCTATAAGTCCCCCCAATGCTTCCTACCAAGTTTGGAGTCAATTGGCTTTTGGGTTTAGGAGTAGAAGGGAAAAATAGATTTTCAAGATGGCAGCCATCTTGGATTTCCGATAGGCACGATTTTAGCTATTTTTGATCTACAAGTCACCCTGATACTTCCTAGTAAGTTTGGAGTCAACTGGCCTTTCGGTTCAGGAGAAGAAGCGAAAAATAGATTTTCAAGATGGTGGCCATGGGGGCCATCTTGGATTTCCGATCGGCACGATTTCAGCTACTTTTGATCTACAAGTCACCCTGATGCTTCCTAGCAAGTTTGGAGTCAATTGGCCTTTAGGTTCAGGAGAAGAAGTGAAAAATAGATTTCAAAGATGGCGGCCATCTTGGATTTCTGATCGGCACGATTTTAGCTACTTTTGATCTACAAGTCACACTGATGCTTCCTAGCAAGTTTGGAGTCAATTGGCCTTTCGGTTCAGGAGAAGAAGAGAAAAATAGATTTTCAAGATGGCGGCCATGGCAGCCATCTTGGATTTCCGATCCGAACGATTTTAGCTATTTTTGATCTACAAGTCACCCCAATGCTTCCTACCAAGTATCAAGTCAATTGGCCCAGGGATGTAGGAGGAGTAGGCTTTTAAAGCAATTGTTGATGTCGCATGACGGACGATGGACATTGACTGACCACAATAGCTCACCATGAGCACTTCGTGCTCAGGTGAGCTAAAAACAAGGAGCTTATATATATATTAATGACCAAAATTTCAAGTTTTGCTGGAGAAAAAAATCAGGCTGATTCAAGCTCTTCCAAAATTGCCACATCTGTTCTATTTCAACAGACAGGCATGAGCAAACATTTGTATGCTGAAATGTAAATTTTAACGAATCGTTAACTAACGACATCGTTAGCTTTGAACAACTGGGCCCAGATGTTGCAGAATGAAGCATCAGATCAGGATCTACACCCTTTGGCACTGATACATCAATTTTTAGATACATCAACAGAAAGTGAAATGGACTTGTTCAAATTCTAGCAAAAGGTATGATTTAGAATACTTTTTGTATGTTGATGTGAATACCGTTATTGTGAAAGCTTTTGTATTCTCTCTGCAAACCAGGAAGTAGATCTACTACTGACATAGGTCTAGATAAGAGAGGGTATCAGGCAAATAGTTTTCTTATTTCTCGACGAAAACATACATTGTGGGTACTCATTAGAAGTGCCTCGGTGAGGTGCTTCTAATGAGTACCCACAACATATGTTTTTGTTGAGAAATAAGAAAAATATAGCTACTTTTTGGTTGAAAAAGCGCCTTATCAAGAGCTATGCTACTGAGGTACAGATTTACAGCTGAAATGAAAGCCACCCTGGTCTCATATTTGTTTCCAGTGAGTCTTTTTTTTTTCAGTTCTGGAAACAAATAAAAGTCCCAGGGGGCAAGGTCTGGGCTGTACAGAGGTTGGGACTACAATTATCACTTGAAGGAGTTGATAAGTTCTACTGTAGATGAGGCAGTATGGGAGGGGGCATTGCCAGGTAAATAAAAGGACATTTTTCTGGGCTTTTTTTTTTATGGTGTCCCAGTTATTAGGGTAAATATGGTATGTTTTGCATAGTTCTAGACACAAGTGGGTATGAGGTAAATATTTTTCTTATTTCTCCATGAAAACATATGTTGTGGGTACTCATTAGAAGCGCCTTGGCAAGGCGCTTCTAATGAGTACCCACAACATATGTTTTTGTGGAGAAATAAGAAAAATATCAATACTTTTGGATTGAAAAAAGCCTCTTATCAAGAGCTATGAGGAACTCACTAATACTTTGGCAAATTCCAATCACAAGCCCATTGACTGCCAGCAACAAGTATGTTTACTCAAAATTGATTGCCATACAAATATAATATAATATACAAATATAATAATTCACTAACCACAGGTGCATACATCCCATATAGTTACTAACAAAATGAAAACTTCCATAGACAGCAATGTATGTTTTGCTTGTTTTTTTTTTTTTAATATATTATGATAAGCTGTAAGTTTTAAAATTTTGGTAAACTGGCAATGTTTGGTAGTAAAATGAACAAGTCACTATCCAAAATTTTGCCCCTTTGTCGCCTCCCAACTAAAACTTTCAAAACTTTTCCAATGATGTCAATGGTGACGTCATAAAAAATGTGACGTTAGCATTAACTTTGATTTTTAATTGTTAACAAAATAATGAGAATAATTTTAACGTTTACCATTTGGCAGACAACACATTAAAATATTTTTCTTATTTTTCCCAGAAAACAGGTTTTGTTATTTTATGCAAATTGTCTCCATTAGAGACAATTTGCATGAAATGTCAAATCCTGTTTTCTGGGTAAAATAAGAAAAATATCATTCAATTTGTTGTCTGCTGAATTAGCCCAGAGAGTGGTAAAGGTTAATATAAAATGCATTTTAACATGCATTTTCACATGTTAAAATGCACAGAAGTATATTTTGTTCATAATCATATGTGCAATATGCGGTTAAAAACAAAAACTCATGCATACATGTAGCATGTCAAGCACTTAAACAGGTACAATAAACAAAGAAGCTAGCAGATAACTTGTTAAGGAGGAGTATTTGTCGATAATTCTAAGATATTTTTTGTTTATTTCTCCATACAAACATACACTGTGGGTACTCGATAATGCATACAAGTACCCACAATTTTTGTTTTAATGGAGAACTGGAGAAAATAATGCCCGAGTTATCATGCATAGCTCCAGATAAGAGGTGGTTCTCCATGATCAAAGATGTTTTTAAATAGCTCTGGATAAGAGGGGTAGACAGATAATTATCTTTCTTATTTCTCAATGAAAACACATGTTGTTGGTAGTCATTAGAAGTGTCTCAATGAGGCACTTCTAATGAGTACCCACAAGGTATGTTTTCATGGAGAAATAAGAAAACTATCAACAATTTTTGGTTGAAAAAATTGCCCTGTCTGCCTATCTGGAGCTATGTCATCAAATACCCCTCCTTGACAAATCCTGAAGTTGCCAGACATTTATAAAGATCTTGGATAAACTGCCCACTGTAGACAGCTGTGAGTGAAACTTCAAAGTAACAAAACATTTCTGCCTTCCTACTAATAAATGGCTCTAGATAGGCACTTTTCTAATTATTTCTCCACAAAAACATATATTGTGGGTACTCATTAGGCAAGGTGCTTATAATGAGTACCCACAATGCATGTTTGTCTGTGTTGAGGTTTCACGGCCCAGTCAACACAATAAGGTCATGTCGAGCACAGTCAGTTGACATAACCACACTTTTACTGGGCAGGCTTAGTCCTCTTAGCAGTCAACCAGTATTATGCTCATTCTTTCGCTAGAAACTGACAATTTAATGTCCTTCTTGAATCAGCGGAAGGGAGACAATGACTGCTGAACATATTTCATGATCAAATCTCCATGAAAGAATGTTGCTGACTCAGCGGGGGTCGAACCCGCAACATCCTGATCATCAGTCGGATGCGCATCCAACTGAGCCACCGAGGCCGGCCACAATGTATGTTTTTGTGGAGAAATAAGAAAGATAACTAACTGTCTACCACTCTTAATTATCAATGACAGCCTTGATCAATGCCTACAATCTTCATCCATGTAATATGTGGATATCTTTAACCTTTAAAGCACTAAGCAAAGTTCCAGCATAGACATTATTTTTTTTTCATTATTTTTCTAAGAAAATAAGACTTGGCATTTCATGTGAATCATCTGCCAGGCAGATGATTCACAAGAAATATCAAGCTTTATTTTCACTGGAAAATGTATACACAATGAAAATCAAAATGTTGTCTGCTTCAGTTGTGCATTACCACTCTATGGACAAATTCAGCAGACCATGAATTAATATTTTTCTTAATTTTCCCAGAAAATAGCCTTTTGCATTTCATGTAAATTTGTCTGTGATATGCACACTGACCTGTGTCATCGCTATTCAAATGTTATAAGGTAATTTTTTCATGGGAAAGGTCAAGTACAGATGTCTTTCTTATTTTTCAAAAAAAAAAAAGCCATACATTTTTTATTTATGTTGCCTCCATAGTAGACAATATGAATGAAATATCAAACCTTATTTTCTGTGAAAAACAACAACAATAACAAAACATAAATAAACAAGAAATCAAAATGTCTGCTTCAATTAAAATTCAGCAGGTCAAAGGTCTGAAATTCTTTCACAATGCCTTGTTTTTCCAGCAAGAATAGAAAAAAGAACCTTGGTTGTCTGCTTGTCTACTAAGCAAATATGCAACAGACAACATTCTAAAATTGATTTTGTTAATTTTCAGAGAAAATAAGACTTGACATTTCATGTGAATCATCTGCCTAGCAGATGATTCACAAGATATGTCAAGTCTTACATTCTCTGAAAATTAAAAATGAAAACATTTCAAAGTGCGGTCTGCTGTGGTTGAGATTAGTGCTTAAAGAGTTAAATGAGGACAAGAGACATTATGTGACGGACTGCAGGCTTGTTTTCACCACTTATTTCATAACTATTGGAGTATTTATTCTGATAAAGTTTGATATGAGTAAAAGTACCCCGCAGTACTCTATCTCTTCCTACACTGCTTAGTGTATTTCAACCAATTGTGCTGTATATTTAACCATTCAAGCACTATTATAGCAGACGACATTCAAGTTTTTTTGGGTTTTTTTTAATAATTTTTCTGGGAAAAATAAGCTTGGCATTTTATGTGAATCATCTGCCTAGTAATTACAGTAACTATATTTAGCAAACAACTGAGTTCAGTGAAGTCTATAAATTCCACTAATTATTTACCATAAATCAATTCTAAGAAATAACTGAATTCATTAATGTTTAATGCTTAGCATGCTAGGTTTAAATTTCAGCAGATGACATTTTGAAATATTTTTTCTTATTTTTCCCAGAAAATAGACATTGGTAATTTACATGTAATGTCAAATCTTGTTTTCTTAGAGGAATAAGAAAAACATCATCAATCTGTCTACTGAATTTGCCCAGAGAATGGTGAAGGTTAAAAATTAACAAATCACTTACCATCAATCTTTGGAAAATACTGTTCAAATGCACATGGCTGAAAAATAAAACAAAATAAAGTAAACACCCATTTAACCTTTATCACTCTAGGGATAATTTTCAGCAGACAACATTTTGAAAGTTTTCTTATTTTCCCAGAAAACAGGGTTTGACATTTCATGCAAACTGTCTCCATTGCAGACAGTTTGCATCAAATTGCGTCAAATCCTGTTTCTCGGGAAAAATAAGAAAAATATCATCAATTTGTCGTCTGCTGAATTAGCCTCGAGAGCAGTAAAGGTAAAAGCACCAATCATAATGCAGCAGAGGACGATAATTATTTTGATTTTCTTTTTCACTGACATTTTCATGTGAATCGTTTGCTTGGCAGCTTGCCAAGCAGGCCATTCAAATGAAATGTCGACTTGTTTTCTCTGGAAGATAAAAAAAGTAACTAGAAATGTGTCCAAAGGACACAGATGCCCCTGCCTGAAAATCTTAAACCCAAATTGCATAAGCCAGAAAAACTTAAACACAAATTGCTAACGCTATCTCAGACACCGACGGAGACGGACAGACAGGAATAACACTATATACCCTTTCAACCATTCTTCGAATAGGGCATAAAAATTTTAACTACAAATTTTGCTTTGCACTTTAAGAGTTAATTTACTTATGCAAGGGAAAAATTTCAGCTCAGGTAAAGGTACCCCTTCCGAAGACCCAAAACAAAAGCTTTTGTAGCAGGATAAAGGTTAACAAGGCAATCTGAAGGACAGCTATATTCCCTGCCGCAGAATGACAATGGAGCATCCTCAAAATTCAAGGCTCAAACTGGTGGCCTTCAATCTTGACCTTGAGTCTGCATTGTTGAGTTATGGATTCTGCACATCATCTCACTAAGGCGAACATTTGACCCAAATTTAATAAATATCTTTCAAAGGGTTCAGGAGATATGGAGTGAACATGAAATTCAAGGCTCAAACTCGTGACCTTTAACTGAGATCTTGACCTTGAGTCAGCATGCTTGAGTTATGGGTTCTGCACATCGCCTCACTCAAACAAACATTTGACCAGTTTCATGAAAATCTTTCAAAGGGTTCAGGAGATATGGAGCGAACAAGAAAGAGATGGATGACCTTTAATTGTGACCTTGACCTTGAGTCTGCATCGTTGAGTTATAGGTTCTACACATCATCTCACTAAGGTGAACATTTGACCCAAAATTGACAAGGCAGTCTGAATGGCAATGGAGCGGCCTCGAAATTCAAGGCTCAAACTGGAGACCTTCAATTGTGACCTTGCTCTTGAGTCAGCATAGCTGAGTTATGGGTTCTGCACATCATCTCACTGAGGCAAACATTTGACCAACGTTTAAAGAAAATCCTTCCTTCAATTGTGACCTTGACCTTGAGTCTGCATCGTTGAGTTATAGGTTCTATACATCATCTCACTAAGGCGAACATTTGACCCAAATTTAACAAGGCAGTCTGAATGGCAATGGAGCGGCCTCAAAATTCAAGGCTCAAACTGGAGACCTTCAATTGTGACCTTGACCTTGAGTCAGCATAGCTGAATTATGGGTTCTGCACATCATCTCACTGAGGCGAACATTTGACCAACATCTAAAGAAAATCCTTCCAGGGATAAAGGAGATATGGAGCGGACACAAAATTCAAGGCTCAAACTCGTGACCTTCAACTGTAACCTTGACCCTAAGTCTGCAGGGCTGAGTTATGGGTTCTGCATATTGTCTCACTGAGGTGAACATTTGACGAAAGTTTAAAGAAAATTCTCCCAGGGGTAAAGGAGATACAGAGCGGACACAAAGTCCAAGGCTCAAACCCGTGACCCTGAACTGTGACCTTGTGAGTCTGCATGCTTGAGCTATAGGTTCTGCAAATCATTTCACTGAGGCAAACATTTGACCAAAATTAAAAGAAAATCCTTCCAGGAGTAAAGGAGATATCGAGTGGACAGGAAATTCAGGGCTCAAACTCTCGACCTTGAACTGTGACCTTGTCCCTGAGTCCCCATGGCTGAGTTATGGGTTTTGCACATCGTCCCACAGGTGAACATTTGACCAAAGTTTAGAGAAAATCCTCCCAGGGGTAAAGCAGATACAGAGCGAACACGAAATTCAAGGCTAAAACCCATGACCTTGAACTGTGACCTTGACCTTGAGTCGGCATGGTTGAGTTATTAATTCTGCACATTGTCTCACTAAGGTGAACATTTGACCAAAGTTTAAAGAAAATCCTTCCACTAGTATAGGAGATACAGAGCAGACACGAAATTCAAGGCTCAAACCTGTGACCTTGAACTGTGACCTTGACCTTGTGTCGGCATGGTTGAGTTATGAGTTCTGCACATCGTCTCACTAAGGCAAACATATGACCAAAGTTTAAAGAAAATCCTTCCAGGGGTATAGGAGATATGGAGCGGACACGAAATTCAAGGCTCAAACCCATGACCTTGACCTGTGACCTTGACCTTGAGTTGGCATGGTTGACTTATGGGTTCTGCACATCGACTCACTGCGGTGAACATTTGACCAAAGTTTAATGAAAATCTTTCGAAGGGTTCAGGAGATATGGAGCGGACAAGAAAGTGTTACAGAAGGACAGACGGACGGACAGATGAAGGCCATTTCTATAATCCCCCATCTGCTTCATGGCGGGGGATTAATGATAACAGTACAGGGCAACCCCTTTAAATTGTGCAATATGGGGTCCATAGGAATGAACCTTGTTTTAAATGAACTGAGTTATAAAGGGACAATTTAACAAAGGATCTGTAGGAAAATGGTAATGAATGGTCATTTTCTATAGTTCCTTGTAAAATTCTTAAACTTTGGAAGCCAATACATGATAGTGGTATCTCTGAATCCATGTTATATTTGACTAAGTTGAGGTTTATGGCTCAGTCACCCCATTACGGTCATGTCGAGCTGGTCAGTTTACCTTACCACACTTTTCCTGGGCATGCTTAGTCCTCTTAGCAGTTAACAAGTATCTGTGCACATTCTTTAGCAAGACACCAACAACTGCCCTTCTTGAATCAGCAGATGGGAGAGAATGACCATAGAAAATATTTCATGATCAATCTCCATGAAAGAATGTTGCTGGATCTAGCGGGGATCGAACCTGCGACCTCCTGATCACCAGTTGGATCCACCTGAGCCACCGAGGCAGCTGAATCCACCGAGGCAGCTGAATCCACTTTATAATGAATAGCGTTATAAAGGGGCTGCCCTGTATCAATTTCTTATTTTCATTTTCATTTCTTAGTTTGTTTTTCAAGAAAACATAACTGGTGGATACTCATTAGAACTGCCTATGCACCTTATATAGAGTTACAGTTTACCCTTAAAAGGGCTTCAATATATATTCCTTTACAAATGTGCCCTTAAATTTAACTACCTGTTGATATGGTCTAAAACTGCTGGATGAGTGACAGTGCAGATCCTGATTAGATGGCACATTCTGTGGCATCTGATTAAAGTCTACTGTTGGTTCAGGTCTGTCTGACCATATACTTAAGTAAATATGGCAGTCAAACAGCACTTTTTTATATTAACCCTGGTCCTGCTGAACCCGGATATGCCCTGCCTTTGCAAATTGTGTAGATCAGAAGCCAAAGTTACTGATCCAGATCTGCACTGTTTGTCAGTAAGCATTTGAATTTGTATCAACAACCTTGATCAAGTAATCTGATTGGCTGAAAATTAGAGGTGGGCGTGGCAACTTAATATATTCGGCATGACACGGGTTAAGGCAACCAGACTTAGTGTGCTTGAATCATAGCTCTCAATATTAGCCTATTTTAACAAACAAAAAGTATTGATATTTTTCTTATTTCTCCATGAAAACATATGTTGTGGGTACTCATTAGAAGTGCCTCACCCAGGTGCTTCTAATGAGTGCCCACAACATATATTTTTGTTGATAAATAAGAACTAGACTGCACAGTCGATGGCACACCATCGTAAAATCCCCATGCTGGGTGCTAATGCTACTAATAATGTGATGGATGGATAGACAAAAAAAATAATGTTGTTCTCATACACCCTTACCACATGGGAAAGTCATGTAGCAAGTTTGGTTAAATTTTGTTTGTGTTAAGGTTTTATGGCCCAGTCAACCCACTGGGGTCATGTTGAGTGTGGTTAGTTTACCTAACCATACTTTTACTGGGCAAGCTGTCCTTTAAGCAGTTAACCAGTACATGTATTGTGCACATTCTTTTACCCCTCTTGAATCAGCTGAAGGGAGAGAATGACAGTAGAAAATATTTCATGATCAATCTCCAAGAAAGCATGTTGCTGACCCGGAGGGGGTCAAACCTGCAATCTCCTGATCACCAGTCAGCTGGGCATCCAAATGAGCCACAGAGACTGGCACTTAAGCTTGGTAAAAATTCAACCCAGTGGTCTAGGAGGAGATGACGTTACAAACGGAAGGATGGATAGACTGACTGACAGATGGAGGCCTTCACAATATCCCCATCGCTAAAGCGTGGGGATAAAAAATATTAACCTGATACCCCTATATATAGCTAGAGCTTTATGAATATTTTAGCCTGGGTTGGAGTGCCTAAATATTTAAGCATGTTATGTTAAGTATGTTTAATCTTGTCATGACTCAAATACTACGAGTCCCAGATAAGGTGATAACTAGGTGATAATTAAGGCTAATTTTTTTATTGTTGCATTAAAATCTTGGCAATTCTATACTGAGGCAATTCCAGTGAGAACCCATAGGTCAGGTTTGGATACAGAAATAGCAAAACATATCTTCTAAATATTCCCTTATCTGGACTACTGGACAGCCTATGACATAATAAGTACAAGGCTTTTATTTAGAAGTACTGTATTCGACCTATTTACCACACTGTGTGCTTAGGTTTTTCAAAATTACTGCAAAAACTTGCAGTAAAATATCCATCTAATAAGAGCACACTTTAAAGAAGGATCAGCAGAGGACTTCATGAGGAGTGCATTTAATGATGCTTATGCTATTTTATTTTCTGATTTTCTTTACAAAAGCATATGTTGTGGGTACTCATTTGAATTACCTCGACTTGTCGAGGCAATTCAAAGGAGTACCCACAACATATGTTTTTATACAGAAGTAGATAAAAGTAAACTAGTTGTAATCTAAAGACTTCTAAATTGCTTGACTGTGCGCTTATACATATAGGAGCATGTGCGGCAATTAGGTCGAATATGTATGTATGTCTCTAGGTTAGCCATTACCAGTTCAATGCCATTTTCAACATTTTGTTCGGCAGGTAGTTCTCTTTCATACTATAACCATTTTATATTTATCATTCTTCGGGCCTCTTTAAAGTGCCAAATTTAAATATCAGCTGATGATATTTTAAAATACTTGTTTTGTTTGTGTTGAGGTTTTATGGCCCAGTCAACCTAATGGGGTCATGTTGAATAATCATGAAATATTAAAATATTTGTATTTCTTTTTGAGAAAATAAGAACTGACATTACATGTGCTGTCTCCTATGGAGACAGTTCACATGAAATGTCAAATGTGAATTGCTGGGCAGATAATTCACATGAAATGTCAAGGCTTATATATCTTCTCTGAAAAAACAACAACAGAATGTCGTCTGCTATATGGCAACTAATCAAAATGGCTAATCTTGTGATCACCATAGATTTCGCAAGCTTGAATTTCCCCTATCAAACAATATTTCTAACAAAATCAATTATTTTGGCAATTTTGGCAAAGTTGATTAAAAAGTTTGCTTGATGGAAAGTGATCACAATAGCTCATCTTGAGCTAAATATTGGGGGCTACTCTAAAAGGAAAACATTTGCTGCAAGAGGGACCTAATCTTTTTCTTAAACCCTTTCAGTCCTGTACACCAAAAATATGCTTTTGCAAACAGTGTAGATCCAGACGAGACAGCTCATAACGAGCCGTCACATCTGGATCTTCACTGTTTGCCAGATTGTTCTTGATTTATGACTGGCATCCCTATTTGCAGCAGTAGATCTGACCAAATTTGAAGATGGAAGAGTCCACTTTTGAAAGTGAGGGGTGAAAGGGTCAAAAGTAGCTCCTAACAAAAGGAGGATTTGTTTGTGTTGAGGTTTTACGGCCCAGACAACCCAATGGGGTCATGTCGAGCGTGGTCAGTTTACCTAACCACACGTTTACTGGGCAGGCTTAGTCCTCTAAGCGGTTAACCAGTATTGTGCACATTCTTTCGCCAGAAACTGACAACTGCCCTTCTTCAGCATAGCCTGAAAAGTAGGCCAAGGTCTAATGGTGGATGGGAGTGGGCAGGGTGCATCATGGCTGATAAGTGTGTGACGTTTTATTAGCCTAGAAGCCTTGGTATTTGAGAAACGCAGCTAAACACGAAGACTTCAAATTGTTGATGCCAATGACAATGCCAGAAAGTGATCCCTTATAATATATTGTCGCTCCTGCTTGCCAAAGCAGTCACAACAAAATATTGATCAGACACCACTTACATTGAAAATGAATCAGTCCAAAAAGTAAAGGTAGAAGAGTCAATCTGGGATAAATGGGTTAAGGTTAAAGTAGGGCTCCTTACCGCTGGTTTTCTTCGTCTATGATCAACCATATCAAGATGAGGGAAGCACTGTCGTAGAGTTTCCATGGAAGTGAGATTGTTAAAGCCAAGAGCTCGGGCTATCTCGAGGACTGGGCCCTGCCCAGACACTAGAATGTGTTTGTCATGGAACTGTTTAAACATCTTGAAAGGACTATGAGACATCACAACCTGGTCTTCTTTCACCTGAAATATATATGATAAAAATATCGTATTCATCCTAAAACTTCAGGTGCCTTAACCGACTGTAGACCGAAATGAACTCCCCCATGCTATATATTGGAAGATTCTAATTTCGATTTTAGGTATGTCAGGCTATGTAATTTAGATATTCCTAGAGAAAAATTCCTAGAGACCCAGATCAGACACTGCATTCTGCAGTGTCTGATCTAGGTCTGCACTGTTTGCCAGTTACCCTTTTAGGGATCTCCAGACTACAATGCGTTAACTTCTTACCATACTAGTCTTACCCGCCTTATTTGTTTGTGTTGAGGTTTTACGGCCCAGTCAACCCAATGGGGTCATGTCGAGCACGGTCAGTTTACCTAACCACACGTTTACTGGGCAGGCTTAGTTCTCTAAGTGGTTAACCAGTATTGTGCACATTCTTTCGCCAGAAACTGACAACTGCCCTTCTTGAATCAGCGGAAGGGAGAGAATGACCGTAGAAAATATTTCATGATCAATCTCCACGAAAGAATGTTGCCGACCTCGGCAGGGGTTGAACCCGCGACCTCCTGGTCTCCAGGCAGACGGCGCATCCAACTGAGCCACCGAGGCCGGCTTACCCGCCTTACATGCCTGTCTAAAACCTGACTGATGAATGACAAATAGTATGGACCCTGATCAGACATATTCTCCTGGGTCTGATCTGAGGCTCTTCTAATGAGTACCACAACATATGTTTTCAATGAGAAATTAAAAAAAAGATATTGGTATTTTGGGTAGAAAAAAGTGCCTTATCTCAAACTATGCTTTTTGCAACAACCCTGCTTTTAGGATTGTAAGCCTGATTTAGGCTGAACCAAATTACATCATGGTACAGGTCATATCTCCAGATATAACATATTTTTTAAACCAAAATGTAGTAATATTTTTTGTTATGTACTGTAAATGTCCTAAAAATTTGAACACCTTTGTCCATACTTTTTCTGCCCAAATTTTGCATTTCATATGGTTATTCCTAAAAATACTCGGTGGAAAAGCAATCAATTAAGACCCTGATCAGACTGCTCTTTCAGGAGCAGTCTGATCTGGGTCTACACTGTTTGCATATGTCATTTTAGGACATTTACCATAATGTACCGGTACTCATTAGAATTGCCTTAGTCAACAAGCAGATCCAGTGAGAAGAATAACCTGTTTTCGTGCAAGTATATAGTCATTTTATTCATTATCTGAAAGTAGGCTTTAGTCATGAGATGGATTATATATCAAACAACAAGGAAGTAATTGGTGCTCAGATTAGCATACACACTGGCTCCAGTCTCTTGTGACTAAGTATTTATTCTTATAATCCTGCTTGATAATCCACTAAAATAAAACTAAAATAATATCATGACTATAAAGGCTGGTCATTAGTGACCAGCCTTTATAGTCATGATATTATTTTGGTTTTAATTTTGGTTTTAATTAAGTGGCTTATCAAACAGGATTATAAAAAAAAATATTTAGTCACTGGAGACTGGAGCCAGTCTAGTAAGCCAGGGGTCATCCTAGAGGGCAATTTGGGAGAAAAAGTCTCCCTTAGCTGGCTGATTTCTCCCTATCTTGAGCTGAGGGAGAAGTGAAAATGTATAGAATGTATAAGGAAATCCAAAATTTGGACCAAAACTTCTCCCTCTCTGAAAGCTCCAGGATGACCCCTGTAAGCATTCTGCTTACAAAGGCATGGATCAGAAGAAAATGAGGCAGAATAAGGGTTAAAATATCCCTCAAACCAGGTCTTGTCAATTCATTCAAATTATTTCCTCTGGAGACAATCTGAATAAAAATGGCATACTTTAGCCTAGAAATCATGCACTCTTTGCACTCATGAGAGTACATCAGCACTAAATCAATAAATGTACAAGTATTAGCTTTTGCAAAAAGGCTTGGTCTATGCTAAGCAATGACCAAGCTTTTTGTGTAGTGTATATAAAATAGCATTGGACCAGTCCATGATGTCTTATCATAAGTCCTTGCAGAGCAATGACAATCTTGTCTCAGTGCCAATGCACTATAGACAAATTACTGCTCCAGAGAAAGACAATTTTGGAGGGTAGGTAGGCAACTAGATATAAACAAAACTTCATTTTTGGCCTAGTTTATCCAAAAAGCAATGATTTTGAAAAGAGCTGGTATGGAGTTATTCATGGGACTTCTACCAGTCTGCTCCAAATAAGATGTTGTTTTGTTTTTCTTTGTTTTTATCAAAAATATATACTGATATTTTTTCTTAATTCTCTGTGAGAACAGAAGTTGAGGGTACTCACCAGAATTGCCTTCCCTTGTCAATTCCAACTTTCACAGTCACATGGTTCTACTGAGTAGCAACAACTTATATTTTCATGGAGAAATAAGTAAAATATTCATCAGGGACCAGTTGTTCAAAACTTAACAAAGTTGTTAGCTAACGTGGCCTTAAAATTTCTCTTGAAGTATTGCAAATACATTGATATTTTTTGCTGAAAAAATGTGAGTAGCTTTTGTATTGCAAAAAGTACTCCCATTTTTGTAGCAAAAACATCAATGTATTTGAAAATACTTTAGCAACAACAGTTTACAAGTTTGTCATTAATGAGCTTGTTAAGCTAACGATGCTTTGAACAACTGGGCCCTAGATTATATACCTCTTATCTAGAGCTATGAAGGGGACAACACACTTAGTGGGTTTTCAGCCATTCTGTACTAGGGAGACAAATTTTAATTCCTCTTTGCTTTCTTGTGCACGAATCCCCTTCTGAAAAAGGTCTACATGTACTTTAACCCTTGTCCTGCTGAATAAATTGATGCCATGCCTATTTCTAATTTTCAGCCAATCAGATTACTTGATCCAGATTGTTGATATAAATTCACATACTTAATGACAAACAGTGCAAATCCAGATCAGTTGGCTTCTTCAGAAGCCAACTGATCTGGATCTACACTGTTTGCAAAGGCAGGATGCATCCGGGTTCAGCAGGACTAGGCATCATGAAAACATGCCTATATAATTTTGACCCCCTTAAACCCCACTATTATATCATAAAACTGGGGTTTACAGGGGTATATATTATTTTTCTTATTTCTGCTCAAAAACATAGATTGTGGGTACTCGTTAGAACCACCTCGCCGAGGCAATTCTAACAAGTACCCACAATCTATGTTTTGAGCAGAAATATGAAAAATATCAGAATTTTTTTATCTGAAAATTTTTATTTTTTGGTGGTAAAATTTTCAGTATATATATTTGAATAGGCATGTTTTCGTAATGGGTTAAAAAGAAAAACTTTGCTGCCTATCAGTATTATTTCTACAGAAAAACATAGGCTATGTATGAGGGCTAAGTAAAACTATTCTAACCCTGGTCCTGCTGGCCATGTACGAGGGATGTTCGAAATGAATTGCTTATTGTCCTCTAGCTCGATATCCATGTGGGGCACGATAAAAACCAATACGTACCTGTATAGGGCTATTCAATATCTACACAATGGTGTATAAATGTACATGTTAGACTAAGTGTAAGACATAAAATTTGCCATTTGAATACACGCAGTCATTGACCACTGCAGTAAAAATGGTTGGTAGAAGCGTCGACAAAAAAGATGAAATACGGGCTTACATCAAAGCTTGCTCAAAACTTGGTTGTTCTTTGAAGAAGCTGATGACTGAAATTTCTACTGCTTTTGGACCTTCTTGTGTGTCTTATGACACAGTTCGGCGGTGGAAAAAGAAATTTGAGTCTGGTGTAGAGTCCATCAAAAATGCACCGAAATCAGGTAGGCCAAAATCTGCATCTCGTAAAGAAATCGTTTCCAAAATAAAGGAAATCATTGAAGGAGATGCCAGATTTACAGTTCGTGATATTGCACGAAAGGTAGGCATATCACTATCAACGGTTCACCTTATTTTGAAGAAGCATTTGAAAGTCAGAAAGATTTCTGCTAAAAGGGTGCCACATCTGTTGACTGACGAGCAAAAGAGGCAAGGGGTTAAAGTGGCCAAAAAGCTGCTTCAAATGTTTCCAAAATATGACAAAAAGCAGTTTGCCAATGTCGTCACAGGTGATGAAACCTGGGTCCATTATTCTGAGCCCGTCAGAAAGGTTAGCAATAAGATCTGGGCCACTAAACACAGCAACCCCCAATAATTGCCAAACGTTCTTTGAGTACAAAGAAGGTTTTGTATGCAATCTTCTTCTCTGGTGAAGGAGTCGCAATAAAAGTGCCAGTGAAAAAGGGCAAAAGCATCACCGGAAAGTACTACAAAGACGCAGTACTGAAGAAACTGAAAAAGTATTATCAAAAATGACGCCCTGCCACTGGTTTTAAACATGTCCGTCTTCTACATGACAATGCCCCAGCTCATACCTCCGCAACAGTCACGGCGTTTTTGAGGAAAGAAAAAGTAACTGTTTTGCCTCACCCCCCGTATTCCCCAGACCTTGCCCCATGTGATTTCTTTTTGTTTCCAAAATTGCTGGGCGGAAATACCAGTCCCGACAGGCACTTGGATCTGCCATTCATCAGTACCTTATTACTGTGCCCAAATCAGCGTACCGTGACGCCTTCAAGAAGTGGATACATCGGCTGAAACTTTGCATTTCTAGCCACGGGGAGTACTTCGAGGGCATGAAATGAGTACTTTTGGGCTAACTGAAATTTGAAGTCTCCAGATAGAAATAAGCAATTCATTTCTAACATCCCTCGTATATGCTCCACCTTGGCAAACAGTGCAAATCCAGATCAGTTGGCTTGAAGAAGCCAACTGATATGGATCTACACTGTTTGTCATTCAGTATGCAAATTTGAATCAACAACCTGAATCAAGCAATCTGATTGGCTGACAATTAGAAGTAGGCATGGCATCTTTATTTATTCAGCAAGACAAGGGCTAATAACTTCTACAGTATATACTTTTATGGAGAAATAAGAAATATATTTATGTGGGTACCACTGGTATTTGTTTGTGTTGAGGTTTTACGGCCCAGTCAACCTAATGGGGTCATGTCGAGCGCGGTCAGTTTACCTAACCACACAATTCCTGGGCAGGCATAGTCCTCTAAGCGGTTAACCAGTATTGTGCACATTCTTTCGCCAGAAACTGACAACTGCCCTTCTTGAATCAGCGGAAGGGAGAGAATGACCGTAGAAAATATTTCATGATCAATCTCCACGAAAGAATGTTGCCGACCTCGATGGGGGTTGAACCCGCAACCTCCTGGTCTCCAGTCGGACGGCGCATCTAACTGAGCCACCGAGGCCGGCGGGTACCACTGGTATCTGGAGATAATAAATTAAATCTGTAAGGACCATTTTCTTCAGGTTTGACCCAAATAAAGACGTATGAGTCAATTTAGCTGCCAGTAAACGGAAGTTAAATAGCAACAGACATGCTTTTAGAACATATTTCATACTTGGTTGAACATTTTGAACATTTTAGAATGCAGCATCTAATCAGCGTCTACAGTTTTATACAAAAACTACTTAAGGGGAGCTGATACACTTTTAAGGGAGACAAATCTGTTAAAACCTTTTTTGTTCCCTTCTGAAAAGGGAAATACTCTATAAATAGAAAGTACTTACACTGAACTTAACCCATAAAGCGCTAAGAAAAACTGCATCTGAAAATGTCGTCTGTTTATGTCGTCTGCTGAATATTCTTGTAAACTTCTTAAAGCTATTTTTTGCATACCGGCAAACACTGTGGACAAAATGACTTAAAATCACAAGCAGATGACAAAGCAGACGACAATTGTTGTGATTGGCAGTTGAAGGGTTAAAACAAAATCTATGAACTTCAGAATATTTGCAGATACCTATATAATATATCAGGAAAAATCAATGCAAGTCTCAATCCTAAATGCTTTCATTATCACTCTTCTATCATCTCAGTTTTACTGGAGATGTGAAACTCCAATTCCTCCATCCATCAACCATAATCACTTCCATTACTGTATACAGGTGATGTCAAGACAAACAATTATTACAGGCACTGATCAGAAACTGCATTTTTCAGCATCTGATCTGCAGATCTGGATTTACACACTGCTTGCCCCTGTCTACTTTTCAGGGCATTAACCATTTGTAGACTGAACTCCTCCACACTATATATTGGAAGATTCTAATTTCAATTTTAGGTATGTCAGGCTGCATTCTGCAGCATATGATCTAGGTCTGCACTGTTTGCCAATTACTCTTTTAGGGGTCTCCAGACTGCAATGGGTTAAGGGAAATGGACATAACAAACCAGTGTCTACATTATTTGTCCATGTCTGTCTATCTCAATGTTTGGGTAAATACAGCTGTCTAAATGCAAAATTTCTTTACCATATTTATACCTACATATCTGGACACCTTAGTTGCTGATTACCATATCTATTCTGAATAGCTAAATAAGAACATTGGACTGTATAACACCGATTGCATAGCTCCCGCAAGTATTGATATTTTTCTTATTTCTCCACAACATATGTTTTCCTGGAGAGATAAGAAAAATATTTACCTGATACCAAATCTTATCTACCTACGGATTGTATGTTAAAAGATATTAAAAGGTGCTGGATGAATGGTTCACTGTGCAGATCCTACAACATACTGTAGGTTTTCGGGGAGATACAAGAAACAAGAGGGCCATGATGGCCCTATATCGCTCACCTGAGTATCATAGAACTCAAGGAGAATATGACTTAATCAGAGGAACATTTCTGCCAAATTATTTTGAAATCAGGCCATAGGCCTAAGAGATGTTGTTTAAAGGTTTTTCTATTTTTAGCTCTGGTGGCCATTTTGTTCAGCAGAGCAGAACCATTTTAGCAATTTTGGTAAAGGGGTATTAGAGGAACATTTCAGTGATATTATTTTGCAATCAGGCCCTTGACCTAGGAGGAGATGTTGTTTAAAGATTTTCTTTTTTTTTTTTCTGCTCTGGATGCCATTTTGTTTAGCGGAACGGCACCATTTTAGCATTTTGGTAAAGGATCACTCAAGAAACAGTCCTGTAAAATTATTTCAAAATCCATCAACCGGTTTAGGAGGAGATGTCTTTTAAGTAAACTGTTGTCAGATGCATGACAATCTATCCCCTTTTTCTATTTTTAGCTCTGGTGGTCATTTTGTTAAGCCAAAGGGAACCATTTTAGCAATTTTGGTCAAGGGACATAAGAGGAACATTTCTGTGAAAATATTTTGAAATCGGGCCCTTTGCCTAGAAGAAGATGTCGTTTAAAAGGTTTTTTTCTATTTTTAGCTCTGGCAGCCATTTCATTTAGCGGAGCAGAACAATTTTGGTAAATGGGTATGAGAGGAAAATTTCTGTGAAATTATTTTGAAATCGGGCCATTGGCCTGGGAGGAGATGTTGTTTAAAGGTTTTCTATATTTAGCTCTGGTGGCCATTTTGTTTAGCGAAGTGGAACCATTTAGGCAATTTTGGTAGGGGGTCACTCAAGAAACATTCCTGTGAAACTATTTCAAAATCCATTCACTGGTTCAGGAGGAGACGTCTTTTAAGTAAATTGCTGACAGATGGACGATGCACGACGACTACACACGACGGACGAAGACCGGTCACAAAAGCACACCTTGAGCCTTTGGTGGATTCAGAGAGGTTTCGAGTGAGGGGTTGGGGGGGGGGGGGGTGGGTGGGGTTCACAAGAAAAAATACAAACAGGGGCTTCTTTAAAAGCCAACTGATCTGTATCTACACTGTTTGCTAAGGCAGGATATATCTGGGTTCAGAAAAAAGTTTCATATGCAGTATTAAAGCTGTGATAACATATTGACTAAACATTGATTTGCTGCACCAAGTAAACAGATCATTATGATGGCAAATCTTGAACTGTGGATAACAGATCAAAATGTACCATATTTAACTTAAATATGCAGACAGTTTTGCCTGAGCAAACAATGTAGACCCAGATTGAGCACCAGATAAGCATAGCTCCAGATAAGGTGCTTTGTGCAACTGTAAAATATTCATACAGTGGAACCTCAATAATTCAAAGTCCAAGGGACCAAACAGTTTTGTTTGAATTATTGAGACTTTGAATAACTGAAGGTTAAAATGCATACATATATTTAAGTCGGGACTTCAAAATGATTTTGAATTATTGAGAATTTTGAATTATTGAAGTTTGAATTATCGAGGTTCTACAGTATGTTTCTTATTTCACCACAAACACATGTTGTGGTTCTCATTAGAAGCACCTTGGCGAGGCGCTTCTAATAAGTACTCACAACATATGTTTATTTGAAGAAATGAGAATATTATGTGGCTACCCCCTTATCTATAGCTATGGCTAAGGTACTCATTAGAAAAGCCTAACTGAGACATTTCTACTGAAAAACACAATGGATATTTTTGTGGAGAAAAAAAAAATATACATATATGATTACTTTTTGGTTGATAAAAGCATCTTATTTGATGCTTTAATGATAGAAATCCATTTTCTTGTACAGCAATGAATAGTTTCCGCTTTTAGATGCTCATTAAATATAGCAGCAGGAAAGGAATTATGTGGTTTAGTACCGTATTTAACCTAAGTATTGAGACACATTAGCCACTTACTATGTTTGTCTAAACCCTAGACCTGCTTAACCCGATATACCCTGCCTTTGCAAACAGTGTAAATCCAGATCAGTTGGCTTCTTCAGAAGCCAACTGATCTGGATCTACACTGTTTTGCATTAACAATGTGAATTGTTCAAAAACCTGGATCAAGTAGTGTCTGATTGGCTGAAAGTTTAAAGTGGGCATGGCATCTTAAATTATTCATCATGCCAAGGGTTAGTATTTGAACAAGTTTATTTCACTACCTGTTGGAGTATCTAAAACTGCTTGATGAGCGGCAAACAGTGTAGATCCAGATCAGACACCACATTCTGCGGTATCTGATCTGGATCTATACTGTTTGCTCAGGCCTGATCGTCCCAATACTTAGGGTTATTTATATGATAATTTAATTTTAGTACAGAATAGGTAATATAACTAGTGCATGACCTTTTAAGTCCAAAAATGATCACAGGATCAAAAGGAGGGGGTGGGGTGAAGAGGTGGCTTACACTGAACAAACTAAAGAGACTAGTGTCTGACATCAATATACATGTACTTAAAGGGCAGACATACATGTACCTGCAGATAAGGTAAAGACTTAGTAAAGGCCAAAAAATCAAGATAATTTATGTGATTTTTTGCACCAAAGACTCTTCTAGGTACCCTCTGGAATTGCCTCAGGGAAGCAATTCCGATCAGTACCCGCAAGATGTTTTGGTACAAAAACTGCTGAGTTTCGGTGTAAAAACTGCTGAGTTTTGATGCAAAAATTGCTACGTTTTGGTTAAACAAAAAAAAAAAATATCTTAATGGACAGCTGCCATAGCTTTTCTGAACAAGGCCAAAGGTATCGCTTATTTTTTGTATTAGTTTCAAGGTGTAGCCCCTGGTTAAACACGGCATATTTAACACTTAGCATGCTGGGAAAAAAATCATCAGACCACATTTTGAAATATTTATCTTATTTTTCCCAGAAAATAGGCCTTGACAGCTCATACAAATTATCTTATAGGATTAGGAGACAATTTGTATGAACTGTCAAAGCCTACATACTGGGAAAAACAAAAAATATAATCAATATGTTGTCCTTGATGTTGTCTGCTGACTTTGCCCAGAGAGTGGTAAAGGCTTATCTATTTATAGAATTACCAGTAATTAAGAACTTAAAATCTTTATGCATATGTATCTGCCAACTTTTCACCATTACTGCATGGATGATGAAATAATGGACCAAAATATAGGTCACATTTATATATTTTCCCTGGCTTCTTCAGAAGCCAACTGATCTGGATCTACACTCTTTACAAAGGCAGGGTATATCCGGGTTCAGCAGGAGAAGGGTTAATAAGGAGTTACGGTTCAATTCTTCAGTTTTGACCTCTGAAAAGTTTTGTTTTCACTAGGACTGGTTCTTTCTTAATCTTTACCAGTCTCTCAGCATATTCAGCAGATGACAAATTGATGATAATTTCTTATTTTCCCAGAAAACAGGATTTGACATTTCATTTAAATTGTCTCCATTAGTTACAGTTGGTTAATCTTTACCGCTCTTAGAGAAATTCAACAGATGACCAACTGACGATATTTTTCTTATTTTTCCTAGAAAACAGCCATTGATAAGATCAATATCATCAGTTTGTTGTAAGCTGAATTTGCCCAGAGAATGGTAAAAGTAAGAAGCTTGACCTAGTTTTATTCCAAAATATATTTATCAGTGTCCTGACAATTTGCTCAATTTTTGTGACATTTTCTTTGTTGCAAAAGTTATTTACCCTTAAGAGCCCCAATCACAACTGCAATAGATAACATTTTTTTTTTTTTTTTTTTTTTTTCAGAGAAAACAAGTCTTGACATTTCATGTGAATCATCTCCTTCATATGAAATGACGAGTCTTACTTTCTCCAAAAAATAAAAAAGAAAATTCAAAATATCGTCTGCCGTAAGTTTGCTTGGTGCTTTAAGAGTTAATAGGAATGTGATACACTGGTTAACTCTTTCACTTGCACAGGTGATAATAATAGGCTTTTGCAAACAGCATAGATCCAGATGAGACGGCTCAATGAGCCGTCTCATCTGGATCTATGCTGTTTGACATTCAGTCTATAAATGTCTTTCCAAATAAAATGAGTTTGTTAAAATTAAAAAGCAGACTACAAATGTCGTCTGAAATTTGGCGCTGAAAGAGTTAAGAAGAGGGCTGTAGCCAAGGGGTTAGAATGCTAGAGAACAGTGTTGAAGGTTGTGGGACTAATCTGGTGCAGTCACTGACTGACAAAACTATGTTTACCCAGAAGAGAATGGGTACTCTTTGAGGGAAGGCTACAAGGACCGAGCCCAACCAGGGTATCTTCACATATTTTTTGACATGTGAATCATCTGTTTAGAAGACTTTTCACATAAAATGCCAAGCCTTAATTTCTCTGAAAAATATTAAGAAATAGACTGCTGTTGTTACAATTTTGCTTTGTAGGTTATGGGTTGATTAAGGGTTATCCCTTGTCATGCTGAATAAATAGAGATGCCACGCCCACTTTTATAACTGTCAGCCAATCATATTACTTGATCCAGATTTTTTATATAAATTCCCATATTTAATAACAAACAGTGCAGATTCAGATCAGTTGGCTTCTGAAGAAGCCAACTGATCTGGGTCTACACTGTTTGCAAAGACAGGGCATATCTGGGTTCAGCAGGACCAGAGTTAATATTTTTGTACCACAATTTTCAATTTTTCAAGAGAAGTATGCCACTGTCAAATAGTGTATTGTCTGTCCTGACTCAGGGAATCAAAATAAGATGATTGGGGTCCCACCTTTCATTTGCCACAGCTCCAGATAAGAGGGGGTATCCATATAATATTTTTTCTCATTTATCCATGAGAACATATGTTGTGGGTACTCATCTGAAGCACCTCAGTGAGTACCCACAATATATGTTTTCGTGGAGGAAGAAGAAAAATATCAGCTCTTTTTGGGTGGAAAAAATGCCTTATCTGGAGCTATGATATGTTGTGCACAAGACCAGGGATTGGGGCTCTAATGTCCTGGTCCCTGCAGGCTGCAGGGCCATGGGATACCTTTTTATCTTCACATTTACTTATTCAGCTATAGCACAAGACAACATCATCTTGATTAGCCAGGTATAAAAGGGGTATGCAGATTAATATTTTTTTCTTCTTTTTCCAGAAAAACATAATATTGTTTATACATTGCAAATTAGTACCCATGACACATGTTTACCTAGAGAAATAAGAACAATTTCAATACTTTTTGGATGAAAAAAAATAACAACAAAAACCCAACTTATCTGAGCTATGTTAACCCTTGTCAACTGCTGAATAAATAAGATGGCACGCCTACTGCTACTTGTCCGCCAATCAGATTACTTGATCCAGATTGTTGATACAAATTCTCATACAGAATGACAAACAGTGCAGATCCAGATCAGTTGGCTTCTGAGGAAGCCAACTGATCTGGATCTACACTGTTTACAATGGCAGGGCATATCTGCAGGACCTGGGTTAAGTTATCAAAAGAAATTAGAAAATTTCATCTGGATATTCCTCTTATCTGGAGCTATCTGCAAGGGCTCATGGCAATGTCTCATTTACCTGGCAGGTTAGCGAGCATGGAACCAAGCTCCAGTGATCACATGACAGTAAACAAATCTCAGCCTATTGCATATAATGCACAAATGGAGAAAAATGCAGTTGTGTGATCATTACAAAAACAAGCCTATTCAAATATACTGAAAATTTTACCACCAAGAAATGAAAATTTTCAGATAAAAATTCGGATATTTTTCATATTTCTGCTCAAAACATAGACTGTGGGTACCTATTAGAACTGACACAGTCCTTGTTAGAATTGTCCCACTGAGGCTGTTCTAATGGGTACCCACATTCTTTATTTTTGAGCAGAAATAAGAACAATAATGTACATGTATACCCCTGTAAACCCCAGTTTAACTCCATTTATATAAAAGTGGGGTTTAAGGGGTCTACATTATATAGGCATGTTTTCGTGATGTTAACTGCAAACAACAAAGACCCAGATAAGCTTGCAGACCCAAAGACTGATCAGTTATATCTCTATTACTGTTTTTATTCTACAATATCCAGTGATTTTGAAAGAGGCAATGTAAGCCAAGATCAGACTCTGCCAATGAGCAGTCTGATCTGGGCTTTCACAACCAGAATGTTGTATAAATGCCCTTTTCTCACAAAGTGCATTGTTTGCTTAAACAGCTGACTGCAAAACAGCTGATTCAGACAGGTTTAGCCATAAAAGGACCAAAAGCATTTAAACATTTATCTGAGAAAACAGAACTGGAAAATGATGCAAAATATAGCTCCTAAAAAAAGGGCTTGACAGCATTCATGTAGGAATGATTCACATAAATGGTCAAGCTCTTTATATTCTTCAAGAAATAATAGAAAAATCACATATTTGTTTTCTGCTAAGTTTGCCATAAGCATACCAGGGATGAATTAGTTCTTAATTAATTAGCATGACATAATGAACAATATACTGGCTGTTTTCCAAAACTCCAGATAAGAGCATATTTCAACTGACATTTTTTTCTTATATCACCAAAACAGCATATAGATGTTGAAGGCAATCATTAGAACCACCTCACGAGGTAGTTCTTATGAACATCAATTGTATGTTTTAGTGGAGAAATTAGAAAAAAAATATGAATACTTATGGTTAAAAATACTAATCTTATCCAGAACTAACAATTTGCTTGCATGTTGTATATTTTTTTGGCATTCTATTCTTAGGTTACCATATTTAACCTAAATAAATGTACAGTGTAATAAAAAAGATCAGCCTAAAACAAACAGTGCAAACCCTGATCAAACAGCTCCTAAGGAGCTGTTTGATCAGGGTCTACATTGTTTATTCAATCATATAGACACACTACATGCATAGGTCTAGATAAGAGTGGGTATCAGGTAACATATGTTGTCGGTACTCATTAGAAGTGCCTCAGCGAGGCACTTCTAATGAGTACCCACAACATATGCTTTCATGGAGAAATAAGAAAAATATCAATAGTTTTGGATTGAAAAAAGCGACTTAACTAAGGCTATGTACATGGCTCCAGATAAGAAGGGGTATCCATATTATTACATTTTTTTTTATTTCTCCATGAAAACATTGCTAAGGTACTTCTGATGAGCACCCACAACAAATTTGGAGAAGTAAGAAAAATATCAGTATATTTTGGTTAAAAAACATGCCTTATCTGGAGCTATGGCATTATCGGGCAACCAAATGGGCTTTTTCAAATTTGAAAAAGTATGGTACGGACTTAAGCTGTCCAAATATTTAAGGGTAATTACAGTACAAAAAAAAATAGAATTAAAATATACTGCATTTGTCATACAACAACCCAAACCTTGCATGATATTTCCCCCAGTCACATTATACTGACACTGAGCTAACTAGTTCTGATTCCTAGCTCTACTTTCGTAATGCTGAGTGCCAAGCAAAAAGAGCAGCTAGTACCATTTTTAAAGTCTTTGGTATGACTTGGCCGGCGATCGAACCGGCAACCTGCCTGTCACAAACGGGATGCTCTACCAACTCGGTGACAAAATACCATAATAACCCTAAGTACTGGGACAGACAGGTCTGAGCAAACAGTGTAGACCCAGATCAGATGCCGTAATATGCATTAGGGGAAAACATTAGAAAAATGGTGAAATCTGCGATTTTGACAATAAACTTCGCTGTCTGATATTGAATGCAGACAAACTCAGGTTTGAACAAGAAGTGTCAATATGCAGTATTTATTAGACACCCCCATAAGAAACCAAACGAAATGGATGGACAGATATTTGGACAGATGTTAAAGCAGTATACCCTGCCCCCCTCCCCCAACCCTCATACACACACAAACACAGTGCCTGGAATTTAGGGATGTATCTCATATCTGGAAATTGTTTTGTTTGTTTTATTCGGGCTTTACGTCATTTTCAACAATCTTTCAGTCATATCGCGATGGTGTCTGGGTGTGGCAGGGAGCTCAATGTTCACTTTTAGAGTGCTGCCTCACTGAAATATCACGCCCAAGTCACTTGACATGATATCCCACCCAGTCACATTATACTGACACTGAGCTGACCAGTTCCGATTCCTAGCTCTACTTTTGTAATTCTGAATGCCAAGTGAAAGAGCAGCTAGTACCATTTTTAATGTCTTAAAATTTGGTATGACTCGGCTGGGGATCAAACCCACAACCTCCCAGTCACAAAGCAGACCCTCTACCAACTGAGCCACTGTGCCAGTTTATTCTGGAAATTGTGACATGGGCCTATTTTTAAAGTAGGCACATGTATGCAAAATTGCATGTACATTTTGTAATTGTCTTCAGCAATGTAAAAGTAAATTTCACCTACCATGTTACAGAAAGGAACCTTATAACGCTGAATGCTAATCTGACAAATATCATATTTACCCTAAATATTGCATCGACACTTTAACTCCTTATCATACTTATCCTAAAGCTTGAACAACCCCATCTGATTACTGCTGATGAGTCTGGAAACTGCTGGATGCGTACCTAACAGTGTAGACCCTGATCAGATGCTGCATTCTGCAGCATCTGATCAGGGTCTACATTGTTTGCTCAGACCTTTCTATCTAAATACTTAGAGGGCTGAAACGTATGATATTAAGCAAAGATATTTAAGCATAGCCAGCTGTGTTAATTACTTATACATCTACTTAAAACCCTTGTCCTGCTGAATAAATTAAGATGCCACACCCATTTATAATTTTCAGCCAATTAAATTACTTGATCCAGATTGTTGATATAAAATCAGGTACTTAATGGCAAACAGTGCAGATCCAGATCAGTTGGCTTCTTCAGAAGCCAACTGATCTGGATCTACACTGTTTGCAAAGGCAGGACATATCCAGGTTCAGCAGGACTAGGGTTAAGTTTGATTCTCTGAGTTTGCTTCTTGGAGTTTAGAACTCCAATGAAATGGAATGGAACTTCTCTATTTACATTCTAACTTTCTTATATTTATCAATTCTATTAATAAAGATACAGAAAATGGAAATGGGGTAGAATTTCTAACACCAGCAATACCTTCTACACTAGCCTCACTCTGGCCCCATGCTATGAGTTCTACTTTTCTAATCTTAACAAAGGTACAACATTCCTCCTTGACTATTTTTCTACAAATATCATCTCCCTTACCTCACCTGTCAGAAACTCTTAACCCTTGTCCTGCTGAACCCGGATATACCCTTCCTTTGCAAACAGTGTAGATCCAGATCAGCTGGCTTCTGAAGAAACCAACTGATCTGGATCTGCACTGTTTGACATTAAGTATGTGAATTTATATTAACAATCTGGATCAAGTAATCTGAGTGGCTATAAATTGGAAGTGGGCGTGGCAGCTTAATTTATTCAGCAGGACAAGGGTTAACTGATCAGCCAAATCAGAGAGAAGGACATTCAAAAAAAAAAAATATGAATTTTGAAGACTATGAATTGTTTTTATGCTGATACAAATATCAGTAAGACGGGAGCCAGTCTATTTCTACACTAGTACATTTCTTTCTTTTACATTTATGTCAAGCTATATATAGCTTATTTTACAACAAACACAATATAGCCTTGACAAGGATTTGTAATCTGAGAATATAAATAATTATATTCAATCTAACAAAATTCAAAGAAGTAGTAAAAGTTCAATCAATCCAAAACAAATTTCTGCCAACCATATTTCACTTCCTATTTCTTTTTTATTGTTCTTTCTTTCTTTATTACAATTAAATTTTATGATCAATTAATATGCACTGAAAATTAACAAAAGCATATATAAGCCAGCGCAAAACAAAACCGACAAGCTTAGCGAAGACTCAGATCAGCTTGGGTATCTACACAGTCTTAAATCAGAGTTTGTTGATCGCATGTGACTTCTACAGCCTTCGGGCTATCTAAGGAGGGATAAACAAGAACCCTTGCCATACCGAGTGGATGTACAGGCTGATCTGTGTATTTTCTGGTCAGACAGTTCTTTTTGTAGGTTTTGTTGTGCGCTGACTCACTGAATATCTGAATCTCATTAATCCTTAAAGCGCCAATCAAAACTGCCGCAGACAACATTTTAAAATATTCTTTTTTATATTCTTTATACAAAATAAGTCTAGACAGTTAATGTGAATTGTCTGCTTGGCACATGAAATGTTGACTTATTTTCTCTGAAAAATGTTTTTTTTTTGTGTTTTTTTTTTTTAATGTCATCTGCTATAAATTTTGTTTGGTGCTTAAATGCCTTAACTCTTTCCCCGCTAGTGCCGACTTTTGTCATCTGCTCACAACTCAAACAGTTTGGATCCAGATCATGCCTGACAAAATGTTGGGCCTGATCTGGATCCAAACTGTATGACACTGTGATGATATTCCTGAAAGAGTTTTTTGAAAAAGTTAATTTAAAAAAAAAATCCAAAGACTACAAAAAAAGCATGCAAAATTACCCAGCATGCAAAGACTTAAAGGAGGACACCTGGGCTACTCTTGATGTAACAATAAAAAAAAAAAAAAATGAAGTTCTTCACTATTTTTCCAAATTGATTTTTATTGCTACAAGACTATTGTTTTTGATCAATACATTCCAAGTAAAATTAATCCTTATCCTGTTGAGCTCGGATACACCCTGCCTCTGGAAATGGTGTAGATCCAGATCAGTCGGCTTCTGAAGAAGCCAGCTGATCTGGATCGGCACTGTTTGTCATGATGTATGTAAATTTGTATCAACAACTTGGATTAAGTAATCTGATTGGCTGAAAATCAGAAGTGGGTGTGGCATCTAAATTTATCTAGCATGACAAGGAGTACAATGTAATTAGAATAAGTGTTGCTGTTCCGATGATCAAATTTTCACAGAAATATTAATTTATGCTAAAGACCCTGCAAACATTGTGAAAGAAATACTCATGCTTATCATAATCCATTAAATTACAAAACTTTTAACCCTTGTCCTGCTGAGTAAATTAAGATGCCACACCCATAGCTAATTTTAAGCCAATTAGGTTACTTGATCCAGATTGTTGCTATAGATTTGCATCCTTGATGGCAAACAGTGTAGATCCAGATCAGTTGGCTTCTGAAGAAGCCAACTGATCTGGATCTACACTATTTGCAAAACAGGGTACATCTGGGTTCAGCAGGACAAGGGTTAAAGCTTTATAATCACTATTTAACCCTTGTCCTGCTGAATAAATTAAAATGTCACTACCACTTCTAATTTTCAGCCAATCAGATTACTTGATCCAGGTTGCTGATATAAATTTACATATTTAATGACAAACAGTGCAGATCCAGATCAGTTGGCTTCTTCACTGATCTGGATCTACACTGTTTGCAAAGGCAGGGAATATCCGGGTTCAGCAGGACAATGGTTAACATAACATAAATGTCTTCCTTAACCTAACTTGGCTATGTAGCCTAGTTAGCAAACTATCTTATTTTGACAACACATGTATTTTCTCCCATAGTACTTTAACACTAAAATTGCATGCTGGGTAAAAACTTCAGCAGACGACATTTTGAAATATTTTTCTTATTTCTGCTAGAAAACAGGATCTTACACTTCATGCAAATTGTCTCCTAGGAGACAATTTGCATGAAGTGTCAGATTCTATTTTCTGGAAAAATAAGAAAAATATCATCAATTTGTCGTCTGCTGATTCTGCTCATAGCGTGGTAAGTGTTAATATAAACTGTACCTAGTCTGCTGCAGCATTTTATAACCAACTAGGGGCAGCTACATTTCATTTGGAAACAGAATTCTCATGTAAATGAAGGTAATTGTATGGGTTTTACTTTTACCAATCCAATCTGACATGTCAGGTTTACTTAGTCTCAAAACACAATGGTAAAAATTTTGACCTCGTAGGTAAAGTAGGTAAAGTCTCTTTTGGGTCAAACAAACAGGGCAAAGCGTTCACCTTTCATTATTGTTGTCAGAGTGAGTCAACAGATATTTAGCTACCCTACCAAGGGGTATTCAGATGAATAGTTTTATTTCTCATTGAAAAGGTACATTGTGGGTACTCATAGAAGTGACTCAATGCGGGCCTTCTTATGATTATACCTGCAACAAACATTACGCTTTTGTGTAGAAAAAAAAAAAGAAAAAATATCATCAACTACCGGAAGCTGAAAAAACATTTGAGGGCAAAAGGAGAAAACAGAAATTCAAAAGGCTTTTTAATCCTTAAAGCGTCAATCACAACTGCAGCAGACGACAATTTTTTTTATTTTATTTTTTTTCAGAGAAAACAAGTCTTGACATTTCATGGGGATCATCGATTCACATGAAATATCAAGTCTTGATATTTCATGTGAATCGTCTGCCAAGCAGACGATTCACATGAAATATCAAGACTTGTTTTCTCTGAAAAAAAATTTTTTTTGAATGTCGTCTGCTACAAATTTTGCTTGGCGCTTTAAGGGTTAACCTTTACTACTCTCTGGGCAAATTCAGCAGATAACAAATTCATATTCTTATATTCAGCAGAAAACAGGCTAAGATAATCTGCATTAAATGTTATAGCCTAATTTCCGGTAAAAATAAGAAAACAATTTCAAAATGTTTTCTTTTGATTTTTTTACCCCCAGCTCGCTAAATGTTAAATGGAAGAATTTAGCTCAATCCAGAATTTTCATGATTGAGAGGGTGGACTGTTAAGATTTTATTGAGGTTTTTCAACGAATGTTCTTACTGTGAGGTTTAACAGCCCTGTCAACAATGTTTCAGTCATTTTGTGCCATCTCCCACTGATAAAGTACGGATAAAGTAAATTAGAATGGGAAAGATGAGAAACAAGAGTTGTCAGAAGACAACGCAGCTCGCTGGAAAGGGCTGATTGGATAAGAAAACAATCTTTAAATATTTAAGATTAAATGTAGAACAAACATAGCAGTAAATGACAGAGTATGACCTGACTTTGATGTCGGAAGAATGTCAAACTGAGGGATGGGGTATATGCCATTTAAACATCTTCCCTTAGGCTGGTGTGGACGAAATATGAAAGCTATATCTTATATACTTCAGCAGCCATATACACTTTTCAAAACTTAAACACAGCTATAAATGACAAAGTATGATCTGATCTTGACCTAGGCAGAAGGTCAAACTGAGGAAGGGGTGTGTACTATTGAAAGGTCTTACCCAAAGGTAGGTGTGGGCCAAATATTAAAGCAGCATGTTGAATACTTTAGCAGTTACGAACACTTTAAACGCAAAATTCAAACATGGGTTTAAATGACTACTGGTAAGTATAACCTGACCTTGACCTAGGCAGAAGGTCAAACTAAGGAAAAGGTCTGTGCTATTGAAAGGTCTTACCCTAATGTTGGTGTGGGCCAAATATTAAAGTGGTATCTTGAAGACTTCAGCCGATACAAGCACTTTTCAAAACTTAAACGCAGCACTAGAACAGGGGTTCAAATGACAAAGTATGACCTGACCTTGACCTAGGCAGAAGGTCAAACTGAGGGAGAGGTGAGTGCTATTGAAAGGTCTAACCCTAAGGCTGGTGTGGGCCAAATATTAGAGCTCTATCTTGAATACTTCAGCAGTTACAGTGTATGTACACTTTTCAAAACTTAAATGCAAAACTTAAACATGGGTGTAAAAGACAAAGTAAGACCTGACCTTGACCTACATAAAGAGTCTATTTTGGGGATGGGGGTGTATGCTATTGAAAGGTCTTACCCAAAAGTAGGTGTAGGCCAAATATGAGAGCAGTAAAACAGTAAAAAAACTATGCACACATTTGAAAACTTAAACATTGTGCTAACACGGACGCCGACACCAACGACTGGGTGACAACATAAGCTCTCCAGGGACATAGTCCCAGCGAGCTAAAAAGGCCCTGACCCCTGAATGCTTTAAGTGAGGAACCAACTTTCCTGCCTAAACCTAATGATGATAGGGCATAGCTTTCGAAAAGAGGAGTCCAGATAATTATTTCTCCACAAAAACATATGTTGTGGGTACTGATTAGAAGTGCCTAACCAAGGCGCTTCTAATGAGTACCCATGCTGTATGTTTTCACGGAAAAGAAAAACTTTACCTGATACCCATTCTTATCAAAGATATAAAATGCAGTCTGATTAGTCTTTGTTACTGTCAAACACAATCTGGTACATGGGAGAGAATGACCGTAGAAAATATTTCATGATCAATCTTCACTAAAGAATGCTGCCAACCTGGCGGGGCTTGAGCCCGCAACTCCTGATCACCGGTCAGATGCCCATCCAACTGAGCCACCCAGGCCGGCTGGTATGTGTACTGTGTAAGCAGGGGAACCATGGCATTTTCATTATCAACTTTCAGTTTTGAAATTAGTTTGACACAGTGCATAATGCCTTATTATACATTGAATTGGATTCATTGATACCAGATACTAGTATCTGGAAACTTGTGTCATTCTTTACATTGCAGGAATTTTACCATGTGATTAAGAAAATGCATCAAGCAGTTTTCATAATGTGAGTACATCCATCTCTCTCTCTGTAAATCATTTTCACAGCACTGGCATTAAATGATCGCCTGTAAAAGATGCCTGTGGTGTTTATTTGCACGAGACTGGAACCAGCTTCACATTGTTCTACTTAACCCTTAAGGGTCCTGCTGTGCTCGGATATTCCCTGCCTTTGCAAACAGTGCAGATCCTGATCAGTTGGCTTCTGAAGAAGCCAACTGATCTGGATCTGCACTGTTTGCCATTAAGTATGTGAATTTATAGCAACAACCTGGATCAAGTAATCCAATTGGTTGAAAATTAGAAGTGGGCGTGGCATCTTTATTCAGCAGGACAAGGGTTAATACACTATATTCATACTCAGCATAACAATGTGCTTGAACAGCATACGTAGACATATTTATCAATCAATTTTCTTAAATTTGTAATCTGATTATTTTGTATGCAATCCAAAATTCCAAAAGTTTACCATGTATGTCAGGAAATATATCTGTGATGTCACCAAAATTTGACTGCAAATGGCAAAGAACATTCCCAACATTGTCAATTTTGGTTGATTTATTCTATCATAATTATCACTTTGGTTGCTGTATTTTGCAATCAAAGTTAATTTTGGTTGATTTATTCTATCATAATTATCATTTTGGTTGATGTATTTTTGTCATCAATGTCAAATTTTGTTGATATATTCTGTCATAATTATCATTTTAGTTGATGTATGTTGTCATCAATGTCAAATTTTGGTTGATATATTGTCATAATTATTATTTTGGTTGATGTATTTTATCATGGATGTCAAATTTTGGTTGATATATTCTATCATAATTATCATTTTTGCTTGATGTAATTTGTCATCAATATCAAAGTCTGGTCGAGATACTCCATCATAATTGCCATTTTGCTTGATGTAATTTGTCATCAATGTCAAAGTTTGGTCAATATACTCCATCATATTTGCCAGTTTGCTTGATGTAATTTGTCATCAATGGCAAAGTTTGGTTGCTATACTCCATCATAATTGCCATTTTGCTTGATCTAATTTGTCATCAATGGCAAAGTTTGGTCAATATACGCCATCATATTTGCCATTTTGCTTGATGTAATTTGTCATCAATAGCAAAGTTTGGTCAATATACGCCATCATAATTGCCATTTTGCTTGATGTAATTTGTCATCAATGGTAAAGTTTGGTTGATATACTCCATCATAATTGCCATTTTGCTTGATTTGATTTGTCATCAATGGTAAAGTTTGGTTGATATACTTCGTCATAATTGCCATTCTGGTTGATGTCTTTTGTCATAAATGTCAAATTTTGGTTGATTTATTGTTATAACTTTGGTTGAAGCATTTTGTAATCAACGTAATTTTGTTTGTTTGTTTGTGTTGAGATTTTATGGCCCAGTCAACACATTGGGGTTCGGAGGCCACCTAGGCCTCCAGAAGCTCTAGGGTAAATGGCTCAATTTCCTGCTATCTCAGCAATTCTGAGGATGTAAACTGACTTGATTGCATTTTGTTTAAATTATTATTATTACTTCGAATTTTTTCACAAAAAAAAGAAAAAAGAAAAAAAGTTCTGTGAATAAAAATCTAAAACCTCATAGTTTGTTTGCTTTTCTTTCCCTCTCCTGAAATGTCATGTTGCATTCCATAATATAGATACAGATCTTAATTAATTCTGTCTACTTTTGGCTTTGAAAGCCAAAGGTAGACAGAACAAACTAAAATCTGTAAAAAATTGAGAAAAAATCAAAACATTTTCTCAACTGACTGAATGACTGTGTTAGGGTTTAACGACATGTTACCCTAGTGGGTCATTTTGTGTTGCCTCCCAGAGAAAGGGTAGAAGAGATAGAAGAGATAGTAGAGGGGATGAAAGAGAGGGACAGGGAAGAAAGAGGAACAGGAATGAAAGTGAAGAAACAGAAGAAATAAAAACATTCCCCCTTTACCCTTACCTGCCACAAAGATAGCAAGCCTTGCCCAACTGTATTTGTTTGTGTTGAGGTTTTACGGCCCAGTCAACCCAATGGGGTCATGTCGAGCGCGGTCAGTTTACCTAACCACACGTTTACTGGGCAGGCTTAGTCCTCTAATCGGTTAACCAGTATTGTGCACATTCTTTCGCCAGAAACTGACAACTGCCCTTCTTGAATCAGCTGAAGGGAGAGAATGACCGTAGAAAATATTTCATGATCAATCTCCACGAAAGAATGTTGCCGACCTCGGCTTGCCCAACTGTAAGCCAATATCAGTTGGACATCCCGGTGACATAAGATACACGACACTTTTGCCACACCCGACCACCCTCTTCTCAACTAAACATTCTACCTAATATGAGCAAAGGTACTAGTCTGTTATTCAACCAAGACTTGCATCTGCACTCATGTATAGTATTCAGAATGGGTCTCTGCCTTGCCAAAATTAGGGTCAGTGTGGTGAACTGGCACTTGTGTTTTGTGTTTCCGCAATTCCAATTCTTTCAGAGCTTGACAGCTTTCTTCTCTGGGTGTGATGTGTGTTATAGATCTGAGAAGTGCTTCATTTACCTTCAATTTTCTGAAGTCTTTTGTTTCTTTGACAACAAAAAAAAAAAAAAAATCAGAAATCAGTGAGTTTGGTTTGGATTGTTCCATTCTCTCGTGGTAAAACGCTGGAAAAACTTCCAGTGCATGCATAATGGACAAACAGCCTGAAACAATCTCATACCAAGACCAGTCAGACCATCAAGATAAACACCCCCATTTTGAAAGAAAACTCTAGTGACATGTTGTTTTTTTATAATTAGACTTGAAACCATTAGTTGGTTATCCTCGAAATATACTCTCGATTATTGTGCAACTTGTGCTTGGGTGAATAAATTTTTTGAGGGGGAAGTGTCTAGATTCTAGTGACTGACATTGTTTGACCAATCAAATGATCAAAAGAACATTGCTGATGCGGGGGCAAAAGCATGCGCAGAAAAAGAAAATACAAGAATTCCGTGGAAGGCGTCATCGCACCTGCTGGGGCAAAAGTCACAGGAGCCACAATCAGAACGTGTTTATTAAATAAATTTATTTCATTCTTAGCAGTGCTTAGTTGGAAAGCTGGGTTGAAAAAAATGTAGACAAAGTGCCTAGTGGGGCACATATATTCCAGGCCAGTACCATTCCCTCTAATGGCTATATCTTCAGCACTGACTTATCGTATTATTCAGCCCAATGATAATGGAATGTCGACGTAAAATGTGTAAAAGACTGGAGAGTGAAATATAGGTCAAGGTCACGGGTCAAGGTACCTGCTAATTCAGCACATCAAGGAGAAGCACTATGCAAGGTATGGTGGTTGTAGGCCTTATGTTTGAGGAGTTATCAAACATCCACGTAAAATGTGTCAAATATAGGTCAAGGTCACCGGGTCAAGGTACCTGCCAAGCAAGAGCAATGAGGTGAAGCACTATGCAAGATTTAGTGGTTGTGGGTCTTATATTTGAGGAGATACTGAACATCAATGTAAAATGTGTCAAAGTCACTGGAGTGCAAAATATAGGTCAATGTCACCAGGTCAAGGTACCTGCAGAGTCAGTACATCGAGAAGAAGCACTATATAAGGTTTGGTGGTTGAAGGCCTTACAGTTAAGGACATATGGAAGGGCGACATAAAAGGTGTAAAAGTCAATGGAGCGCGAAATATAGGTCAAGGTCACCCAGTCAAGGTACCTGTGGAGTTCGTACATTGAGGAGAAGCACTATGCAAGGTTTGATGGTTGTAGGCCTTATAGTTGAGGAGATATTGAACGTCGACGTAAAATGTGTAAAAGGCACTGGAGCGCAAAATATAGGTCAAGGTACCTGCCGAGTCAGTACATCTAGGAGAAGCATTATGCAAGGTTTGGTAGTTGTATGCTTTATAGTTGAGAAGATCTGGAACATCAATGTAAATTATGTCAAAGTCAATGGAGTGCAAAATATAGGTCAAGGTCACTGGGTCAATGTACCTGCCAAGTCAGGAGGTCAGGGAGATGTGTCATGCAAGGTATGATGGTTGTTGTAGAATTGTAGTTGATTAGAATACTAACTTTGACGTAAATGTCAAACTTCGACATAACAGAACTGTTCAGATGGACAGACGCATGGACGAATGGACAGACGAATGGAAAAAACTTTGACATAAATGTCGAACTTCAACATAAATGTTGACAGACGGACAGACGGACGGACGGAAAATCGGACGCCTATATCGCACCCTGCTACAAGCAGGTACGATAAAAAGCATTTCTTTTTTCAACCCGTGAATGGTTCACCCATCGGAAAAAGTAGCCAGCAGAATTGTCAAAGTAAGTGACGATTTTTGCTGGCAGATGGCTTTTAATGACATCCCTGCAATGACAACTAGTCTTTATCAGCAAGGAATGAATGAAAATCAGTCACTGAAAAATTGTGATCAACTGCATCAGAAAGAAAGAATAAAGTGTAGAACAAATTTAGTGATCCTTTTTGTTTATGCCAGTCATCCTGACCATTTGAACATGTATCTGATGATCTTGATAGAACTTAAAACTCCCCCTGAAGTTTGGTGAAAATTGTGTTGACCAGACAAGGATGATGGAAATCCAGTGACCACAACAGCTTATTCCTAGTCTTTTGGTTCAGGCGAGCTAAATAATTCTCAATGCCTTCTTATAATACATCAAGAGGTATTGGTGATAATTCAGAAATATTCTTTGCTATTTCTGCATTTATAAAACAAATGTGGATATCTATTAGAACTCCTATAGTGATTCCAACAATTAAGTACACACAAAATATGTATAATGGAGACCTTAAGAAACCTTAAGAAAATTGTCCCAGAATCACGGTAAATATCCTAAAATTTTATACACCAAATAGTCTAACAAAATGGCATAACTATGCAAACAGTGCAAACACAGATCAGACTGCTCCTGCCATTCCACCTAGTATTTTAAGAAAGAGCTACATACATGTAAGAAGTAAAATTTAGGCCAAAAAAGTATAAATAAAGTGTTCGAAATTTTAGGACATTTACCGGCCCATCAATAACTCTCCTCTGACACAGATTCAGATAAGAGGGAGTGTGATAAATGTCTTTAACCCTTAAAGCGCCAGTCACAACTATTGTCGTCTGCTTTGTCATCTGCTTGTGATTTTAAAAATCATTTTTGCAAACAGTGTGGACCCAGATCAGACTGCTCCTTTAGGAGCAGTCTGATCAATGTCCACACTGTTTGCCTCTATGCAAAAATAGGTTTGAAAAGTCTGCAAGAATATTCATAAACGACATAAACAGACGACATTTTCAGATGCAGTTTTTCTTGGCGCTTTAAGGGTTAAATAGATAAGAGGGAGTGTGATAAATGTCCTTCAATTTCCAACACTTTCTTCCATACTGTTTTGCCTAAATTTTGCTTTTAATGCCATAGTGGAATGGCAAACAGTGTAGGGCCTGACCAACAGTCTGATCCGAGTAGGCACTGTTTGCACGTGCCATTTTTTTTTCAGAAACTTTGGTGTATGAATTATTAGGGCATTTACTATATCGGAAAAATATTTTTCTTGTTTCTCCATGAAAATATATGTTCTGGGCATTCATTAGAAGCATCTCAGTGAGACATTTCTAATGAATACCCACGACATACCGGTATCTTTTTTGTGGAAAAATAAATTTTGGTTGAAAGAAGAACCTTATCTAGAGCTATGCTCTAAGTGCTGTTTTTTTTTTTTTTTTTTATAATTCTCTTACCTCAATTCCTAGCCACTCTGATAAAGCCTTGGCCTTATTCTGTCGCAAGCAGTTCCCAGCATTTGTGACGAAGAGAACGGGAACGTTAAATTTGCCACTCTTGTCAAGAAGCATCTGAAATGCCTCTCTAGCAAATGGTAGCAGTTTCTTCCCTCTGACAATAACGCCATCAATATCAAACAGAAAACCAAAATCTATGGGCTGTAAACTCTGAAACAGAGAGAAAAAGCATTTCAATCAGAGCTCCAGATAAGAGGGGTATGCAGATAAATGTGACCTAGTTTGTAGCAGGAGGCCTGGACCAATGGGGTGCATGTATTGATGAACTTGATGCAACTCAGGCCTACGAAAGTTGAGACACAAGAGTGACCCAGAAAAAATCAGGTATTAACCCTGGTCCTGCTGAGCTCAGATACGCACTGTCTGGCAAACAGTGTAGATCCAGATCAGTTGGCTTCTGAAGAAGCCAACTGATCTGGATCTACACTGTTTGTCATTAAGTATGTGAATTTGTATAAAAAATCTGGATAAAGTAATCTGATTGGCTGAAAATAAGAGCAGGGTGTGGCATTTAATTTATTCAGCATAGCAAGGATTAGATTTTGCAAAACTAGGTCACACTAGATCTGGAGTGGTTGGGTACATGTAATGATTAAGTTTGAGGCGACCTATGCACATGGGAGTCAAAATATGAGACAGACCCTGAACCCTAAAGTGTGTTAATTTTTCTCTAAAACAGGTAACAGTGACATAATTTTTGTCCAGTGACTGGTGTGGAAGGGATCATGTACTGATAAAATCTGACGTGACCCTATGGAAGCCAAGTTATGAGACCTACTCTGAAATCATAACCATCTATTCAGTGGCTGGGAAAATGTTCTTATGAAGTCTAATGTGACTTATGCAAATGGTTTTATGATCCAGTGTTCTGGAAGTAAGTTACAGTGATCCAGTACATGGCATGGTGGATACACTGATGAAGTTTGATGTGAAGCTGACCCCAAGAACATAACATGGTGTTTTTTTTCTTTTTGCAGTAGGTTACAGTGACCTACTTTTTTGGGAGGTGACTGGACTTCCAGAATGTAATGCACTGAAGATTTATTTTACTTAGACCTATGAAAATTGAGATACATTGTAGGAGGCTGACCCCTAAAATCTAAGTAGATACACATACTAATTTTTGCAAAAGTAGGTCAAAGCAATTTAGTTTGGTAGGTTGTGACCTAAAGTGGACTGGTAGGGGTGTATGCCTTGATGATATTCAATATGACTCAGGCCTATGGAAGCTGAGATATGAGGCTGACACAGAAAACTGGGTGTTGTGTGAAAATGAAGTTTTTTAAAAGTAAAACATATTTTAACGAGTAATACTTAACCTATAGATAATGTGCTATTCTATTCTGTTATTCACCCCCTCCACAGAAAAAACGACCTTTCAGTCGTTATAAAGTCTTAATTCAGAAGGTCCCTTTAACAGTTACCTGTATGACGTAGTTCCTCCCGCTCAAATGATCACGTGTCAGTTTCTTTTATGTGTAAAACAATACACAATTAGGAGAAAGGAGCGAGGGAAGGGAGGTGGGACGATAAATACTTATCTATAGGTTAAGTATTACTCGTTAAAATATGTTTTACTTTTAAAAAACTTCATTTTAACTTCGTAATACATTAACCTATAGATAATGTGCTAGAATTTGTAGAATAGGAGGGAGGATTTCTCCTAATAAGTTAGTCCCAAGTTCTGAATTAAGGCTTAATAAAAGGATTTATTTTTTATATATATATAATGAGGACATAATTAGTGCTTAAGGCAATAATAAGATCCTTTAACCAAGGATAAAGTAATCCAGGGTTAACATATATATATAATAAAGATATAATTAGTACCTCTCTAGTATAGCATCAGGTCTAGGGGGGCTGTTGACGTTGTCTACACATCCATAGCTGATTGCTGTTGGCCCCCCACCACTTTTTGGGCCACTACAATGGGGCCCAAACTTTGGAGATTCTGTGCTTGTTGAGACATGTCTCTGAGATAGAATTTGGCAAAAGTTGATGAACTATTCCAAACCGCTGCTTGAAGTATATCATTGAGAGGAACTTTGTCGAAGAAAGCCCAAGAAGAGGAAAGAGCTCTAACTTCATGAGCTTTGATTTTAAGGAAAGAGATATCTCGTTTAGTGAGTTTCCTATAGGCAAGTTTAACAGTGTAAGATATCCATCTCGAGATAGTATCTTTAGAAATATCCTTATTGCCTTTAATAGGAAGAAAAAGTCTAGTTCTATTTTGGCGATAAGAGCTAGTCATTTTGAGATAGAATTTCAGAGCCCTAACAGGGCAAAGAAGGCTGTCAGTATGTTCCCATTTACATATTCGAGCAAGACTAGGAACAACAATAGGATCTGGTTTAACAGAAGGAAGCTGGTTTTTTGCTAAAAAACCAGATTTAAGAATCAAGGAAACTGAACCATCAGATTGATTAAATCTTAAATGTTGTGAATCCATAGCTAGAGCATGTATTTCACTACACCTTTTAGCAGTGGCAAGAGCTAAGAGAAAGGCTGTCTTAATAGTAACGTGAAATTTAGAAGCCTTATCAAGAGGTTCAAAAGGTGGTTTTTGTAGACATACTAAAACCCATGATAAGTCCCATTTAGGTGTAAGAGATCTTTGTACTGGTCGTTGAAGTTCAAAGGATCTGATAAGTTCAGATAAAACTGGATTAGATCTGATTCTATTACCAGTTTTGAATTTTAAAGTGTTAGAGATCATAGATCTATAACCTTTAATAGTACTAATCTGACATTTCTTTTCCCAAAAAAAAGAAAGATTAAGAAATCGGCTATAACTGTAATAGGGGCCGAGATCGGATTAACCTTTTTTGTATGACACCAATTAGAGAAGATGGTCCATTTTGCATCGTAGACTTTTTGTGTAGATGCTCTTCTTGATCTGGAGACAAAATCTGCAACGTTTTGTGAAAATTTCTTATCTCTGATTGATTGTTTGATAACTCCCAAGCGTGAAGGTCGAGAATTGGGAGGTTTTGATGTACAAATCTTCCTTTGGATTGAGTCAGTAGTCTTGGAATTAGTGGCAGACGAATCGGAGCTGACACTAATAGAAGAAGAAGTTCTGAGAACCACTGTTGCTGTGGCCAGAACGGAGCTATGAGAACTATTCTGCACTGATGTTGTCCGATTTTCTCTAGAACAGCAGGTATCAGAATAAAAGGAGGAAAAGCATATGCATGAAGATGATTCCAGTCCATGGACAGGGCATCTATCGCTAGTGCTTTGTAGTCTTGTACTGGAGAGACATATAATGGGAGTCTGTGGTTGAATCTTGTCGCAAACAGATCCACATTTGGGAAGTTGAGCATCTGGAATACTGAATTCGCAACTGTTTGATCCAGAGACCATTCTGTCTTGATAGGTTTGTTTAGTCTTGAGAGGCGGTCTGCAAGAATGTTGAATTTGCCTGGGATGTGACGTACTCTGATAACTATGTCTTGTTCCAGGCACCAATTGAGTATTTTCCAAACTTCTACGCAAAGATTGGGGGAATGAGTGCCACCCTGTTTGTTGATATATGAGACCACCGTTGTGTTGTCTGTGGATATCATGATGCAAGAATGTTGAATAAATGTTTTGGCTTGTTTCAGTGCTAATCGTATGGCCATCATTTCTAACATATTGATATGGAGCTGGGATTGGTTTTCTGTCCAGCGACCATGAAAGGACAGTGTTGTCGGCTCTAAATGAGCTCCCCATCCGTAATGACTGGCATCCGTATAAAGGAAGAATTTGGTGTCTGGAGGATGGATTGAAGTCCCTGTCTCGAATCGAATGGGGTTTATCCACCATTGTAAGTGAGATCGAATCATGCCGTTTATCGAGATCGGGTGATCGAGAGGAAAAAATATGAGGTTTCCAGACTGACAGCAGGCACATCTGAAGAGGACGTAAGTGCAGTCTGCCCAGGAGAACAAGGTCTGCTGCAGCACTGAGTTTGCCCAAAAGAGAAAGGAAAGTTCGTGCCGATACATGTTTTGCTGACATTATTTTCTTGATTGTTAGAATTAGGTTCTGTACACGATCCGCTGGAACCCTGACTAAATTTTGTTGCGTCAGAAATTCCATACCTATGAAGGTGAATTTCTGAGCAGGAAAGAGGTCTTGAGATTTGGCAGAAAACCTAGGCTTTGAATAGTTTGAATGCAAATCTTTGTCTGAGTAATCAGACGGTTGTGAATCAGATTTTTTATCAGCCAATCGTCTAGGTATGGAAAAACTGATATGGCACGTTGGCGTAGAAAAGCTGCAATAACGTCCATCAGTTTCGAGAAAATTAACGGACTTAGGGACATTCCGAACGGTAGGGCCGAAAAGTGATATACTTGATCTTCGTGTACGAAACGAAGATACTTCCTGGATTGACGATGTATCGGCACATGTAGATATGCATCTGTTAAATCTATGGAGACAGCCCAATCGTTGAGTCTCATCGCTTGTCTTACCGATTTGACTGTCTCCATTTTGAATGCTTGTTTCTCTATGTAACGGTTTAATAAAGACAGGTCTAATATTAAACGAAACTTTCCGTTCTTTTTTGGCACAAGGAATATCCGGGAATAAAAGCCGGGAGTTTCCGGATTCTGTACCCTTTCCACTGCCCGTTTGTTGAGAAGATTTTCGATCTCTTCTCTGAGAAACGGGGAGGAGGATTGACTCATTCTGATCGGAACAGATGACAAAGGAGGAATTTTGATGAATGGTATCCTGAATCCGTTTCGTACGATAGAGAGGACCCATTTGTTGTCTGTTATTTCCTCCCATTTTTCCGCAAAATGGGCCAATCGTCCTCCCACTGGAATGTCCGCGAGCGGAAGAGCAGGCAGTGGAAAGGGCGTGCCTTCATAATCTTGCGGAGGAAGAGGCAGGTTTAGAGGAGGTGAACTGACGGATGTTACCAGTTCTCTTGATATTATCTTTCTTAATGTGAGAAGATGAGCTTTGAGAAATATTTTTGGACCTATACGACTGCGTAGGTTTAGGTCTGGATGTTGTTTGTTTAGCAGGATATTTAGGTATCTTGAAAGCTCTGCTCTGCGAAGGAGGCTTATAAGAATGAGATTGTGACTGAATGGATGTAGAAGCTAGAAACCTTTGCTGTTGAGCTTCGAAGTTTGATTTAGCTATTTCTTTTATCCTGCCGTCAAATAAGGACTTTGAGTTAATAGGAGCGTTCCTTAACTCATATGTGGAATTGTCGAGTAGTAGTTTAGACGAAGCTAGGGCTGCGTCCCTCCTAGCTTGGAATAATTCAGTAGTTAAAAGTGAAGACATGGCAGTAGCATGTTTAATCGATTTGGCTACGGCCTCCAGAAGTCTGGAAAGGGCCGCAACCGACATCGATTCCTGTTGTAATGAAAGGAAGGCAGCTGCAGAAAATAGATCAGCATGAGAATTAATAGCGACTAGTTTTCTAGCCTTCCTTTCCCATGCTTCTAGATTCTTGAGCGGAATAGAAGCTCTTCCTTTATTAGAAATGTCTAGGAGCGACGCATCCGCTTCTAATTGAGGGATATTATCAGTTGGCAAATATTGGTTTTGGCTCTTGTAGAATTTAGTCGGAGCAAGAGCCGAAACCAAGCTTTGGGGGCAAATCCAATCTCTTGAAAATTTGTCCGATTCTAGTCTATTTTGAATATATTTTGTTGTGTTTTGTACTAATTTGGATTGTGGGAGGACAAGTAATGGAGTGGAACGAGACTCCATTAATTGTTCGATCCCAGAGAGAGGTTTTAATGGAGCTTGATCCTGCTGAGTTTTGGGGCATAACTCAGGAGGAAGAAGCCGGAAGACCTCGTTAATCGCACGATCAAATGACCAGACTTCGGATTCAGTTTCCGAATCTGACTCCTTATTCTGTTGAGTGAGATTCGGCTGAATCTGATCGTAATTAATAGGTTGATTAGTGATTTGACTAAAATTAGTCTCCTCAGGTTGTATTGGAGTTGGCGTTTGAACAACCTGGGGAGATTTATGAGCCCTTGTATATCTACCAATGTCAAGTTGAGATTGGGAGGAATTTGATGAAGAAGAAGGCGTCATCGATCGTCTTCTTCTCTTTTTATGAGAGTGCTTAGATCTCTTTGAATTTTTCTTTCGCCGAGAAGAACTCAAAGAGTCTGATCTGGAAGTAGAGATAGAAGAAGAGGACGATCGATGTCTTCTTCTCTTTTTAGATTTATGCTCTCTTTTTGAATGATCCTTCCTTGAAGGTCTGGAGATAGATAAATCATTTGAATTTGGAGGCTCAATCATTACACTCGGATCTGAGACCTGCGAAAAATCAGGTTCGAGTGGAATAATCTGTCTAGAGGAAGAAGCTGGATTAGGAAGTTCTAGTCTATTAGAACGTTTGTAACCAGGAATAAAGACATTGGATAGTCTGTGGACACTACCCTGTGAAATATGGCTACTTATGGACGGAGCGTAGCTTTGTACAGGCACATTTATAGGAATATAACCAGGCGGAATTTGTGTTTGTAGGTCATACGCGAATGACTGTAAACCCATGCCTGGTTGACTGGAGCCTAGTTGACTGGTGCCTGGTTGACTGGTGACTGGTTGACTGGTGACTGGTTGACTGGTTGACTGGCGACTGGATGACCGGTGACTGGATGAACGGAGATAAGTTGCCCAGTGACTGGATGACTGGTGACTGGTTGACTGGTGACTGGTGGGCTTAGTGCCCGGTCAGACTCTAAGTCCGCCAGGCTGCCACCTTGATGGGTCCTGCCCCGAGCAGTAAAGCTATGAGGGGCGGTGCTCCCATCAACTGTCCCGTTGTCAGACATGTCTGACTGGGACTTCTTGGATTTCTTTGATTTCTTCTGTTTTCTCTTCTGCGTCATAACTGATTTTCTAGTAGCATGAAGGCGTCTTCTTTCTGCTAGGTTCCAAACTTTTTCTGTCCAGGAACTACAAATATAACACGGAGAGATACGTGTGCAAGAATTACAAGTTAGACAAGATAAATGTGTATCCCATTTAGCTTTTAAATGGCCACAGTTGCCGCGGGCGAAATGCATCGACTGACGCGGAAACAAAGGAAGAAATTTAACATTGAGAAAACAAGAAATCTAAGATCGATATTTCGAAAATAAGTACATAGATAGTAGAAGGAGTGAATATAGAACCAGAGAAAGTCAAGGATATAAAAATTTTAACCGTGTAGAATAATTTTAATCCATTTTTTCTAACACAGAATAATAATCCTTGAACATTCAAAGTCCACAGAAAAGAAACTGACACGTGATCATTTGAGCGGGAGGAACTACGTCATACAGGTAACTGTTAAAGGGACCTTCTGAATTAAGACTTTATAACGACTGAAAGGTCGTTTTTTCTGTGGAGGGGGTGAATAACAGAATAGAATAGCACATTATCTATAGGTTAATGTATTACGAAGTTAAAATAGGTCATACTGACCTTGTTTTATGGTGACCTGGATAGAAAGGGGAAAAAACCAGATGCCCATGCCATGCTTTTTTTGCTAAAGAAGGATTCAGCAGCAACCTTATATTTCAATACTTACCATGCTATGAGCAGATTCAGCAGACAACAAACTGATTATATTTTTTCTTGTTTTTCCTAGAAAATAAGATCTGACACTTCACGCAAATTGTCTCCTAAGGAGATGATATGCATGAAGTGTTACATCCTATTTCCTAGGAAAAATGAGAAAAATATTTCAAAATATCATCTGATGAAATTTTTACCCAGCATGCAAAGTGTTAAGATCATAATCAGCCAGTGCATCAATATAGTCTTATCAGATTCTCAGTTATTTTGCTGTAAAAATAAAACATGCTTTTTTTTGCTGAAAAATAACGTGTTGTCTGCCGCAGTTATGGTAAGGCTTTTATGGATTATCATCACGAAAACATGCCTATATAATTTCGACCCCCTTAAACCCCACTTTTGTATGGTAAAACTGGGGTTTAAAGGGGTATACATTATTTTTTCTTATTTCTGCTCAAAAACATAGATTGTGGGTACTCGTTAGAACCGCCTTGCCGAGGCGGTTCTAACGAGTACCCACAATCTATGTTTTGAGCAGAAATATGAAAATTATCAGAGATTTTTATCTGAAAAGTTTCAGGTTTTGGAGGTGAAATTTTCTTTATATTTGAATAGGCGTGTTTTCGTAATGTCCCTGTTATTTAAAGTGAAAGAAAATGAGTATGTCCTGAAGATGGATCACCCTGTTTACAAGTACCGGTACTTCACGAATCCTAGTAAGATTGGGAATACCCATTTACTCTAAATTTTGGGACACCACAACTCCTTACCATACTTGTCCTTTAAATTTGTAAAAGTCTATTCCACTACCTGTTGATGTGTTTAAAATATTGCTGGATGAGTGGCAAATAGTGTAGACCCTGATCAGACACCACATTCTGCAGCATCTGATCTGAGTCTATACTGTTTGCTCGGGCCTGTCTGGCCCAATACTTAGGGTAATTACTGTATGGTCTTATTTTGATGCTTAGCAGACGAGAAACCAGCTTTAGGCAGTTCAAGCAAATTGTCTCTAATGGAATTGTCTCTAATCTGTTTTCTGACAAAAAAAAAAAAAAAAAAAAATCATAATTTCTTGTCTGCTAAATTAACCCGGAGAGTGATAATGGTTAACACTGAGCACTATGGGTAAAACTTTCAGCAGACGACATACTGAAATATTTTTCTTATTTTTCCCAGAAAACATGTTTTGACATTTCTTGCAAATAATCTCTACTGGAGACAGTTTGCATGAAATATCAAGGCCTGTTTTCTGGGAAAAAAAAATATCAATCTGCCGGCTGCTGAATTAAATCTGTCCCAATACTAAGAAAATTATGGTATGCGAGACACGCACACAAGTTTCTGCATAAGCATTTATGTGTGCATGCACAAATACATTTACACAAAGCAAGCTCCAACTGTTTTCTCATCAAGTTTTAAACTGTAAGCACTTTTTTGTTGTTGTTGTTTATAAGTACATGACATTTTAAAGGAAGTATTTCACTGCTATCTCCCCACCCACCACCCACACACACACATAACAGAAATCACTTATTTGTTGTCTACAGCACTTTAACCTTTACCACAATATGGGAAAAATTCAGCAGATGACAAACTGACAGTATTTTTTTTCTTATTTTTCCCAGAAAAAAGGATTTGACTTTTCATGCAAATTGTCTCCATTTGCATGAAATGTCAAAACCTGTTTTCTGGGAAAAATAGGAATATTTTTTGTCGTCTGCTGAAATTTTTTACCAAGTGTTTCAGAATTAAAGGATAAGACAGGAAAAACAGTGCACATAAATACAGCTGTGCAAAGTGAGTTCAATACTTCACTGATGATCAAAACTTGGTTACCAGTAAACAACAACAACAATGAATTACATATATTTGGATTTAACGGCCCTGTCAACAATATGTCAGTCATGCTAAGCAGTAACAATGACATAGATAAAGAGCTATGAAGAATATTTCCATTTCTACTTTTTTTCAAAGAAAATAAGTCTTGACATTACATGTGAATCATCTACTTGGCTTGCGTCTGCTTTCAAGACTTATTTTCTTTGAAAAAAAAAAAAAAAAAAAAAAAAAATAAATAAAATAAAAGAATAAATAAATAAATTATATGCTGTAAATCTGCTATGAAGTTGGCTTGGCTTTATAAGGGTAAAATATTTAGCCAAACAAAGAAGACCCAGACAAAATTGCTGTTTGATTTACGGTAATTTGGAGTTTTACAGCCCAGTCAATACTGTTAAGGTCATGCAGAACCGGTCAGTTAACCCACTCAAACTTTTTCTGGACAGGTCTTGTCCTCTAAGGAGTTGTTTTATCAGCGCCTGTGCTTCCCCTCTTTCAGCAAGCAATTTTTACACACATGTTCAGGAGGACAGATTTACGTATGACAAATATTACACAGCTCTAGATAAGAGGGGGTACATAGGTAATATTTTTTCTTATTTCTCCACAAAAACATGTGGATACCCATTAAAATTGCCTTCCCAATGTGCTTCTAATGAATACGAACAATGTACATGTATTAGGCGATCGGTACATGGAGTGAAAAATATGACTTAATACGACCTTTCTACACAAATGTACACCATACCTTAAATTGAAGCCCTATATGTGTGCTTTCAGATGAGGTACGATGTAGGCTTCTGGGATGGTGCAGATGCCTGAAAAAGGTACCTTATGTACAGTACCCGGAATTCTATATTGCTATTTTATACCTGAGCTTTGAAGCCATCTGTTACAATAATGTCATTTATTTCTCTTACATGGAGTTTATATAAAAGTATACAAACATAATTTCTACCATTTTGATGAAATTTAAAGCAATAAAACAAAGACTACATATGCAGTTGCACGGAAAAAGGTACCGTTTTTACATAAAAAGTGCATTTTTCTTCAGTGCAGTATAAAGTTTGTTACCATTTAATTGTATTGAAGACAGTTTCTACATGTTAAATATCAAACAATTAACCGTTTATTATTTTGTAATTAATTAGGCATGTTGTGGGCATCAGTGGTGGTAATAATGCCCTAAAAAAGGTACCTTATGCACAGAATCCAAAATAACCACTGCACAAACATTACAATTAGTTTTAGATCATAATATGAATCCTGACCATCTAAATAGGACACTTGATTAGTGAGTTAGCAAATACAACTAAATTTACTTAAAACTATCAAAATAAAAGGATCAAACCAATGAAATATGTGAAATAAGATAAGTTACTGTCAGGAAAAAAGGTGCCTTTTCAGATATCATATAGATGTTTTTTAGTAAGAATGTCATATGTATACAATAATTAAGCTATCATAATAAACCAGTTTCAATTGAAGAGGTTTAACTTACTTCAATGAAAGAAAATAGAAACAACAAAAAATGATACAAAAGACATCTATCAGTGGTCTAAAATAGCTTTTTCTAACAGGTTTTGAGCTGACATTTGCAGCATGTGTAAACCCAGTCACTTGCAACCGCATGCCATCTTTCAAATGGGCCGCTCTGTAAATCCTGCATCAATATGTTCTAAAATTAACCTTTTGTAACCTGCAAATTTTCTTTTAGCCATTGTTCATCTTATATGATGTGTGAAAGGCGGTTATGGCATTTGTCTTTTCCTTCACAAGGGCATATAATGGTGCACGTTAGTTCATCTGACTGACATATGCAAAATTAAGTTCGCTTAATGAAATAATATCTTCAATAAAAAAAACTTCTTCAGCTACTTCAATATCTTCAACCAACATCTTATTCAGTTCATTTTGGCATTTGTCATCGCTTTGGCAAGGACAAATTTCAGTAAACTATTAGTTCCTGATACACACTTGCTGGCGCAGATGTTACAACCTCTGCAAGAACAAACAAGTTCTCTCAGTACCTCAGCACTGACTGAACCATCAAAAAAAAAAAAAAAAAACACAGTTAAAATGGTATCGTTTTCTACCTTCCATCCATGACCAACTGGAGAGGGAATGTTTGGCACAGACTGTGGGCATGTATCCACATTTTAGCTAGCCAAGATGCTCCGAGAAGATGTTCAAAATTAGCTTCTGAAGGGGGCAGTTTTGAAAGTGCTGTTTCTATTATAGTTGCTAATCTGAAACGCAGATCATTTAGACTACTATGATGTTATCCTGCTTTATGTGTTGGTCATATCCCGGGGTCATATAGACTTGCAATTAACTTTCGTCCAGCACGGAGAGCTCCCTGTTCATCACTGCCATACAACTCTGAGAGATCTGTAAACTTATCTATTCCTATTTCTTGAATCATTTTCAACACTGGCTTCTTTCCTATTCCAAACAATGCTGAGGTAAAATCACAACCTGTAATGGCATGTATCCCAGGAAGACCAAACAGAACAACAGCCCTAGAAACTTGGAAATATTGTGAATGAGAATAAAACGTCTCTGATCAGCTGTCTTTGTGACTCTTCCTGTCTCAATCCAAAATCCTGAAACATGTTTAATTTGGGGAAAATAATAGAAATCCAGCAGAACAACATCTGTATCTGGTGTTTTGATGACTATTCTAGCATTATCACCCGTTCGAGTCTGCATCCACTGCATGCAAGTTCATTCGTGTATCGGCCTCTTCACGTGTGGATGCTAAGGATTCTGGTCTTTCCTTCTGAAGATAGACATACAACAGTTTTATCATCCACAAAACCACCTATTATCACCAGCTTTCTCTCATGGCGGGATTGTAGGGCTTGTGATTCACATGCTCTTTCTTTGATATACTGAGAGATGAACTGGTTGAGTGCTGCCTTATTTTCAGGTAAAGCCATATTTCTTTTTCCAAGGCGGTGTTGATCTTCCTGCTATCACTTGATACTGTCTTCCCATTGGACCTGCACTTTCACGTCTTTCCTCTCCTGCAGATTTTACAGAGTCTTTATTGTCATATCTTTCAAACATATCAACAACACTGTCCGCATCTCTGGAGCAGTGAAGAAGTGTATCCATGTAAACATTTGCTAGTTGCTGAAATGAGGCCTGATATCACCTGGCATCATTTGCAAAATGGCCATTGCATCACGTATATAGATAGTGGATGTTCCTACATGTGTCGGAAGCAACTTTACACCAGGTCCATTTTCTTCCAACTTGTGTAGCAATTCAGCCTTTGTGATTTTCCTCATAGAACCATCTTTGTGGAAAAGGGAAGTTAGAACAGATGTGACAGGGTGTATGGGCTCACTCTTTATCGAAACTTCCTCTCTGGTCTTTGATAGTGTAAGAAATCTTCAAAAAACAAGTTCCGAGCTTATTGTCATACCACTTGCCTTTCCCTGTATGATGACTGGTGTTTTGTTCTTCACATCAGAGACTGTATTCAGGCTGGATCTTGTAATAGCAGCCTAGAAACTTGTTTTCCCTTCTGTTGATAGTGTTTCTTTCACAAAAGCACCAAACTTCTTTTCTCCAGTTTTGACTGCTGATAGAAGAGATTCTTGTGGAGCATGTAGTCCTGATGAAATGTTCAGCAAAATTCCTTCTGGGTGTGAATCAGTATCAAACGGGTAAGCAGTGTTGCAAATTTCATTACTGCTTATGAAGAGTCTCAATAAAACCGAGACTCCCATTTTCTAATCCATAGTGTATTCTTTGTTTCCAAAGGCAATCTTTTTGACATTTATTTTACTAAACTGCAGCTGGTGTTAGTGCCATGTGGCGGCAGTAGAACGTCTCCCCGTACATCACCCGTACATCACCACAGTGCAGATCGTATTTCATTTCCTTTGGGATCATTTGGCTTATTGTGGTATATTTGAAAAATGGAGTTCTGCTCATTTTATATGCTAGAGGGCATAAACAGTGTTGCAAACTTCATTACTGCTTATGAAGAGTCTCAATAATACTCAGAATCCCATGTTCTAATTCGTAGTGTGTTCTTTGTTTCTAAAGGCAATCTTTTTGACGTTTATTTTGGACATGCTTTTAATTTTAATCTCTTTTAATGGCGGCTGGTTGTGCCTGCTGATGTATTTCCATGTGTTTTACAGTTTGTCCATTTCTAATCCGTATATGGGATGCATAATTTCCAAGGATATGGTGTGTCACAGACCATCGTACCAGAGCAGGCTGCTTTCATATTAGGCCTGTGATACCACTGTCACCCATGGAATCGCTGATAACAGTTGTTTCTGTCCCCATGTCACTCCATATGCCATTGTATTTGCCTGGAGAACGTCAAACAGAGAAGTTCCCTTTCTTAAATGCCTCTTGAATATAGTCGGGATGCCACAACATATCTAAGAGGTATAGTGGGGTCCATCGGGAATAGTTATTCCTGTTGGCAACAAAAATATGGCAACATCTTGGCAGTAGTATGAAGACTGATATTCCATGACCCATCTCGTTCTGCACTTTTTGTTAGCAGGAGAACTCTGCAGCTTCCAGGAACATACACTAGTATTTGAAGGTTGGTGAAACAGCATCCCTATTCATTAAACTTTCCGAACAATGGTGCTAGATGTTGACTGAATGACTTATCTAAATCATGTGCTGTCCTCTGTCTGGTTTGCACATCTGACTGCAAAGCCTCATATGTATCCTTCAGTTGTTGCCAGAAACTTTCAGGGATTTCCACTTCAACACATCCTTTTGATATTTGCATTTGGTACCAATCAAAAAATACTGCTAACCAAAGTTGAAACATGAAATTGCCAGATCAGAAGATGGGATATATGTGCCTGACAGACTCATTCATATCAGTGATGGCGGACAGTTGATACATGAGGGGGGATGACAACGTTGACATTAATGCCGAAACAACTGACGGGAAAAACACGTTTCATTCTATGGCTAGAGTGTTTCTTCAAAATAAATGAACAAACTTGCCCGGTGGTTTACTCTACCGACCGTTCTAAGGCAGTGGTCCCGGTGTTAGTCTTACTCTTTGTTGCTTTGTGGTTTATTCTACGAGGCGATTTTTTGTATGTCTTTCCGTGTGTCATTTTGTTCTTGTGTTTTTCAGTCCTTTTAGTATTGCGATTACCTGGCTTGGGGAAGAGAGAGCTAATCTTAGTGCTTTTTGTACGTTTGTTCGGTTTGTGCTTGTTTAGATTTGTCGGTTTCCTCTTCCTCTTGGGGTCTGGGAAGGGCAGCGGTTTGTGATTATGGCACTCCCTGGACTTTTCTCTTACCTTTTTTTCATATACATGTAGTGTTCATATTCCTGTCTCTGAAATTAACTGAAACAGAATGTGTCAAAGTAACAAAGTCATTGCCTTTTGAGACACCGAAACAGCGTCCAGAGTCAAATCGAAAAAGAAATGAAAATTAGATTGTTTACATTCTCAAGAGTTTCTGCTGCTGCTTAAATGATAAATGGATGTAATTCTCTGTTAAAAAACAAGAGTGTATACTTTTACCATTTGATTTCGAATACATTTTCAGATACTACACTGAAAGATAAAATTCTGCACGACTTCAACAACATTATTTTCTAATGCATTTAATTAAAAAATATATTTGTTTTAATTAAATATATAATTTAATGAAGTTTTTATTAAACATGGTAAATATGTCATAAACTACACTTTAGACAGCTTGTTATTATGCATTAGCTTCATTATGAGTGAAAATGGCAAGGAAATTTTGTAGGGTAGAAATTACCAAATTTGGTAATATGGCTCACAGTGACCTACTTCTGAGTCATTTCTATGGTAACTGCACCACCTGGGAAGCCTACATCATGTCTCATTCAACTCTAGAGACATCAAGCTTTAAAACCATATATAACAACCTTTTGTGTAGAAACCTCGCATTAAACTCAAAATTCTGATGACTTTTAGCTTCTGTGCCGATCGCCTATATGTTTTCATGATTGTCAATACTTTTCCATAGCCCTAGATAAGGATGCTTAACCTTTAAGGCATAGTTCAGGGATAATTTTCCACATTTCTACGAAGAACCATACACTGTGGGTCACATTTCTACGAAGAACCATACATTATGGGTACTCATTAGAATTGTCTCAACAATGTTTTTATTGAGAAATAATAATAATTATCCCTCAATTATCACATCCTTATATGGACCTATGTTTTTTGACTGAAAAAAAAAAAAAACAAACAAAAAAAACACCTTATTTGGAGCTGTGATATAAGGGTAAATACTGTATGGAAGCCAACACAGCTCCAGATAAGACGAGAATCCAGATAGTTTACCCTAAGTATTTGGACACCTCAACTCCTTACCATACTTGTTCTAAAATTTGAACAAGTACAATTTACTACCTGATGTTGTGGCTAAAAATTGTTGGATGAGTGGCAAACAGTGTAGACCCTGATGAGATGCTGCATTCTGCAGCATCTCATCTGGGTCTACACTGATTGCTCAGGGCTGCCTGTTCAAATACATACGATAAATACTGTATTTCTCCAGGAAACATATCTTATGGATACTCACTGATTGATTGAATTGAAGTTTTATGGCCCAAACAACTCATCAAGGTCATGTTGAGCCAGTTTTTTCTACGTACCGACCACATTTTTTTCAGCATGTAAGTGGAAACACAGATATTTTTTTTTACGCCTAATAAGTATCCACAAAATACTTGAAGAACTAAAAAAAATCTGTAATGTTTTGGTTGAAAAAGAAAAACCCTTATCTTCAGATGTCAGAGGACTTGTTAACCCTCATCCTGCTGAATAATTTAATTAGCCACACCCATTTCTGACTATCAGCCAATCAGATTACATCATATAATGTTTTCATTCAAATTCACAAACTTAATGACAAACAGTGTAGATCCTGATCAGATGGCTTCTTCAGAAGCCATCTGATCTGGATCTACACTGTTTGCAAAGGTAGGGGTTGTCGTGAACAGCAGGATAAGGGTTAAGGAGGAGTATTTGGTGATAATTCTGGAATAATTTATTGCAGCTCTCCAGAAAAATATGCAATGTGGGTACCCATGTTTTTATGGAGAACTGCAGAAAATTATCCCATAAGTATTACCAAATATTCCTTCCTAGATTCCTGTTTTAGTAGTCTGGTCTCACCACAAATAGTGTAGATCCAGATGAGATGGTTAATAATGATCTGTTTTATTGTTTAAGTTTGTGTTTTATGGCCCAGTCAACTCTGTTATGGTCATATCAAGCTTGTCAGTAACCTGCTAACACTTTTTCCTGGACAGGCTTAATCTTCTAGATTGACTAGTATGTGTGCACATACAGTCGACTCTCGTTATCTCGAACTTCACGGGACCTGATAAAAATGTTCGAGTTATCAGTAGTTCGAGACAACCAAATTGTGACGTCATAGGTATGACGACTGTCCGCCTCTCTGTTCGCCAAAATGTGCTTGGAAGGCACATGTATATGGCAATTTAAATAATTCACGCATACTTCAGTTTGTATTGTTACTGTTTGTTTTAGGAGATGCAATGGTTTTCTTGAAATAATATCATCAATAAATGTTAATAATAATAAATTTCAAACGTCTCTTGTTGTCTTTTAATACTCCTGCAAATTTGGATTTCCATATGAGCTAGAAATAAATTACTGGTTTCCAGGTTGTGGTAACTATACGTTATGAACTGGTTTGGATTAGCTCCCTTCGCATAGACGACTCGATAAAGAGTTGACTGGTTTCCGCTTTTGCATAAAATGCTTACAATGTTAAGCGGCAGCTGTAAGCTAGTTTGGATTATCTCCCCTGACATAAACGAATCATCTCAGCGCGGCAAACTGTAGATCCTGTAGAGAACGCTCGTTATGAACCGTCTCATCTGGACCTACACTGTTTGTGCGGGTATCCGTACCAGTCTACAGGGTCGGAAGGGTTAACATCGGTACCCACGTGTGAGTCGTCTATTTGAGGCCGCGCATGACAACTCCTATTAGAACTTGAGACTTTGCGACTATCAAAGACTCGGATCAGCCTGCACGCCCACGAATTTTCCATTATACGCATAAGCCTTATCTGGGCTTACCAAAGAGCAACGCCTGACCAAAGAGTAACAAGCGAAGAATCAGACTTAGCTAGCCTGATCAATACAGGCTGATCTGAGTCGGAACCTGTCGCGCACTGACTTATCTTGAAGACGCTATATCATTCAGACGGACAGTACTCAATAGTGAAGAGCATATCTGAACAATAAATTAAAGAAACTTCGTTGATTAATCTTCCATAACACTATTCTGGGCTGCTTTTTATCTTACAAATCAATGACACGAGACGGTGTTGAGCGCCGCATGTCAAACCCGACTCGACACGCACGTGATTTCATAATTACAGACTTTAGACATTGTTTGTGTTGTTTGTAATTACCTGGACAAAGGGGAAAATTATAATATTGATTTATTTATCAGTGGCCTATTATGATTTTCATTAACTGAGAGACCGGCGCCGCCGCATCTTACATTTTTTTTTTCCTTCGCCATGGTCCGAGTTCGAGATAAACTGTGAAAAATATATTCAGGGACTGAAAATGATGGACGAGATAGCTGAAGTGTCGACATAAAAGTAGTTCGATATACGCGAAGCTGAAATACAATAAATACATAGGGAAAATAATCGGGACTTAGAAATCAGTTCGACATAAGTGATAGGATCGAGATAAGAGGGGTCGAGATAACGAGAGTCAACTGTACTTAATTTTGCCAGTAACTGACAACTGCCCTTCTTGAATCAGCAGATGAATATAGAAATGATTTCATGATCAATCTCCAAGTAAGTTATGTGGCTGAGCTGAGATTGGACTTACATTCCCTGGATCTGCAGTAAGACACGCTACCCTCTGTGCTATGGATCCTGGCTAATAATTAGCCATCTTATCAGGAGCTACACTGTTTGACATTTAGTATTTGAACTTTAGATAAAATGTAATGCCAACAGAGTTTGTTAAATAAAATGTGAAACAATAACACCCCCAGGCCACCATTATCATATGGACAGATAACTCTGTCAAAAATTGACAATTTGCCCATGAGCAATCCCTAAGCAGATCTCCACAATATCAATGCAACTATCAAAGTTGGTGAAAATCCATTGAGATTTACTCAAGTTATTGTCCTGAATGTAAAATACGGATGAATTGCAGGCAGATAACTCTGTCAAAAATGGACAATGATTGCCCTTTAGCAATTTTAAAGCAGATCTCCACAACATCAATGCAACGCACATACCGTTTGGTGAAAATCCATTGATATTTACTAAAGTTATCATCCAGAAATGAAAATACAGATGGAAGAACATACTGACAGACGGACACATGGATAGCCAATGTGATACCATAATACCCCGCCACCATGTAGTGGCAGGGTATAAAAAATGCAGACTATGAATGTTGCCTGGAATCTGGTGCCGAAATGGCTAATGATACAAAACGTGTCAAATGTCCTTTAGTTTGCCACACTTTATTCTGAGAATCATATCAGAAGATACAGAGATATTTTTTCAACTAATTGACTTTATCAAACATTTACCATCAATTTCTATTTGATTATAAGCTAGTTAATCATTCAGTAAGACAAGCAAACATACCAATTAACTCTTTGCATGGTACCGGTGAATTTAGCAGACAAAAAAAAAAAAAAAAAAAAAAAAAAAAAGAAGCCCATGGGCCACAATGCTCACCTGAGTGAACTATTGCAAAAGCTAATATTTTGATTTTACTGTGTTCGGGGTTTAATGACACTGAAACGCCAACACCTGTGGGTCATTTAGTGTTGTCTCCCAGAGAAAGAAAGGAGAGAGAGATAGAATATTTTGAGCTATTCTGCAGTTCAGCTTTACCCTAATAGTTTTTCATATTTTTGGTTGCCATGGCAACAAATCAAATTCAACAGAATTTGGACAGAATTCAAATGTTTGGTACAGGACTCCTGATTGCTGTAAAACTTTTGTCAAAATAATCTGCAGTAAGATAGAAAAAATGGCCTACTTTCACTTTCCCATAATACGTCTATGGAAACTTTAAGTTGCCATAGCAATGAAAGTACACTATCAATAACAAGGCAAACACAAATATTATGAACATTTCTGTAAAGCATCAGCTATGTCGCCCTTATGACTTCTGAGGAGATGAATTTTTTTTTTTATATATTTTGATCTGTTTTGGGTGCCATGGCAATCAATCTTTTTTCTAGAAGCTTTAAATGTTATGAACATTTCTTGTTGTTTCAGCTTCATCCCTCTTATGGCTTCTTCTGAGAAGATTCTTTAATAATATTTCGCAAATTTAACATTTTGGTTGCCAGGGCAACTAATCAGCATTCCCATTCACGTACTGCAGTACGTAATTCACGTAGAGAATCTGCCATGAGCGTACAGAACTGTTGGTATCTGCGTACATAAACGTACCAAAAATTTGGTGCACGTATAAATTGCAATATGCGTACATCCTACTGAGTCAGTTTTCGCTTTATAATAATAATAAAGCATCGAAACACTGCGGTTGCTGGCGGACAATAACGAATGCGTTCGACCAGTGCATTTAAACGCAATGCATTCCTGGAATGTATTTATATTCTTACCGAGAGGGATAAGATTATTGTTCATTGGTTATTGTTTATAATCTTTTTTGCATTATCCAATCACTGACGACCATTACACTGTATCGCGGTTCAGTGGACACCTCTTTTTCTCCAAGTTTCGATACGGCTCGGTTCGCTCAAGCATATACAAAAGTTGTCAATTAGATGGGTAATTACTGCATGCAAAAGAAATATTTTGTTTCATTCAGATTAATTTAGGATAGTTGTACCGCTGCATGACTACTTTAGCCAAGTTTTTAATGACTGTTATCAACAAAAGCATGTACTTATTGCCGTAAAATCTACATGTCATAAGTTTTCGCAACTTCCTAATTTCCCGAAAAAGTTTAATTATTCAGTCAATAAACACTGTTATGAATATTAAAAACGCTCAAAACTCCCAGGAAAATGTCATACACTCTTTCATAGAATTTCCAATCTTTCATGCCATTTTGCAGTAGCGATTTTCTATAAAATCAGTATGTCCGGCTCACACTGAATGAAAGGAACAACATTCTGGACAGAACCTGTTTTCAAACATTGTATATCTAGGAAGCTTTAATAGTACTGAATGAAAGGAACAACATTCTGGACAGGACCTGTTTTCAAACATTGTATATCTAGGAAGCTTTAATAGTACTTGAATTTGGCTGTTAGTATTAGGTTCTTTTGACTGAAGAATATGTTTTGGAAAAGTGACGTCTTGATATGATTGAAGCACAGTTTTCCTTTTATTTAAAATACTAAGACAAAGTATCTAAAACTGACCACAATGACATTTAAAGTATAAAGTCTTCCCAGTGCTTAACAATGCATTTAATGACCCCAAAAATATGTGTACCCTCAAAAAGTGATCTGTACCCCCAAATGCTAAACCCAAGGGGTACATGTACCCCTAAATCAAAATGTGAGTGGGAATGCTGACTAATCAAATTTAACAAATTGGACAAAATACATATGTAACACAGAGGACAAAGTGAGACAGATAAAAAGGCCTACTTTCACTTTTCCCATTATAAGCCAAAGCCTATGGAAAATTTAAGTTGCGATAGCGACAAAAGCATTCGAACAACGGCAATAAAAAACACAATTTTTGTACATGCAATTTTGGCTTTGAGGAGATGATTTCTGAATTTTTTTTTTTTTTGTGCAAATTTAACATTTTGGTTGGAATGGCAAAAAATCAAATTCAGCAGTTTGGACAAAATTCATGTATAACAAAGAGGACAACTCAAGTCACATTTCTGTAAAACTTTTGTCAAAATATCTGCAGTGAGACAGAAATAAATGACAATTTCCACTTTTCCCATTATAAGTAAATAGCAACTAAGAGTTACCACAGCTACCAGAGTTCTCATCCAGTTGAAACAAAAAACACAACTATTTGTTCCCCTTGCCTATAGATGCTATATATGAAATATGGGAAGAATCTGCTTCATGGCTTTAGAGGAGAAGTCGTTTGAAAATGTTGCCAGACAGATGACAGATACATGCCTACACTATAAGCTCACCTATGGGCCTAATTGGCTCAGGTGAGCTAGTACAAAAAACAACAATGGCTTTAGAGGAGAAGTCATTTGAAAATGTGTTGACTGACAGTCAAGGAATATATGCCTCCACTATAAGCCTAACTGGCTCAGGGCTCAGGCGAGCTAGTACAAAAAACAACAACAACAAAACAATCATTATTTAGCAGGCTGAGTAAAAAAAATTCTACAAAACAACACTTTAAAATATATTTTCCCCAAAAAGTTTGAAATCTCATGCAAATCATTCCTTTGTCCTAGGGTGAAACATGCATGATGTGTTTAACCCTTAAAAAAAAAAGATAAAAAAAAAAAAACAATCAATTTGTCATCAGCTGAATTTGGTCCAAGAGTTCTAAATGTTAACCCTTCAAGTACTAATCACAGCTGCAGCAAACAATAGTTTCATTGTTTTAGACTTCAGAAAAAATAAGACTTCACATTTCTCTTGAACTGCCTATCTAGCAGACAATTCACATGAAATGCCAAGTCTTTTTCTCTCTGGAAAATAATAAATAAAAAATTCAGCATATCATTTGCTACAATTTTGCTTTGTGTTTCATACCGCTGACAATATGGTCCAACACCTGACAATATAGTCCAGTTGAGAACAGCAAATTCAGAAAAGAAAATTGTAACAGCCTATGACCCAGCAAACACACAACATCGTCGGACATCTCCACGACTTCATGACACGACATTGCGGTCACGTCCCAATGACCATGACGTCACACTGACGTCCAAAACGGTGACGTCTGAACGACGTTGTGTGTTTGCTGGGGAACTTCAATATAGGCTGGAAACCCATAACTCCGTTCACCTAAGGTTCAGAAATGCTGCTATCAATTTTTTATTGCAAGAATGATTTTCTGTACATATATTTTATACATTTGACTAAATACCTATGAGAATCTTAAGATTAAAAGAAATAAAACTCACATCTTTACATTCTACAATCTTCAGAAAATGAAAGGGGGTGTTCTGGGCATGTTCTCATCTCCGTTCACTCAAATTTCTTTGATTATCACAGGAACTGGATTCATTCTATGCATATTATATATAATGAGCATTTAATTTAGACTATAACTGTTCTAAATTGTTGATACTATCTATATTCATTCACATGCATGTCACTGGTTAGTGATTGTTTTTGGGGATACCCCGCGAAATATTTAGCATTTTGTGACAAATTTTGATTTTTATGTATAAAATTGTAAGCGAAAACTGATTTTCTTCTAAATCTGCTGCAATGTTAGTTATTTCTTATTAATTTTACTATGGCATAAATTTAAGAAAGATTTGTTTTCATTTTATTCCAAGAAGAGAGTGGAGTTACAGAGTTCTCGGAAACGCCGAATCCGGCGTATTTTTACGCCTATTTTTGCTTTTGAACGCGTAAAATTTCCTTCCGAGGATTCTTATTTACGCTCTATTGCCACCGGACGTCCAAACTGAACTTCAAAGACGTACCGCGGACTTCCGAAATTTCTCTTGTCCGTCGAAATCGATACCCGAGATGTCCAAAAATTGTCAAAAAGCCCGCCCACTTTTAACGAGTTGTATGATGTTTGCCCCGCCTACTTACTGGAAATTCGCTACCTGTGTTGATTGAGCTTTAAGGACGTCCCACTTTCCGCTTGCGGGAGTTTATTGACATCGGTGTCAAGCGTCGCGGCACCCTTTTAATGGCTGCGTGATCACTGTGTGTATTTGTCACGCGTGCTGAGTTGATTAATTGATGTTTGTATAATTAAACTTTCTTCTGCGACACCCGAAAATATTCGGTGAAATTATATGGAGTCATTATTATTTTTAAATATTCACGTCTTAAAATCTTAAATTATCATTTTGCTAAGAACGTGTGTCGTCTGAAAACACCTCGACACTTCCGGGAGTTACCGAGTGAAATTAAATAAATAAATAACAATTATGCACAGAACGCAAATTTAAATCTGTTCGAATTTAGAAGCTTATGTTTGTCATGACAACAAAACCAATTTTTCAAATGAGAAGAAAACATATTTTTCGTCAAAATTTTTGGAAAACCCGTTTCTAAATTCGTAGCCTTTCGGCTGCGCTGTTTACCAGCGCGGAAAAGACGCAAAGTAAGTCTAAATATAGGCGAATTGCGATGGTTTTGCTTGCTAGTCCCCGCGAACGAACGTATTGCTGTTGGTAACTCATCGAGAGCTGCCGTTAATTTGTTTATTGTTGCACGAGTCGGCGCCGTTTTCCCGCAATTTTTGTGAAGTAAGTAACTCGCTCGCTCGTGTTGATCAGCTTCAATCCGAGCAAATATTTCATTAAATATATTTCTGCAAAATAATTTCAGCATAGTTTGTTATAAGAAAACATGTTTTGGGTGTTTTCTCTCATGTATTTTCTTTTCTTTTTTTCTTTCTCTGGGCTTTGAAACGAACGCGAAGTTGGACCAATGTTGATGCGTTCTCTAAGGTCCGACATACAAGTACAGGCTTTCCAAAAAGATGCGATCGAATTTAATAAGCGATAAGGATATATTTAAAACACATCTAGGAGAAGTGTATATCATGATGATTCTGTGTGACACTGAATTAAGAACCTCTGTTCTACTAAAGAAAGGGCAGACCGCTGCAGCAGGGAAAAAAGTGGGATTTCCTAGATTTTCCTGTGGGACTTCCAAATTTGAGGGATAGGAAGTCTGGTCTTCTCGAGTCTGGAAGTTAATGGAAGTCCTGTCACTATTTCCTAAGCCCCAAAAGCTTTTGGATCCTTACCAGACACTCAGTGGTCAAGGTTAACTATGTTGAAAAATGAAGTTGTCCAGACAATGTCCTTAAATGCTAAGTTTTCATATTTAGCCGAAAACTCCAAGTTTTCTAGGTCAAACTCCTATTTTTCAATTTTAACTCCAACTTTTCTCAGAGATGGATTCTTCTTCTTCTTCTTTTCTCGTAGTGTTCCCACGGTTATTTTACGTGGCACCTCCACTCTTATCGTGGAGTAGACAAAATGCACAGTTAACTTATATAAATGTCAGAGTTCAATTGTGGTCTTAACTTAACACTATGCTCTCTGGTATATCTCTCTATTCAGTGTTCAGTAACCTAGCACGATTCAAATGTAACTCATAAATAAGTTCACGGCTGCGCAATTCTAAAATCTCCGTCTGCCTTTCTGTTATGTCCAAATGTAGAGCAACACTCGGATGACTTGAGTCTAGAAGAAGCTGTGTACACAACTCTGGATTCCTCAAGACGTGGTCGATATTTCTGGAACAACCAAATAAGTCTCTTATTTTCTTAATATAGGGAGATCTAATATCCTTCAACGTCTGACAAATGACGAGAAAATGCACCCTATTTTCAGGTTCTTGTTTACACAAGGGGCACTGAGGGTTTACACAAAACTGATTAAACATCGCCCTAGTGGCCTGTAGTGTATATGTACCTGTCAGCAGTCTAGCCTTCATCTCAGCCCTCCTGATATCAAAAGTACTATTATTTACGTAGGCATAAACTTGATGAACTCTGCCCACCTTAACAGAATCTGGGTTAAGGTACCTTAGGGTTGACTTACTTTCAATGTCTTCTCTCCATAGGGTTTCGGTATATTGGTGAATACCTGATTTTACACATTTTTTCCACTGTTCTCTAGTAGGGGGGGTTTCAACCACAGAATATGCTGTGGGAAGAGAATACAGGTCTAGAATATTCCTCACCTTAGAGAAAAAGCTTGTATCATTTGGGGATTTTACAGCTAGCTGCCGCCTTGCGATGTCATATTCTATACACTGGGGGTCACGGACAACATTACAGAACAACGTCAGAACACATTTATTGATACACGCTTCAATGGGTAAAAGTCCAAGTAATGCCATAGTGGCAGAATTAGACGTTTTAGTTGGCAATCCCTGAAGTTGTTTAGCACATCTTATCTGAAAGGCCTCAAGGGCAGTGATATCTTTTTTCTTGAGATTCTGTACTTCCAGACCATAGATCAACCTTGGAATTACGTACTTCCTCCACATATCAGCCTTAATAGACTGTTTAATACCAGACCTCCCATGGAATCCTGCACCCATAAGTGAGTAAGCAGTTCTGCGTCCAATGTTTATTTTCTCGTCAATGTTAAAGTTGCATTTAGAGTTTCGGTATATGCCAAGATGTACTGTTTGGTTCATGACTGGGACCTTTTCTCCATACAAAGTTATGGACGGGACATCCTGAGTATTATAGGGCACAATTACAGTTTTTGTAGGATGAATTGTGTAGTGTTCCCTATTTGCATAACCCTCAGAGGTACTTATCATAGGTTGTAACTCATTCTTGGAGTCTGTCACATAGCAAAGGTCGTCTGCACATGTGACATGGGGGACTTTTACAGTACCAATTGTTTTTCCTGTAAACCTGTCTTCTATATCTAAGAGGAGAGGATTGTTGTACCTCTTGTAATGAGTAGCAGACAAAATTCCACCTTGGCGGACTCCTTGTTTTATAATAAAGGGTGAGGAAAGGTGACCCTCCCATTTTACCCTAGCTGTCATATTTGAGTACAAATCTTTCATAAGTAACCAGTCGTCACCAGTGATACCGTCTGCATATAACTTATGTAGCAGAAACTGATGGTTCACTACATCAAAAGCTTTCTGGACATCAAGTGCAGCAATGTACATGGGCTTTTTTTGTGACTTAGCTTCACTAATGCATTCTGTCAGTACAAGAGCAGCGTTCATTGATGAGGTTTTTTCAGTAAAGCCTTTTTGGAGTCGAGATTGGGAGTGTTTAAGCGTCAGATTATGCCGGTTGTTCAGGACAAGCTCCAGGACTTTAAGAAGAATGGGGGTGACTGAGATACCTCTATAATTTGAGGGATTAGATGTATCACCTTTCTTGTAGACTGGAGTGAGAAGCCCTTCCTTCAGAATGTCTGGAACCTTCTTCTGTCGAAAGATGTTATTTATAATATAGAGCAGTGATGTCTCAATATATGGAGATGATAAAATGAAATGTTCACTAGTCAATCCAAAAGAGTCAGCAGCTTTGTTGTTTTTTAGACATTTCAGAGCTTTCTTTATTTCAGCTAAAGAGGCAGGTTTAATGGGATTGTGTTGAAGGTTACAAATGTTTTCTATATGTACAAGGTCATCATTAACAGAAGAGGTATAAATGGCATTCCATCTCTGACTCTGCTTAGGAGTAGCAAGGGTTTTAAAATGACTCGACCATCCATCGCATATTTCACTGGGGGACTCGAAGTTTACGCCATCAACTATCAGAGAGTTTGTTTGCTGACAGTTAGATTTCCTCTGCATCCTGACGAGGGTATGGAAAGATTTGGTGTTGTTTTCAGCATCCATGATAGCTTGAAGCTTCGTTTCCCTGTCCTTTGCATTTGTTTTGCGGATGGATTTGCGTAAGTTTGTTTTTGCCTCCTTTATATTTCTATGACAGGTAGGACTGTCATCTTTATCAGGTTTACCAGCCAACTTCCAATCTCCCCAAGCTTTGCGGGACTGTCTGATGGCTGCAGTGACCTGAGGATTCCATTTACGGGATTTTTTTAAAGGTTTCATCATCTTTGTTGGGGTATATCCAGGAATACTCGATTCTGTAGCTGTTTTTAGTATATCCGTCAAACCTCTGATTTGACAGAGCACATCATATGCACTATTCGTGTGTTTGTACTGAAAGGATTGACGGATTTGAGTGCGCACAGAATCCTTAAAGAGTTCTAGGTCACACTTGTGCCATTTAGGCTTTACAGGAATAGTAACTGTTTCCTTCTGCTTTAAGCAATACTTGACATGCAATTTAGCAGAAAGAAGAGTATGGTCTGATAAGTTTAGGGGCTGCTTTCCCACAACTATAGTAGGTGTGTGGATAACAGTAGTCTGAGATTTTGTGAGTATGTAGTCTATTTCTGAGAAGTCTCTTCCATTCTCATGAAAGAAAGTTGGTTTTCCATCCTGGTAACATTTCAGGTCCAAAGACTGCAGAAAGGAAACCAGTGACTGGTCTTGCTTATTTCCGAGTCGTTGTTGAAGAGAAGCATTCATGTCGCCACAAATAATAATCTCATGTGAGGACTGATAAGTCAGGACAATTTCACTAAGCTGTGCTAAGACTGAATCATACTCAAGTGGATCTGCAGACGTTGAGTTCTTCGTCACATATTTTCTTGAAGGTAAGTATGCGGAAATGACAAGTAAAGGGGGTTGACTTCGGACCTCCACAGCACAGACCCTGTTTCCTCCAATCGGACAATCTACCACTTTAAGATCCCAATCATTTCTATAGAAAATGCCAACCCCTCCGTATCCCCTAGGGGGACCAACAGGAGATATCGGGTCATCATCGTCCACAGACTTACTGTAACACTTATGCATGGGGGAGACAGAATCGAGCCGTGAGAGCTCAAAGGCAAATAGCCAATGTTCCTGAATACAGAGGATATCAGTAGATTGAAGAACATTCTGTACGTAAACTTTGTTTGATTTTATATTCTTTACATTGAGTGTCGCAATGGAGATCGTTTTTGACTCATTATTGGAGTGGCTTCTGAGGCTCGGCCTTTGACCAAAAAAGGTTCGGAACCTGAATGGCTTCTTTCTTCTTGACACTGTTCTTGGATTTGTTCAGATTGAAGCAGCACATTTGAAGGATCGGATATAGATGGCATAGGTTGACTATCAGTAGAGTCTGTCGAACTAGAAACTCCTACTTCTTCTTAAACTCCTACTTTCAAAATCCTAGTGAGAACTCTGGAGTTATGGGGGTGAACGGAATTATGAGATAAAAGGCCATAATTTGGAAAATATTCAATATAAATTTTATTTGGTATCAGGCTATTAATGATTGAATATTTGCGCATTAATTGGCTATAAATAGCTGTTAACCGACTTTGCAGTCCTATGACTAGAAGCAGGAATCTTGGTCACTGACGTGAACGTTATGTTTTCTGTTTTGACAGCTATCAGCTGTGAACATAAACTCGGTCAAATGTGACGAGCGTACCCGATTCATTTCGACGACAATTTTCTCTACGAAATCAAATAAATCATAAATGAATACCTGGGTATGATGACTATTCCTTCTCGAAACATCAGTTCTATAGAAATAAGAACAGATAAAAGAACGAACAGAATTAGAAAACCGAAAAGAAACGCCAAGTTTAGAACAAACTGCGGTCGCCATTTCGCCAACCTTGAACTAATTGGAGGATATTGGAGGTGTGTCCTGAGATCCAATCAAATCACCGTTAGCTGCTGGTTTTGAGCATTCTTATGAGGAGCTAGTAAAGCCGGGGAACAATTTTAATTCGGCAAATCGCGTTAAGTTCCGTAACGTGCAGTTACAAAATAGAATAGAACACATTTCTAACCTGGTTCTTTGGGTTCTATCTATCGTTCATACTGCGACACCCTGAACTGAGTTTTACATGCCGGTCTTCCTGGGTAGAAACCAGTACTTGGCAATGTGGGTAAAGTGACTTGCTTTAGGACACAACACTTGCTGCCTCACTAGGGTCAAACCCGCTAACTAGCTATATCACAATCTTGAATCTGACACTTTATCACTGCACCATAGCGCCCCAGGGTTGTCCTGAAATTAGTGTATCTAGGCTATATATGGCCATAGACGTTTGAAGTTTTATCTCTCAATATTACCTCTGTACGTCCGAAACCTGGAAGATTCAAATGCATATATACAATATATGTCCTTTACATGTATGTATCGAAAGTTCTACTCTTTTTCCAACAGTGCATTTTCCGCTATTCTAAAGTAACGTAGGTAACAAGGGTAATACAAAATGAGTTGTACTTTCAGGCTCTGCTACCTACTTACCTGCCTGCCGGCTTGCCTACACGCCTGCCAGCCTGCCTACCTGCCTGCCAGCATGCCTGCCTACATGCCCAGCTGCAAGTCGCTTGTCTCCAAATGTGGGCTGGGAAAATGGTCCTGAACGGGGACTTTGACTGTTTCATTTAACCCTTAACTTCTTGTAATTTAAGCAAACAATGCAGAACCTGATAAGACGCCGTGTTCTGTGGCTGATCTGAGTATGCACTGTTTGCAATGTTCCAACACTGACCCCAGTCCAGGTATTTTAATAGAGTTCGGTTCGGAGACAGCAAGTTGTGGGCTTCATATCATGAACATTTGGCTAGTCCGTCTAATGCCCGGTTTGATTTCATTGGTCAATAATAATCACGTGGACAACAACCTTAAGTAAATTTTGGTGTATGTATACTCTGGATCGATTATAAACGATCGAACCAAAAACAGATTAAATCACCAGCGTTTCTATTTACTTAGTTACAGGTCATTCCACAAACTACAGCTCAAGCAGCAAGAGAATATCTGCTTGGCGTCTATTCCAAAGCACAACTGACATAGGAAAGAAAGACTTCGGGTGTATATCGTCCAAAGAGGGTGCATGTGACGACTGAGTCTCTGAATTTCTCAAAATACAATGGAATAAATTGCAACCCAATCACAGATGATTCTGTAGACCATGTTAAGCCTTGCGCCAGTGAGTCTGTTTCACTAGTCCAGTTCACTAAGCATTTGTGAGGCACAGTCGGGATGAATTTTAGCATTTTAATCACATCTGGCTACTCTTCTCTGTGACATTCAATTTTGTTTATGATTAACTTTGTTGAGGGACTCCAAACAATGGAAGCTTACACCAACTGTTGTTGCGCCAAAGTGTCATAAGCTAGTCCTTTAACTATTAGCCTTAGCTGAAATACTTTTTAAAAGTCATTCAAATTCATATCGTTGGAAATGATTACGCCCCCACCTACACCCCCCCCCCCACACACACACTCAAGATAGTCCAGACAATGTACCGATTCCATAGAGAGTGTACTGAGATAGGAGTGCTTCAATAATAATGTGTATGAAGTACTTGGCACTTACCCGTATATCCTAAGCATACCCCAATTTGTGTTATTTATGTACGTTTGCTTGAACGGTACTGCTATCATTTGAGATTTATTTGTTAAATAAACAGCTGTTTCATCGGTAAAGAGGCTAACCTGAGATTGTATGTTCTGTCGTAAGACATTTTGTGGAGCAAGACGGAGAGGCCCCAGAACCGTGCGGCACGCCAGATGTCGCAGAAACGTCTGTGGACCTCTTTCCTTCAAACACTACAGCCTGAGTTGGATCTATTAGGAATGATCTTATTCAATTTAGCGTGTTCCCTTTAATTCGGAGTTTGTGAAAGTTTCAAAAGTCATTCAAACAATTTACTAAATGATATAAGGTAGTTGCGGTCATGGTACCAAAGCCGTAATCCAAACTCATAAATCCATAAACGAATGACGAATCAGAATGTTCAGACCAACAGACATGGACCCCAGAACAAAGGGTGTAATCAGGCGTCCGCGGATAGTAAGCATTACTTGGTAAGCAAGCTTCACCCACCATGCCCATAGGCCTGAACGAAGGAAATAGCGGTAGAAGCGTATGTCCGGGATTTGGGAAGTCTACTTATGGCGCGTCACTGTAATAAGAGATGTCCAGGAAGAGCAACAATCACAGAGCATAGCCTACCGATGACACCAAGAGGAAGAGCCACAATCACAGAGCATAGCCTACCGATGACACCAAGAGGAAGAGCCACAATCAAAGAGCATAGCCTACCGGATGACACCAAGAGGAAGATCAAACAAACAAAGACAGATAGTATACGAAAAATAAGTAAGTGTCCAGAAAATATCACTCACGAAACACAGCCTGTCCGAGCCACCAAAAGAAGGACAGATGGGGAACAAATACTGACAAAACAAATGCTGCGTATGAAACCCTCAATGCACAAACAAAGAAGAATTGCAGCTAGTCACAAATCAAAGAAAAACAAAGCAGCCAGTTCCGTCTTCCCCCACAATGCTAGACATGACCCCCTAACCTCCTTAATAATAAGGGACCGACCATTTGACTTTCTCTGTGTGTGTGTATTATGGGGGAGTATAGGAGGTGTGTGTGGGAGAAGGGGGTGGGGAAGAGGAGGGGCGGGCTTTTTTTTAATATTACGGTTTAGAAATGCTGGAAAAAAATAATCGAACTAAAATTATATATATATATATATATAAATGAGTAAAATAAAATAATAATAAATATACTAAATAAAATGGCTTTGAACCATTAAAAATATACGTGGTTTCCCTCCCCATCCCCATCACAGAAAAACAAACAACAGAAAACTTGATTATTTCTTTGTTAATAAATAAAAGGTAAGAGAAGTGTCCAGGGAGTGCCACAATCACAAGCCGCAGACCTTCCCAGACACCAAGAAGAAGAGGAAACAGACAAAACCAAACAAGCGCAAATCGAACAAACGTACGAAAAGCACAAAGATAAGCTCTCTCTTCCCCTAGCGAGGTAATCCCAGTGCTCAAAGGACTGAAAATTACAAGAATAAAATAACACCAAGCAACACTAAAACAAATCGCCACGTAGAATAAACCACAAAGCAACGAAGAGTAAGATCAACACCGGGACCACCGACCCCAGAACGGCCAGCAGAACAAACCACCGGGGGAGGGAGGGCGGCCGGGGGTCAAAAGCACTCCACAGCCACGGGCCCCGACGCTACTCCCAATACAGAAACTATTAAAAATCGGCTCGCACAAAGGCTCCTAACTCAGTCAATGCATCAACGCGAAAACATAAAAGTCAAATTAATCACAATGAGAAACAAAGACGAGTGTTCATGGCCAATTCTACTGTGTGCCAGAGTAAATGAAAACCAATAGCCGAACCACGGCGGGCCAAAAAAAGGTAAGAGAAAAGTCCAGGGAGTGCCACAATCACCAACCGCAGCCCTTCCCTGACATCAAGAGGAAGAAGAAACCGACAAATCCAAACAAGCACAAATCGATCAAACGTAAGAAAAGCACTAAGATTAGCTCTCTCTTCCCCAAGCGAGGTAATCACAATGCTAAAAGGACAGAAAAAACACAAGAACAAAATGGCACAAGGTAAGACATATAACAAATTGCCTCGCAGAGTAAACCACAAAGTACCAAAGAGTAAGACTAATACCGGGACCACCGCCTTAGAACGGTCAGTAGAGTAAACCACCGGCAGGGGGGAGGGGTGGGGGGGGGGGGAGGTTTAAAGCACTTTTACAGCTAGCCACCCTAGGTCCCGATGCTACTGTTAATACAGAAATACATAAAAATTCGGTTCGCATAAAGGCTCCCAACTCAGTCCATGCATCAAAGCGAAAACATAAAAATCAAATTAATCACTATAATAAACAATGACGAGTACTCATGGCTAATTCTACTGTATGCCAGAGTAAATGAAAACCAATAGTTGAACCACGGCGGGCCAAGCCAAAGACATATCGTCAAGCCCCAACCCACTGGTTAAAGTTTTACGAAGAGCCGTCATTGCATCTGAGGCCCGAACCGCCGTCGTGCAATTAAAGAGTGAAGCATAGCCATCAACAATGATTGGGTTGACAACTAGGCATGCAGTCTGCCGCATAATATCCAAGCCAAAAACATATCGCCAAGCCCCAACCCACCGGCCAAAGCCCCACGAAGAGGCCGCCACCGAGCCCAAGGCCCGAACCGCTGCCGCGCAACCAAAGAGCGAAGCGTAAAATTCACCTCTATTTTTCACTATCAGCATGAGTTTCCATTTCAGATTTACCGATATCCTATTTCAATTATCTAACTCTGATTCAAATAGGGAAACCACAGATGGGCTCCGGGTACTTGTTACCGGCTAAGAAGTCTAAGATAGTCCTGGAAAAGCCTGGCAAGGGTCACTTGGAGTCCTACTATGAGTTAAGCTGTTTACCGGGACGTTAAACACCAACAAAGTAAACTTACTTCTGATTATTCTGCTCTGTATTTTTGCCTTTGTATATATGCATATTCTGAAAAGCATTAACTTGGCTCTTTGAAATTATTTCTAAATGACACTAAAATTAATAAACAAGCTTATAAAATCTCTCAGCTATTTCGAATATGCATTGAAAACTAGTTTCCAAGTTTCAGTCTATTATCTTAGGATTGGCATTATGAAAATCATAACATTTAATATCTTTATAAGCACTATTAAGTACTTTAGATCTATTATGTCATGTCATTGCTATTTAATAATGTCAGGAACTAGGATTACTTTTTCATTCAAGTATAATATACATGTATTAAGAAAGCCAGATTGATTATATATTGTGAAAAAGTACAGACTGTTTTACTTCGAAATTTGTGTTATATTTTGCATCATCTGCTATTCCATGTCAGATCAATAATTTGGGTCACTGATGAGGCCTTGGTGACCGTAGTGAAAGCAGTTTGTCCAAACATCGTTTTTTTTTTATTGCGTTTATTGCTTTCAATGGTCTTCCTTTCGAGAATTAACTGATTATGAAATTCATAAAAGACAACTGAGTTTATTTGGCAAAACTGTACGCGAAGACTGTGTCAAAAAAAAGGAACTAGCAATAAGCCAGCTATCTCTAAAAGATCATAAATAAAGTATGGATTACCATCTACCTACGAGTTGATTGAATCCCATATTCTAAACATCAATGGAAAACTACTGTTAAACGCAACGTAACCCGTTTTCTGGAGTCAGCATTTGAAACACGAAGCTGTAAAGAAATCAACACAACATTGAAATACAGGAATTGTCACAATATACATATCATACGATAACTGTAACTCGATCTGGTTGATGCTGGAAGTAAATATTGTTTCTATAGGATGCACAAGGCCCCCCAACATTCATATTAAAATTGTTTGTAGTGTTTACACGAGTGTTACATGATTAAAAGACTATTACTCTAAAGTCATCGAAGAGGAGGAAGCTACGTAGCCTTAACTCTGAAATAAGTATGCAGCCCCTCAACTTAAGGACTTGAAGGCCACACAAGGAGTATGGTTTTGTTTACAGAAACTTTGTCGTGCACGTTTTCTGTGTGAAAAAAAGATCTCAGACTTTGTTTCAGGTTTGGTGTGCATTTTGGAATTGTCCGTGATTATTTAATCTGCCGGGCTTACCCTTACCCATCTCTGTGGTTAGGCAGATTTCCTTGCTACTGTTCAAATCCCCTCGGATTGGAAGACGACCATTCTTACCCCCTTGTTTAAAAAGGGCGATAAAAGCGACCCTGGAAATGATACGCCCATCTCCTTAACTTACGTTTGTTGCAAAATACTGGAGCGTATTGTAGCATCAAAACTCACAAAGCATCTCGACAAACATAACAGCTTGTACGATCTGTAACATGGGTTTAGAGAAAGGAGGTCCTGTGAAACTCAACTCCAACTTGTTGATGAGATTGCACGAAACATATCCATAGGTCACCAGATAGACCCGATACTCTTGGATTTTAATAAGGCATTTGATAAGGTTAGCGATATCAAATTACTTCATAAATTGCACCAGTATGGCGTAATCTCATATACCCTGAACTAGACCAAGGCCTTTCTTCTGGGCCACACCCAATGTGTAGCTCTAGAAGGGGGAATCTCATCCCATATTCCAGTCACATCAGGGTTCCCCATGGAACAGTCTTGGGACCGATCCTATTTCTCTTATATATCAATGACCTCCCCGAGCAGTTTCACTCACATGTCGGACTTTTCGCAGACGATACTGCAATTTGTTTGGCTGTCATCAGTGAAAATGATTGTGAAACATTGCAGAAGGACCTCCAGAAACTTGCACCTTTTGAAAAGAATTTGGAACTGGATTTTAACCCGGGAAAATACCCGCTCTAGAGACCCAATTAAACACTCATATATTCTTCATGGTCGTTCTTCAGACGGTTGATCATGCCAAATACCTGGGACTTGAAATCAGCAGTGATTTAACCTGGAATACACATATCCGCTTCATACGAAGAAATATTCGCAACAAACATCAAGGCATACAAGAGACTGTTTACAATACTTTGGTCAGACCCCGTCGAGTATGCCTCCCCTGTGTGGAGCCCATATATCCAGTCCAACATAAATAAAGTTGAAAAGAAACAGAGAAGAGCAGCTAGATGCATCAAAAATGACTCCTCCTCATATATTAGTGTGACCCATATGCTCAATACCTTTGGATGATCTCTGGAACAGAGGCATTCGGATGCACGTCTCATATTGTTCTACAAGATAGTTTCAAGATGGCCTTGCCGAGATATCCCTGCCCCCACATATCCGCCATTCATTCAGAACCACTAAAAACATGCATCCCATGCAATTCATGCAAATTCCCGCCACTGCTTGGCTCTTGTACAGTGGAATCATTTTTCTTTTCGGGCTGTTGTATGCTCTAATCTGGGTTCCTTTAGATCAGTCATATGCACCCTCCAACATCCATTGCCGTAGACAATGAAATATTGATTTAACCAGCTTTTAATCTCTTCTTAACAAACATTGATTTTACTTTTAAAGTCTCCTAAATCTATTTTTCTTCTATCACACTTTCAGGGTGGACATCAGGGGAGCTACCGCGAAATCCCGTTAACGTAAATTTGTTCCCACGACACATCCCGGAACTCTCGCGGTAGTTCCTAGAACCTGGAAATTGTAAACAAAGGTAGGTACTCTCGCGTGTTTTGATTTATTGTAGAAGAATGAGCGAATAATATAAAATTTCGGCGATGCTATTCCATGTTAATATGATTTACCTTTCTAAGCAGACCGAAAGAAATATTGAAAAACTCGCTGCCGAAAGTAGGCGACCGTAACAAAATCGAACACAGGGTTGTCTGACTTTAGTTTTATGTCAACACGAATGAATGTTTTGTAGGTTTTCGCTTAGAATGAGATCCTTTGGCGCATGTTCTGAGTATATCGGCCCTTATTCATCATTTAGATGTAAAAAATTTAATCGGTCCATGTACTGTGAAGGAGTAATGCCGAAATTTTCAGGTGGAGTAGCTCCCACATCATCTCGGCAGCTCCCAAATCATGCTCTAGTTCCCACCAGTCTATCATGCCATCACCTGGAGAGAAGTTTATAGTTTAGCTTATATGTCGATTTAAACTACCAGGCAACCACTCGCATCATATAAACGACCCATTGTTACGAGAATGGAATACACCAGGTTTTTAAAGCAAAGTAATTGTCTTCTCTTGTTCGAATACGCTTTCCTAAACTAAGACCAAAGTCTAGTCGTTATAGAAAATTTAAATAACTAAATTGGTAAAACTTATGATTCATGATTAGTTTATCATGATACTCTACCCTAAATACAATACACCACCCAGACCCATCGAACCGAACCTCGCGCGTTGAGACATCCGATAAATTACACAACGCGACTGGAACACTGGAGTAATAGAAAACCAACAGTTGAACCCTGTTGGGCCAAGAAACAGACAAAAAATTCCGGCTCCGGCCAAATAATAAATAGCCTTAAGCCTGAGCTATCATAGAGTCTGAATTCCGACCCACCGGCGTGCAATTAAGGAGGAAAATCGTCCTTTCAGCGATTTGATAGCCGAACTATCATGATGTTTGTGGATAATAAGATCAAAATACAAGCGGCATTATATGGCAGATGAGTTGGTGAATTCGACTAAAACAAAATGACTTCTAACTATATTTTACAATGCTAGCCAAACAATAAACTTCTCTCCAGGTGATGGCATGATAGACTTGTGGGAACTAGAGCATGTTTTGGGAGCTGCCGCGATGATGTGGGAGCCACTCCGCCTGAAAATTTCGGCATTACTCCTACACAGTACATGGACCGATTAAATTTTTTACATCGAAATGATGAGTAAGGGCCGACATATCCAGAACATGCGCCAAAGGATCTCGTTCTAAGCGAAAATTTACAAAACAATTGCATCATTCATTCGTGTTGACATAAAACTAAAGTCAGACAACCCTGTGTTCGATTTTGTTACGGTCGCCTACTTTCGGCAACGATTTTTTTTCTCAATATTTCTTTCGGCCTGCTTAGAAAGGTAAATCATATTAACATGGAATAGCATCGCCGAAATTTTATATTATTTGCTCATTCTTCTAAAATAAATAAAAACACGCGAGAGTACCTACCTTTGTTTACAATTTCTAGGACCTAGGAACTACCGCGAGAGTTCCCGGATGTGTCGTGGGAACAAATTTACGTAAACGCGATTTCGCGGTAGCTCCCCTGATGTCCACCCGTGTTGATGTTTCTTATTTTTAAAAGCCTCATATAAAGAAGGGGCAAATCCAGGATGCTTTTTGAGCGGGGTCGATAAAAGTACCGTACTTACTCTTCGTATTCTGACAGGCAGACCTGAGCAAACAATGTAGACACAGATCAGACGTCGTAGAACGAGGCGTCTGATCAGGGTCTACACTGTTTGCAACTCACTCAACAATTTTACACACATTCACAGGTAGTTGAAGAGAAGAATAAGGTAAAGAGGGAAGTGTGTGAATATTAATGGTAAATGCGGTATCCTAAATTTATCAAATTTGTCCAAAATTTCCCATGAAATGACATTCTGAGTCAAAGGTGGGGGTGGGGTGTCAGTCGAACCCCGCCACCTCTGAATCCACACCTGTAAGGGCAAATTAACGTATTCTTCATATTGTATGTAAATCCCGAGTGTATGTGTGTGTGGGTGTGTGTGTGTGTGTGGGAGGGGGGGGGGGGGGTGGGGTGGGGCAGCATCAGCCATACCCCACAAAAAAAATATCCGGTATATAAGCCATGTCCCCAAAATGTCTGCAAATATGCTATATTAGCATACCCCCAGAAATATTCCCCTTGCTTTCATATTTTTTTTATAAAGTGTGATTTTCATTTATTTTTCCTGTATAAATATTGTATTAGTAATATAAGTGCTTTAACCTTTACCACTCTCTGGGCATTTTCAGCAGACGACAGATTGATGATATTTTTCTTATTTTTCCCAGAAAACAGGATTTGACATTTCATGCAAATTGTCTCCTTAGGAGACAATTTGCATGAAATGTCATATCCTGTTTTCTGAGAAAAATAAGAAAAATATTTCAAAATGTCGTCTGCTGAAAATTTTACCCAGAGTGCTAAGCGTTAAACAGTTTCCAACAGTAGCTCCGTTTTTACTTTAATGGCATTGAACTGATGCACAGCTGAAACAAACTTAATAAAAACAACTATTAGTTCAATAGAAGGCTCTAACCCCGATTCTTACAACACCCAAAAAAATACCGAGAATTTTGACAGACCCAAAACAATAGTCAGGTTTGAAAGTGACTCCCTCTCCCCCCCCTCCCCCGCCCCCCCCCCCCTCCCCCCCCCTCACAAAAATACATGCAGATGGGCAATACCCCCAAAAAATAGCCACTTCCCCCAAACCCTCAAAAATAGTAAAATTCAAAATTCTAAACGAAAAAAAAAAAAAAAATAGTCCTTGCCTGTGTAGCCGGTGAAATTCAGAGTATATCCCCCGCCGGTGCCGAGTCAACTCGGCACATAGCAAACTCGGCACATAACCAACTCGGCACATAACCAACTCGGCCCATACCATCTCGGCACATAGCAAACTCGGCACATAAATATAATTATATAGCTGTACATTTATGCGTGTATTTCTAGCCTGAGAGGTATTTTTTGCTCTGTATACTTATGTAAGTATGTAATAAAGGGTACATACCAGCTTTTCTTATTTCTATTCTAAAAAATAGACTGTGTATACTATAAGTTAGAAATCAAAATATGTTTTCCAGCAGAGATAAGGAAAATATCGAACTTTTTATTCTTTAATTTCCTTTTAATTTTTACGGCCCATTATGAAAACATGTCTTTATAATTTTGACCCCTTTAAACCCACTTTTATGTAGTAAAACTTGGGTTTACATGGTTAAACATTATCTTTTTCTTATTTCTGTTAAGAAATATGAATTGTTAGAACCGCCACGTCGAGGCTAAATGTTCTAAGATCAAAGTGCTAATCGGTATGAATTGGATTTAGTGTGCTTAGAATTTCTATTTGGCTGCTCTTTTTTCTTTTAATAAAATTATTAATAAATCTTTGTTTTGCTCATTGTTTAATTAAACAGTGAACTTGATGAAAAAGGCGAAATCAGGAAGTTGGAATTGATTTCGAAACTGTAAATGTGAGTATGGTGAAACGAGCCTTTCCTGGAATTGCCAGACTTCTATCAGCCGTCCTTTTGAGTTAATAAAGATCTACAAATCTACATTAGGTATAACCTAGTGATAAAAGGGGATATACTCTTTTTTCTTATTTCTGCTCTTAAAAGCCTGGAAGGTAGACTATTGATCCCCATTACTCTTTATTGCATATGCGAACAGCGAAGGTTTTGGCGACCCTGCGCATCCACGCAGTCTCGCCAAAACTTCGCTGTTTGCTCATTTAAGCTGTAGGTCATGGGGAACATTTAGCCAAAGAACCAAAGTTCTTTGGCTAAATGTTCCCCATGACCTACAGAACCAAAGTTCTTAAGTAGTCCAGTTCCTTGCGCAGCTCGATAGCAGCAGATACTTTTTCTGTCTGGTAGACTGGTTACCGGTATATCAGTATCCTTACAATACAGGAGGGTAAACACTACAGAGAAAATACCTCATCTATAAATACTCTGCACTGCAGACAGGACTCGAGTGCGATCGAGTATCATATAAAATAAACAAACAGATTTAATTGACGTTTGTTTAAGTATGTTGCCCTTCAAGTCATGTTTACAGAATTACTGCAAATACATACATACTGCATTAATTGATAAATAAATTGTGAATTATATAAGGGAATATGAATCTTTAGGACAATGATACAGCTTTTTTTTTTCTGTGTCCTCTTAAATAGTTGAGAAACTCTAGAACAAATGTGAATTCGAATAAGTAATTACATTAGCATCTTTATGCATGTTAAGCAACACCGAAATAGAAAGTAGATCTAAAATATTTTTGTAGATTCTGTTAATCAGACAGCAATATTCTGCAGTGTTTTATTTGTATAAATATCTGTCAGCGTGCTTCTGCTTATCTTCAAGGTCGTTAATACTGAGTTAAATATAGAACGCTTTACGTCAGCCGTGGAAATTTCACTGCTTAGTAAATTTCACACTAGGCGTCTATTTTAGTAGTCGCCTGGCGAACGAGGCTAAGGGGCTGAGCATGCGCACTGAAAATTTGACCGTACGGACTGTCCGAATGTCCTTTTTTCTCCGTCGTGGCTTATACTATTTTTTTTCTTATTTCCATTCTGTATGATAATCTGAGGGAACTACGTACCCCACTTTAATATTTGAGCTCCGTCGTGAGAAACCCACCCGTTAGAAAACCTGCAAACTGCATGTGCAAACAACAAAGGTGCAGATCAACCGCGCAGTCTGATGAACGCTTTTGTTCTTCGCTACTTGGAAAGTGTAATACTTGAGCGGCTGTATGTCGAAATCCGTGGCTTTTGAGACTGAGCAGGCCAGTTTTTGTCTAACCTGATCGATCGGAACCCCCAAAGACAGGTTTTCTAGCGACGAAGCCCAAATAATAATACAGATGGTTTCCACGAGTATATTTTATTTCTGCACAAAATCATAGATAGTAGTAGCTCGATAGAATCGCTTCTAAGCATGACATTTACATTATAAATATTTGCCACTAAGTTAAAATGCTTAAAGTTCAAAGGCAACCTTTAGTAGGTTGTTTGTAATGGTGGATAAAATATTCAACATGACAATAGATAATTGGACTAATTAGTTAATTATGGGCCGAGGTCCTTTTGCACTCGTTTACCGAACCCCGTCTTACGTCCTCCGAGCAAGGACGTAAATAATACAATTTTATACGTCTTTGTCGGAGGTTAAGACGTAACGGAAGAAATAAAGAAAGTTTGTATAGGCACTATAGGCCGAGTTGGTTATGTGCCAAGTTTGCTATGTGCCGAGTTGGTAATGTGCCGAGTTGGTTTTGTGCCGAGTTTGCTTTGTGTCGAGTTGTCCCACAATCTCCCCGCCAACTGCCCCACCAGCCCCACCCACCCGGATGTAAATCAATTTGTGTCCCATTTAGGGTGCATACTAATCTACGGTATTCCCGGTATCCATGTCCCGGTATTCATAGAGGTTTATGTGTTTGACACAGCACAACATCAAAGGTACTTGGCAGATTTTAATAAGTTAAACACCAAATTAACGGCAATAATCTATTCTACAAAATAATGATATTTGATAAAAAAAAAATATTTGTTGCTGATGTTACAGGATTTGTCAAAGTCCCGGTATCGAGATTCACTTGTCCCGGTATCCATAGGGGCATACGTCTTTGACATGGCATAACATCAAAACTACGCGATCGATTTTAATAAATTTAACACCCTATAAAAGGCAATATTCAAATCCATGAAAAAAATATAAATTTGAAAAATATGCCAGTTGCTGATGTTGTGGCATTCTGTCAAAGTCCCGGTATCGAGGTTCACATGTCCCGGTATTCATTGCGGTCTCCGTGTGTGATATGACATAATATCAAAATTACTTCATTGATTTTAATAAATTAAACATCCGATTAAAGACAATGCTTCAATCCATAAAATAATTATAAACATATAAAAAAATGTCAGTTGCTGATGTTGTAGCATTATGTCAAAGTCCCGGTATCGGGATCTACATGTCCCGGTATTCGATGAGAACTCTGTGTTTAATAAAGCATAATATCCAAAGCTCTTGATTGATATTAGTAAATTAAACAACCGATTAAAAGTATCATTCCAATCCATAAAATGAATAAAATTATATATATATATATATATATATATATATATATATATATATATATATATATATATATATATGTGTGTGTGTGTGTGTGTGTGTGTGTGTGTGTGTGTGTGTTGTTTATGTTGCAGTATGATGTCAAAGTCCCGATATTGTTTGGCAGGCACAGTACAGCGTAACATCAAATCAAATAGTTTCTGATAAGATATGATTTGACTGATTTTTAAAAATTATAAAACCAGAGAGAGAAAAAAGAAACAAGTTAAGTGAAAAAAAACAGGTATTTCATGAAATAGTTTGGGTACTGATGTTGCAGGATTATGCTAAAATCCCGGTATTGTGATGCCCGCCCTTGTATGAAAACTGAGTAGAGACGGTATGGCATTAAATAAATCCAAAACACACACACACACACACACACACACACACACACACACACACACACACACACACACACACACACACACAGTACTCCGCAGAACTCCAAGCTATAATAATTGCAGTTTATTTTTGCCAAAGCAGTATTTACCGCATTTACCCTAAACATTTTGTAGCTTCAACTCCTTACATACCTTTTCTAAAATTTGAACGTACAATTTACTACTCGAAGTTGTGTCTAAAAATGCTGAATTAGTGGAAAACAGTGTAGACGCTGATTAGACGCTTGATTCTGCAGTTTCATCTGGGTCTACACTGTTTAAACTGTCTGTCCGAATACGTACGGTAGACACACTAAAATGTGCTGGATTATTGGAAAACGCGGTAGACGCTGATAAGACGCTCTGATTCGCCCGACACGACACCCAATAGCTTTTTAAGTATTATACGAAAATCAAATCCACTAATTATTTAGGTGACCGCAGGAAACGCACTGCCATGTAATATCTAAGGATTTATTTAAGCCGATGCATTTTTTATGAAAAAAAGGTAAGAGAAAAGTCCAGGGAGTGCCACAATCACAAACCGCAGCCCTTCCCAGACCCCAAGATGAAGAGGAAACCGAAAAATCTAACCAAGCACAAACCGAACAAACGTACGAAAAGCACTAAGATTAGCTCTCTCTTCCCCAAGCGAGGTAATCGCAATACTAAAAGGACTGAAAAACACAAGAACAAAATGACACACGGAAAGACATACAACAAATCGTCTCGTAGAATAAACCACAAAGCAACAAAGAGAAACCACTGTTTGCAATTTCTGCCTTCGCAGCACACCATGCCATCGACAAATTCTGGAAGTTTACAATGATACCAAACAGCAATTTTGAGTGATTTTGGATTAACAGTAGCTACAGGTAACTAAGTTCCTCTGCAGCGAGATGTTTTCTTGGGAAAGGCGACATTAATCTCTTATCTAAACAGTTCAGCAAATACGAACGCATCTTATTTACCAAATAACATGTACGAAAATTAAAAGTTGCTGGATTAAAACAGAAGTCGACTAGACTGGCTAATGCAAAAACGCCACAATCGTATGAATTAGGTTGCTGCTGAACTCTAGGAATTTTTACTGTTACGAAATTCTGGGTCCCAAATTTCTGGTCTTTACAGTAAATTTGACATAGTTGTATTTTACATTATTTTTTAATCCCTTGATATTTTCACTAAGACTGTCAATGTAATAAACTGTATCTGGGTCTAAAGGAGTCTGAAAACTCATTGTCCAATGATTTTTGCCTTCAAATTAAATTTGAGCACTCGGAAGTGCTTGCGATTTAAATTGTTTTGAAGTATTCCAAACAGTGTAGACCCAGATCAGACGCCTGAGAACGCGACGTCTGATCAGGGTCTACCCTATTTACTACGCATCCAGCAATTTTCATAAATGTTCCGAAAACGATGAAAAAAAAAAAATAAAAAAATAACAACAACAAATAAATAAATAAATAAGTAAATAAATAAATAAATATAAAACAAACAAACAAACAAACAAAAAAACATTAACTACAACATTATAATGCATCGGTAGGTTTGATTAAAAATAAACAAAATTATTATAGTATTGAAAATAGAATTTTTTTGAAAGGCGTGTTCATGTTAAGTATTCGCGCGTGGCGGTCATTATTGAAGTTAATGAAGTTAATTACTCATCGTTAACAAATAATCGGTTCGTTAAGTGATAAATGATGCGTGAAACGATCTGCATTTAGTTCATTACATTTTAAATTTCAATTAAACTCTTTTTTTTATCATTTCGTACTTTATTTTGAAACGAAAAAAAAATATTATTATTATTATTATTATTATTTTTATTATTATTAGGTAGTAGGGACATTGATGCTTCAGGCTAAAATCTGTGTCTTCGGCCACATCAGAGGTTCCCATATATACAAATCGGATATCTCTAAGTGCTCTTTTCTCGTGTGACGGCTCAAATTTTTACTACTACTACCACTACTACTTGCGGAAAACAATTATGATTAAATACTGGATAAAAATCTTCACCAAAACAACTCTACCCTAGTAAAAAGGACATTCATAATGTTGAAAAATGATTGCAACGCACAAATGATAATAACGGACAAAACATCCATTCAGCCATTTTAGTTAGTCAGTCAGTCAGACAGTCAGTCAGTCAGTTGGTCTGTTCTGTAAAAATTAAAATCATTAATTTAGCTAAATATATCTTCTTTGTCAGTAAAATTCGCCTATCTTAGCGCTTAGCACTTCGGGTAAAACCTTCATCGGACGATATTGTTGGGTATTTTTCTTGTCCATACCGGAGAGGGACTTTGGCATTTCATGCAAAGTGTCGGATGATACAATTCGCATGAAATGTCGAGACCATTTTCTTGTGGAGGTGTCGGGGTAGACAATTCGCATGAGATGTCGAGACCATTTTCTTGTGGAGGTTGAGGGATGCCAGCGATTGGCCATCTGCTGGATTTGCACAAAGGGCGGTAAGGGCTAAGTAATGCTAGGATACTTTTATAGTATGCCTCTTTAGTAGATTTATATTCACATGATATATTGATCTTTGCAGTTTTGCTCTTCGGTAAACGAAACAAATGTCTTCATGTATGTTGTCACTGTTTGATTGGTATTTCTTTGGCTACAAATGTTGTATGATGTTTTATGCTGAATAAAGTCATTTGTATTGTATTGTATATACTACTACTACTACTACTACTACTAATAATAATAATAATAGATCAAATGGGCGGTTTTCTTCAACCTGTGCCGAACATTTGGATCCCGATACCGGGACTTTGACAAACTGCTGCAACATCAGCAACTGACATTTTTTATATGTTTAAAATTATTTTATAGATTAGAGCATTACCTTTAATTGGATGTTTAGTTTATTAATATCAATTAAGTAATTTTGATATTATGTCATGTCACACACGGATACCGCAATTAATACCGGGACATGTGAACCTCGATACCGGGACTTTAACAGAAAGCCACAACATCAGCAACTGACATATTTTTACAAATTTATATTTTGTTTTCATAGATTGGAGTATTGCCTTTTATAGGGTGTTTAATTTATTAAAATCGATCATGTAGTTTTGATGTTATGCCATGTCAAAGACGTATGCCTTATGGATACCGGGACATGTGAACCTCGATACCGGGACTTTGTCAGAATGCCACAACATCAGCAACTGACATATTTTTACAAATTTATATTTTATGCATAGACTGGAGTATTGCCTTTTATAGGGTGTTTAATTTATTAAAATCGATCAAGGAGTTTTGATGTTATGCCATGTCAAAGACGTATGCCTTATGGATACTGGGATATGTGAACCTCGATACCGGGACTTTGACAGAATGTCACAACATTAGCAACTGACATATTTTTACAAATTTATATTTTGTGCATAGATTGGAGTATTGCCTTCTATAGGGTGTTTAATTTATTAAAATCGATCACGTAGTTTTGATGTTATGCCATGTCAAAGACGTATGCCCCTATGGATACCGGGACAAGTGAATCTCGATACCGGGACTTTGACAACATCCTGCAACATCAGCAACATATATTTTTTTTTATCAAATATCATTATTTTGTAGAATAGATTATTGCCGTTTATTTGGTGTTTAAATTATTAAAATCTGCCAAGTACTTTTGATTGTTGTGCAGTGTCAAACACATAAACCTCTATGAATACCGGGACATGGATACCGGGAATACTGTAGATTAGCATGCACCCCCATTTAGCGCATTTTATCCATGTTCTTAGATGACAATACTGATCAATCCCTTTTAAAGAGAATAAATATGCATCTCATTGTTTTAAACCAATAGTTTATTACAAATAATTTATAAAATGACGGATGTGGTCGGTATTTGTCGGCTGTGGTAGGATTTGATGGCTGTTGTCAGCAAATAGCAAAACCGCGATAGCGTTGGTTTTTACCCCAAACCGGAAGCCATCTTTGTTGATAATTTGACAGGTGAAAATTACAGGTAATATTATTTGTTTATTATAATTTGTACACTTTGACTATTTTATCTATTCAGTAGTTTTGAAAATATCATACTTATCTGATAGGTGGGTTATTAACTTTCTTAAATCAGCGTTCACATATACCCTCCACTGAGGGCTTTTGTCCACAAAAATTATCATACAGATCTTAGATCTATGTATCTAGACTATCGATACTGCGTCACCTCATTACTGGGTATTATGCGCAGGGATGCGTGCGTGAGAATAAAAAGTTTGTAGTGAGGGCTAAAAGAGTGATAGTGAAGAATGAAAAAAGATGATAGTGTTTGAGTGTTAGTATGAATGAGATTTAAAAGCAGATTTAAAACAATATTACTTTCTATGGCCTTAAGTGATTGATCTTGCTCACTTCTCTCTTGAAGGAGTCAAGATCGCTTAAAAATACAATATATACAGGGAGCCTATTCCATAAAACAACAGTCATAGGAAAGAACGAAAATCTGCAGTAATCTGCAGAGGCATATTCCAGGCGGAAACTAAGGGGATTATTAAGGCTGTGGCGAGTGATCTTCTTGGGCCCTCAGAATATGAAGGCATTGGCACTGCAACAAGGTCATACTGTATTTTGTAAAACATCCCAAGGTGCGAGTCATAGCGACGGTTTTCAAGAGAGCGCCAACAGAGGTTGCCCAGCATCGCAGAAACACTATCGTAGGAGGAGTATCTGTTTGTAACCCACCGTGCTTCCCTCCTTTGTACCATTTCTATTTGGTCTGTATTTTTCTTGGTATAAGGGCTCCACACGGTGGAGGCATATTTAACTTTTAGTCTAGCAAAAGTTTTATAGGCTAATTATTTGACTGACTGATTTTTGGTTTTTACATTTCTTTTAACAAATCCTAAGGTTTGATTAGCTTTAGTGACAATTTCATTAATATGTGTATTCCAGGTCAGGTCTTTGGACATACTTACCCCTAGGTAGCGTGCACTATCAACAGACTCCAATATCTCACCATGGAGGGTATACTGGGAGTGGATAAGCTGTCTAGCTCTGCCAATGTGCAGATCTTGACATTTACTTGGGTTAAATTCCATGTCCCAGGTTCGTTCCCATTCTTGTAGGGTGTTAAGATTATTCTGGTGAATGCGACTCATATCATATCATAATTGGATTTTTGATTAACATGCAGGTACAGGGGCAACATCCACATCAGTGGGCCCCCTTCCAGATAGCTGGCTTGCTGCACGCATGGCAGATCTCACACCAGATCTACAGGTACGTCTATCATGAGGGTTGATAGCCGAGAGCTTCCACTCTCTGCAATCCCTCTCTGTCAGCTGCTTCCATGTCATTTTGGGCCTCCCAGGCCCACCCTTTCCATCAACCTGATGTCAAAGGCTGTCTTGATTGCACCACTGGAGCGTTCCACATGTCCATACCATCGAAGTTTTCTCTCCTTGAGAATGAGTTCCAGATCCTCAATGCCAAGCCGCACAAGTAGATCACTGGACCTGGTGGTGACAATGTCTTGCGGCCTGACATTGCAGATCTGTCTGATCATTGCCCTGTCATTTTGCTGCAGATGCTGGAGGTTCGGCTTTGTCAATGGCCAAGTCTCGCTGGCATGGAGCATTGCGCTCCGCACACAAGAGCTGTACACATGGCCACATGTTTTGAAAGAGAGGTGGCGTGAAGAGAGGACTGGTAGCAGATCCTTGAACTTCTTCCAGGCGGTTTTCACACATGTTGTGGTTGAAAGTTCACAGCCACCTGCTGCTGAGAGCATGTCTCCTAGGTAGCAAAAGGAAGCTACCACCTCAAGCTTGTCAGGTCCGACCTGGACTTCCTTCTGTGGTCTGCCATCCAAGGGGCGTGCAGTTCCCTGGCACCGTGTACATCTATAGTCAGGGTCCTTTTTCAAGCCCTTGAGCCCACTGCATTTCTTGTGCACCCAGTGCTTGCAGCCATTGCAGAAGATGCTGTTGCTGCCCTCTCGTGCGACAGACAGGGCATGGAAACTCGCCTGAACTCTGCAGGAGGTCCAGTCCCATACCGCAGATCATGATCTTTTTCTTTCCTGCATTTACTCTCAGTCCTTTCTTCTCCATTGCTTCTTTCCAAGTCAAGAGCCTCCTGACACATTCCTCAAGTGATTCAGCGATGATAACAAGGTCATCGGCATAGAGGTCCTCCCAGGGGACCACAGAGCGGAACTCTCGTGATAAGGCTTCAAGCACAATGATGAAGAGCAGTGGGCTGAGTACTGATCCTTGGTGAACACCAACCTTCACTTCAAACTCTTCACTGTACCCCTCACCAACATGGACACAGCTCCGTGCATTTGCATACATCTGGATGATCCCCTGCACCAGTCGCACAATCCACTCCTCCACACCAAGTTTTCTCAGCGCCCACCAGATGACCTTCCGAAGCACTTGATCAAACGCCTTCTCCAGGTCTACGAAAGCCATGTAGAGTCTCTTATTGGCAGTTAGATACTTCTCTTGCAGCTGCCTGACAACAAATATTGCGTCTGTAGTGCCTCTGCCTGGGACGAAGCCAAACGGAATCGTCGATTGACACCAACTGTCTGATGAGGCCGTCCACAATCCTCTCCAGGATTTTCATAACCTGCTCTGTCAGCTTGAGACCGAGGTAGTTGCCCCTTTCCAATGCATCCACTTTTCCCTTGTAGAGGCAGACAATGAAACTCTGCTCCCAGTCAGAGGGTACCTTGCCATCTCGAATGATTGCAACTGCGAGGTCACGGATCATGGAGGCGCCCATGTCACCGGCCGCTCTTATCATCTCCACCACTATGCCTGATGGGCCCGGTGCTTTGCCTGCCTTCATCTGCGAGCCTTCTTAACTTCCACTGGTGATTGATATGACAGGTGGTCTGGGTCCCAGTCAAACTCAACATTGAGAAGTCTGTCATTGACTGTCATTTTGATTTCTCACAGTGAGGTAAACTGCAATATCATTCGCAAATAACCTGACCTGAGACTGAATGTTTTCTGGGAGGTCATTAATGTAAAGCAAGAAGAGAAGTGGGCCCAGTACTGTGCCCTGTGGCACATCTGAAGTGACAGGTACTTCTGATGAACATTCCCCCTCAAGCACTACAGCCTGGGTTTGACCCCCTAAGAAAGAGCTAATTCATTTAAGAGCTTTTCCTTTAATGCCGTAAGAAGAAAGTTTAAAAGGCAGTTTCAAGTGGTTCACCTTGTTGAAAGCCTTGCTAAAATCTAGCAAGACAAAAGCAACTTGGTGAAAGTTTTCTGCCTAACTCCTCAACTAGTTCTATTAAATGTGTTTCGCAAGAACATTTCTCACGAAAACCATGCTGTAATCCATAAAGTATATCATTACCATTCAGATTCCGAGCAATATTAGAATCGACAATATGCTCCATGACCTTACTCAAAATACAGGTCAAGGATATTGGCCTGTAGTTTGCAGGATCACATTTATCGCCTTTTTGAAAAGAGGACAAACTCTTGCTGTTATCCAATCTTTTGGCAGTTGGCCTGTTTCAAGTGACTCCTCAAAAATATCTTTATCACCTCTTTCCTCAATTCCTTTAAAACAATAGGTTTAACGCTTAGCACTCTGGGTAAAATTTTCAGCAGACGACATTTTGAAATATTTTTCTTATTTTTCTCAGAAAACAGGATAGGACATTTCATGCAAATTGTCTCCTAAGGAGACAATTTGCATGAAATGTCAAATCCTGTTTTCTGGGAAAAATAAGAAAAATATCATCAATCTGTCGTCTGCTGAAAATGTTAATATCATCCGGACCGGCAGCTTTATCTACCTTCAAAATTCCGTTTTCATCAATCTTGATTTCTGGCATGAGAGGATATTTACATTTCAGATTTTGTGGAATATTTTCGAACAATTCCTGGATTTTATCAATACAAAGCTGGTCCAAATGCAAGGGAGATAACTGAGAAAATACAGACTGAAACTGTAAATTTAGAAGGATGGAAGAGGATCCTTATTCTTATAGTAGGCTGTCTCCCCTCAGTAACACAAGCTCTTTGTTTACAGTTTTTACATTATCGGGTCCTGTCCAGTTGCTCTATAGTCTCTCTGTGATTGTATATTTTGTACATTTTATGTCTAATTTCTTAACCCTGAGTTCTATTTTGTGTCAAAATCTGCTTTAATTTTGAACAGTTGAATGACAGTTATACCCTTAGTAAACACTTCATATGAAAATTGTATCTCTGCTATTCACCATAGAAAGTTTAGGATGCAGCCAGCAAATATTTGGTGATAAACAATTCATTCAGGTCAACTGTTAGCATGTCGGCACTCCCTGCATCTATGATATCCTCTGCTGACAGTTCTGAGGACCCTGTTGCTAGATTCACATCACTTGTGAGATCTGCTGGGCTCAGTGGCTCAGTTGGATGCATGTCTGACTGGTGATTAAGAGGTTGCGGGTTAGACCCCCCCACTTAGGGTCGCCGGTCGGTAGCATTCTTTCGTGGAGATTTGATTATGAAATATTTTCTATGGTCATTCTCTCCCTTCTGCTGGTTCGAGAAGGGCAGTTGTCAGTTTCGGAAAGAATGTGTACAGTACTGGTTAACAGCTTAGAAGTTAGAGGACAGAGCCTGCCCGTTAAAAGTGTGGTTAAGTAAATTGACCTCGCTCGACATGATGTTGACTGGACCGTAAAACCTCAGCACAAATGAACATACTTGTGGGATCTAGAGACTAGTCTGTTGACTGTGTCACCAGTAAAATATTTTGATTCTGATGTTAACTGTTTTGAGGAGACATGTATAGTTAATCAATATCTATAGTTTTTCTTACTGCTTCATCAAAATAATAATAAAAAAAAACACACTACAATGCGCATTAGTTGGATCATCATAGCAAATCCCCATGCTTTTTGCTAATACATGTATTGCTAATAGTATGACAGATAGACATACTCACTCACACACCTCCTTACCAAGAAAGGAAGTCATGTAGCAAGTTTGGTTGAATTCATGGTAAGGGTGTGTGTGAGTGACACAGATAGAAGGACGCAAAAAATAATGTTGCTCTCGCACACCCTTATCATGAGTGGAAGTCATGTAGCAAGTTTGGTTAAATTCTGCCCAGTGGTTTGGGAAGAGATAGCATGACAGACAGATTATGGATGACTATGGGATGGATGCTGGACAGAAAAATAATATTGCTCTTGCACACCTTTATCATGAGGGGAAGTCATGTAGCAAGTTTGGTTAAATTCCACCCAGTGGTTTAGGAGGAGATAGCATGACACAGATAGAAGGACGCAAAAAATAATGTTGCTCTCGCACACCCTTATCATGAGTGGAAGTCATGTAGCAAGTTTGGTAAAATTCTGCCCAGTGGTTTATGAGGAGATAGTTTCACTGACGGAAGGACAGAGCATTCACAATATTCGCATAGCTTTTTTAAAAAAAAGTGTGGGGATAAACATATGTGGTGAATACAGATACAAAGTGAGGTAAGTTGATTCTCTTGAGTACCACATTGTCTTTTAGGAAGTGTCTGGTGACAACCGGCTGTCACTAGACCAAAAAGTCTGCTGACAACCAGCTGTATTTTTCCAGTAATCCTGTGTAATAATTATTGGTTTCACAGTTAATTCTACATTTCAGGCATTTATTTTGCTATTTTTTTTTTCTTTTATATAAGATTTTTAAGACAGTTGTTGGTATATTAATCATTTAAGTGAGGCATCCAAACAATATTTAACTCATTGTACTTATCAGTCAAATAGTATCTCATAGAGTCAAGATCTTTAAATATTATTATTTTTGGGGTGGGGGCAAAAATGGCGTTAATCACAGGGCATAACCAGGTTAAATATTTACATGAATACATTTAAGACCCCCGCATCGTCACTCTCTCTATCCAGGTTTGGAAGTAGATCAGCTATGGTCCAAGTTATAAGAGATTGCCCCAGCATTTGAAGTAAGGACTGTACATGTATGATTACTTTTCTTTGACTGTTATGGAAGACTTTTAATGCTAAATGTAATGTTTTACCATATTTGGTTTCAGTGATCAGAGCTATGGAGCTTTTGCATATAAACTGTACTCTAGTCAGTTTTGAGAAGACTGCATTGTTTTAATAGCATTTGAACTGCTATTTTATTCAGTTTTACTTTGACTTATTTCCTTTCCAATATAATAATCAAAGGGAAACACCCACTAAATGCCTGAATGTATGTCTGAAAGTATTGAGCTCTAGGAAAAAACAAGAATTTTGGAGCAAATTTGATCAAAATCGTTTAGGAAATAAAGATATATTTTATATTTCATATAACCCTGAGCATGGGTGCCGCCATTTTGAATATTAAATATTTTGAATATTTAATCAGATGCTTAGCTTTTTAAAACACAAATAAAAGTCGTCTGTGGACAGGAATATTCTGCTTATGTGAAATAGTTCTTAGTTTTTATGCAAATGAATACATTTACAGTTAGACAGCAACAAAATGTTACTATTTTTGCATATTTAATTGGATGGTTATGACATCACTCACTCACAAAAAAGGCTGCTTCCATGACAGCATTTAATAGAATGTTATAAATCCAACAACTTTCTTACTTACCAACCAATTTTCATAATTTTTTCACCAAATCACTCAGCCAATCATGCTTAATAGTTTATGTACATTTTCCTTTAAGTAATGACTGTATCTAGAGAGGGTATCTTCATTTAGTACATAGATGTAAACTCTTGACTAGCATTTAGGGCTGTAACAATATAGTCACCTCATGATATGATATGTATCGCTATACTTGCCTCTCAGTATGATATGTATCTGACATAATACATGTACCATTTTAATGCATAAGCCACAGCTTGGAAGTTTTAATACTCTTGGAAAACGGGTTCAAAATTATCTCCAGAGCTTCCGTCTTGTGTAACAATGCCTTTGTAGAAGCCCCTGTATGTCATATAAGTGATCAGTGTATTTCAGTAACATTTTAGATCTTTGTAATTTGTTATAAAAATGGTCTTGAAATATGTTAAAGTTACATCCCTTGATAGGTTTTACAATTTGTCATTAATGAAAATTTTTTGTCAGTTTTCTCAAGAACTGTAAGGGTAACAAAAGTTGAAACCTGGTACACTCATGAATGGTGGGTTGATGTATTGTGTGTACCGGAATCAGGGCCAAGGGCCCATAACTCATGGATTTAAATCATTTCATAGATTTATGTTGCCATGTAACCATATCCTACAGTGATGTTATCTGGTAAGCATGAATTTAAAATATTTCAACACTATAAGTAATTCTCCTCTGATAGCGCTGCAGTGGGGATGTAGTGAGATCCTCTGACAGCTCTAATTTTAAGAAAAGAAACCAGTACATGTATAGATTTAGAAACCAGTAAAGATGGTTTCATTATTTATGAACTTTTATGAATTGGTTATTTAACTGAAATATACTTCAACCAAAACCTTCAAATTTGCATGTCTACAAAAACATGTAATTTGGAAGTACATTGTAGTTTGTTTTCTGTTACATGTATACAGGCCCCCTAGGAGAGTCTCTTAAAAATAAAGGCTTTTTATAAAGGCTATTTTTGGCCAAATAAAAGTTTTTCAGGATGAATTTTGTACAAAATAAATAGCATTTAATGGTTAAATTTCTTGCCAGATCCCAAGCAAAAGAATCCTTGCGCTGTCACCTTTCAAGCAAAATAGGGAGAAAATTGCAGAGAAAATCTGATATTTTTATCTTTAAATGGAAATGACAATACTAACTTGCATTTTTGTTTAGGAACATATTAAGAACTATAATTTGCTGTTATGAAATGCTACATATTTACTCTTCCCTTCTCTTGCATTTACAATTGCCAAATATAAGGTTTTTCTCATCAAAGTACAGGTTTTTCGGCCAACTTTAAAGGTTTTAAAGGATTTCAACAAAATTAAAGGTTTTTAATGGTTTTAAAGGTTCCACTAGGGGCCCTGTGTGCATGTGCATGTTTCTATTCCTTGTCTTATATATAAATTCATTTATCTGTTCCATAAAAAGTATACTGGTATTAAATAAGCTGATAGAAAATAATTGAATGTTAAAATGCAAGCTACATTGTATAAGCATTTAAAAGTTATTCGGTATTTTTCTTTGAAAACACTGTCACTGGAAACTTATGATACTTTTTTATTCATTATTATTCCATGATAAGGACAAATTTTCCATAATTTTATTAGTAAATATAGCTGGTTGTCAGCAGACTTTTAGGTCTAGTGACAGCCGGTTGTCACCAGACTTTTGGTCTAGTGACAACCGGTTGTCACTAGACCTAAAAGTCTGCTGACAGCCGGTTGTCACCAGACCTCGCCTATATTTTATGGAGTAATAAGACAAATATCAGGACTTTTCATTTAAAACAATGATCATTTCTAAAGCTTTGGCATTGTAGCTGCAAACAGATTTAACCATTTTAACCTTGAGTGTCTGAAGTAGATGCTTCCATAGCAATGGGGTAGCAAGAAAGAATTATTTTTACACTCACCCAGGAAAAATCTTGAACAGATAATACACTTAGAATTTTCTCCAAAATAGGGAGCAAATTCTTTCCTTTAAGACCAGCCCCTATGGTAAAGAAGCAAAGTATTTTATGTTAATACTATCACTTTTTTTTTGTAAATATTTATTCTTACCCATGTGTAGTGCACATACGTAATGAGCACTACACATGCATACGGTAAATGTCCTAAAAATTCGAACATTTTCTTATTTACTTTTTTTGCTCACATTTTGCTTTTCATGCAGTTATTCCTTAAAGTAAATAAGTGGACTGTCAGACAATGTAGACCCTGATCAGACTGCTCATTAGGAGCAGTCTGATCTGGGTCTACACTGTTTTTATTTGCAATTTTGTCAGACACTTCGAAATTTGAAATTTTAGGACATTTACCATAGTTGAAATTAGGCTTTTTAGTTGTAGGGCTGAAATTGTTGACATTGCTGTACATTAATTGCAGCCTAAGTTTATAAACAAGCTGTGTTTCATGCATAGCTCAAGATAAGAGGTGTAGCCAGAAAAAAAATTGGCCAAGAAAATTAACCCTTTTCCTGCTGAATAAATTAAGATGCCACACCCATTTCTAATTTTCAGCCAATCAGATTACTTGATCCAGCTTGTTGATAGGAAGTCACATACTTAATGGCAAACAGTGCAGATCCAGACCAGTTGGCTACTTCAGAAGCCAACTGATCTGGATCTACACTGTTTGCAAAGGCAGGACATATTCGGGTTCAGCAGGACAAGGGTTAAGCAGTTGTAAAGAAACCAACATTGAAATTCTGGAATAGTCACAATATAACATACAAAAACTGTAACTCGGTCTGGTTGAATGTTGCACTTTAGTGACACTGACTATCCACAAAAATGTATTCATGGAGAATTCGGGAAAAAATCCTTAGTTTTTGGTTGAAAAGAAAAAGTGTCTTATATGTCTTAATGTATATTTCAGATGGTGAAGAACGTGCTGTCACACTGCTCAAGAAACAATGAAGCTTTTTATTGTGATAGTCATCAAGTTGTTGACAATAGATTTGTCATTAGGTTTCACTTATTTTTGTAAGTTTAGATTGTTAAATTACATGTACTGTTATTAGTTTGCTCATATCTGTTAAGTCTTTGGGTCTCTCTCTGTCCGTGTGTGTGTGTGTCTCTCTCTCTTATTGGCTTTGGAAGATTATAGATGGTTTTATTTCTAATAGGATAAATGAGAGAAGGAGACACCAATCAGGGATGGCACGTTTGCCCCTGTCAGGTTGGCAGCATTCTTTCATGGTCATTTTCTCCCTTCAAGAAGAGCAGTTGTCAGGTTTTTTTTTTGGGCAAAGAATTGCACAGTACTAGTTAACCGCTTAGAGGACTATAAAGTCTCTCAAGTAAAACACAAATGAACAAACACAGAAGTACATTTTTAGCTGTGAAAAAATAAGCATGGGTTAAGAGGAATAGATACACTAGGGGAGTTACCACAGTCAACCCTTCTGTAACGGGTCTACTTTTAAAGGGAAGAATTGGTCCCAAGAAAGCCACTTCTTTCCTTTTAGAGTAGATACCTTTTCAGAAGGGACTTGATGTGCAGGAAAGCAAACAGAAGTCACAGAATTTACCTCCCTTGTAAAAGAATCCCATTCAGTCTACCAGGTGTCTCCACTCCCCTTATATGACAGTAACATTCCCCCATCATAAACAGTTATTGTAGGCTAGACAATATCATTTAATGTCAAAATATTAATAAAAAAATCTTTTATACATAGCTCCATATAAGAAGGGGTATCATGTACAAATGTACTGCTTGAAAAACTGTGTTGTGGGTACACATTAGAAGCTCTTCTGCAAGGCAATTGTGACTTCTAATGAGTAGCCACAATGTATTTTAGTGGGCTGAGGCATTTCCATAAAGTTCCCACACGACAAAATACAAGCCACAGCATTAGAAAATGTAACCAACAAAGACTCAAATCAGTCTCTACAGCCATGCAATCTGATCAGTCTCATAGCAACAGATAAGGCGCTTTTTTTTTCATCAGAAAAATGCTGATATCTTTCTTATTTCTCGACAAAAACATTGTGGGTACTCATTAGAAGCGCCCCACCAAGGCGCTTCTAATGAGTACCCACAACATATGTTTTTGTCGAGAAATAAGAAAAATATTATGTGGATAACCCCTCTTATCTGTAGCTATGCAGTCTTCATTGTCTTTATGAAGAAACTTTGCTTCCTTGGCTATCCAAAATGTCCCAAGTGAAGATGCTGATCAGTCTTTGCAAATGCACAGGCTGATTTGAATCTTTGCTGGCCGCAAATACCCGGAGGTACATTTTCTGATGTCACAGCTCATATATGTTTTCATAGAGAAGTAAGAAAAATATCAATACATGTACTTTTGAATTGGAAAAAAAAATGTCTCACCTAGAGCTATGGCAGACCCCCACCGGGTCGCAACATTCTTTCATGGAGATTGATCATGAAATACTTTCTACGGTCATTCTCTTTCTTCCGCTGATTCAAGAAGGCAGTTGTCAGTTTCTGGCAAAAGAATGTGCACAATACTGGTTAAACGCTTAGAGGACTAAGCCTACACAGTAAAAGTGTCGACATGACCCCTAGGGTCGACTGGGCCGTAAAGCCTCAACACAAACAAATCAAATACAGTCGAACCTCGTTATCTCGAACTTGCTTATTTCGAATTACCGTTTATCTCGAAGTGAAAATCTGGTCCCTGTTTTAACATGAAACTATGACAGCAGGTAACAAAATAATGTGGAAAAGAGGAGAAATTGCTCCTAAGGAGCAATTTCTCCTCTTTTCCACATTATTTTATATATATATTTTTAACTTCAGGAGTCAAATTACATATTCATTTGTTAAATGTGGTTGTTCAATTTATTGTTTTCCTCACTCTCTCAACTCTGATATGTCGAGGTACGGATATCTCGAAGTATTTCAGTGAGTCCCTTGGAATTCAAGATAACAAGAGTCGACTGTATATTTGGACTTCACACATACTTCACATAAAAGTTTACTAATGAAGTCTGTTCGGCTGTCCTTAGATTTGTCTAAAAGTACTGATAGAATGGCAAACAGTGTTGATCCTGATCAAACTGCTCCTGTAGGAGTAGTCTACACTGTTTGCTCAGACCTAGTCTGAATATTTAGCATAAATATTTTATCCAAGTAAAACATTTGCTAGGTTTCACCAAAAAAATTATATTATATTTAGCCCCTGTTTGCATATGGAATAACCGCTCTCATGTGTCAGCTCTCTTTTATCTTTTTTATAGTTGACATGGAGAAGTCCACCACATGTAATACCATAGCACCAACAGAGATTGGTCTCCATGATATTGTAAATATATATGCTGAGCCAGCAATGACTATTCGGGGTGACAGGGACAGGTGCTCGATCAAGTTTACAGGACGGGATGGTGCAAGGTTCAAGATATTTGTTCGAGATCTTATCTTTGATGAATGTGAAGTCTATATAAAGGTATATGAAGGAGGGTCACTAAACTTTGCAAAGGTAAGCCGGATTCCTGACAAACAGAATTTACATAGGCCAATGAATCCAGATATTTAACACTTAGCAGACTATGGGCAAATGCAGCAGATGACAAACTGATGATATTTTTCCTATTAGATCACTTGGAGCTGTGCTCCAGGTCAGCTTATGCCATGGCCTGTTGTCTGTCGTCTATTGTCTGTCCTGCTTTAACTTTTCACAATTTTGACATCACCTCCAGAACCATGTTGGATCGAGCTGAAACTTAATGGGAGGCTGCAGGCATTGTGGCAACATGGAGATTCTGAATTGCTAAAATGGTTCCGTTCCAATATCCAAGATGGCCGCATGGCAGCCATCAAATGACATCTCCTCCCAAACCATAAGTCAGATTGAGCAGAAACTTGATGGGAGGCATCAGAGCGACATAGAGATTTAGAATTGCTAAAATCATTCCATTCCATTGTCCAAGATGGCTGCCATGGTGGCCATCAAATTCTTCAAACAACATCTCTTCCCAAAACGTAAGTCAGATTGAGTCAGAATGGGAAGCATTGGAGTGACATAGAGATTCAGAATTCCTTAAATCCTTCCATTCGGCTTTCCAAGATGGCCACCATGGCAGCCATCTTGAAATTCTTCAAACGACATATCCTCCCAAACCGTAAGTCAGATTGAGCCGAAACTTGATGGGAAGCATCGGAGTGACATGGAGATTCAGAATTGCTAAAATCCTTCCGTTCACTTGTCTGATGGCTGTCTGGGCAGCCATCTTGAAAATCTTTAAACCATATCTGCTCCGAATCCTGTCAGATTGAGCTCAAACTTGGTGGGAGGCACTGGAGCAACATAGAGATTTCAAACTGCTAAAACCATTCCGTTCCAATATCCAAGATGGCAGCCAGATCAGTCCTCTTGAAAATCTTCAAACGACATCTCCTCCCAAACTGAAAGTAGGATAGAGCTTGATGGGAGGCATTTGAGCAGCATAGAGATTCAGAATTGCTAAAATCGTTACGTTCTGATATCCAAGATGGCCGTCACAGTGGCCATCTTGAATTTCTTCAAACCGCTTCTGCTCCCGAACGGTAAGTTGGATTCAGCCCAAACTTGGTGGGAGACATTGGGGTGACATGGCGATTTAGAATTGCTAAATTTATTCCATTCCAATATCTAAGATGGTTGCCATGGTGGCAAGCTTGAAAATCTTGAAATAACATCTGCTCCCGAAGGGAAATTCAGATTAAGCTGAAACTTGGTGGGAGACATTGGGAAGACTTGGAGATTCAGATGCTAAATTTGTTCCATTCCAGCATCCAAGATGGCCGTCTTGAAATTCTTCAAAAGACATTGCCTCCCAAACTGAAATGCAAATTGAGCCCAAACTTAATAGGAGACATGGGAGCCACACAGAGACTCAGAATTGCTAAAATTGTTCTGTCCAATATCTAAGATGGCCCCCAAGGTGGCCATCTTGAAAATCTTCAAACCTCATCTGCTCCCGAATGGTAAGTCAGATTGAGCCAAAACTTGGAGGGAGGCATTGGAGCTATATGGAGATTCAGAATTGCTAAAACCATTTTGTTTCGATATCCATGATGGCTGCCACAGCAGCCATCTTGATCTTCAATTGTTAGCTCACCTGGAGCTACTCCATGTCTTTTATGCCATGGTCTGTTGACCATGGTCCATCCCTCATCCGTATGTTTGTCAGTATCTATTCACATTTTCAACATCTCCATTAGAATCATATCCATGATGGTAACCATGGCGGCCATCTTGAAAGTCTTTAATTATTATTTGCTCCTGAACCATAAGTCGAATGGAGTGGAAACTCGGTGGAAGACATTGGGGCAGCATGGAGATTAAGAACTGCTAGAATGGTTCTGTTCTGATATTCAAGATGGTCACCATGGCAGCCATCTTGAAAGTCTTCAAATCACATCTGCTCTCGAACGGTAAGTCTGATTGAGCTTAAACTTGATGGGAGGCATTGAAGTGTTATGGAAATTCAGAATTGCTAAAATTGTTCTGTTCCAATATCTAAGATTGCCACCATGGCAGCCATCTTGTAATTCTTCAAACCACATCTCCTCCCAAACAGTGTCAGATTGAGCCAAAACTTCATGGGAGACATCTGGGTGACATGGAGATTCAGAATTGCTAAGTTGTTCAGTTCCAATATCCAAGATGGCGACCATGGTGGCAATCTTTAAACTCTTCAAACAACATCAGATTCTGAATTGCTAAAGGCAATCTGATCTGATAGCCAAGATGGCCACCATGGCACAATGTAACATATCATGATCAGTGTAATCCAGGTGAGCAATTTCTGGCCCACTTGGGCCTATAGTTTTTCCTAGAAAATAAGATCAGACACTTCATGCAAATCTCCTAATGAGACGTTTTGCATGAAGTATCAGATCATATTTTCTAGGAATAATATTCAAAAATGTTGTCTGCAGAAATTTTTACCCAGTATGCAGAGTGTCAAAGGGAGCAGTAAAGAGGTCTGGATACAGCTGGTAGATTTTCTGTCATTTGTTGCAAGGGTGTCTTCTTACATTGGAATGATGGTACTTACCGTATTCGACCTAATAACTGCACTGTGCGCTTAGGTTTTTCAAAATTACTTGGAACACTTAGTTGTGTTAAAACATGCATCGACCTACTTAGGGTACATTATAAAAAAGATCAGAAAAGGACATTTGATGATGATTATGCGATTTTCTTTCCTGATTTTCTTCATGAAGGCATATATTGGGAGTACTCATTTGAATTGCATCGACTTATATATTTTAAACAATAAACAGAAGATTGCCGTGGTTTTTCTCCAAATTTATAAATTATCTGTTATCAGATATGCACATACTCCACAGTTTGGTCTGTTGCACTTGGATACTTGGGGTGATTCTAGTGTTTCATTAAATTTTGCTCGTGTTAATAGTCTGTTCAGGTTCCAAGGTTGACGTTTACTTTTTATGATTTGATATGCTTGTGTTATTTCTTTCATCGCTTCATCTTCATGCAGAATGGGAAGGTTTTGTCTTATGGTATTAAACATTTCTGGGTTCTTGGGATTGAATGTGGATACAAACGGTATTATATTTTTTTCCCTTACTACCCGTAAATCTTCCCTATTTATTTTCATGGCTTTTTCAATGCCTCTGTTGATAATATTCTTTTGGTATTTTTGATGTGTTAATGCTGTTGGTAATTCATCCAAGGGTATATTTAGCATTTCCTCATTGGTAACAATGCTTCTTATTCTGTGTGCTAGTGAGAATGGAATACTAGTTTTGGTATATTTGGGGTGACAAGAGTTAAAAAGTAAATATTGTTTGCTGCCGGTTGGTTTATAGTATATGTCAGTTACAATCTTAGTACCTTCTCTTTTGACTAAAACATCCAAAAATGGTTTTTGTACACTACTATATTCAATCGTAAATTTTTTGTCTGGGTGTAAGTTATTTAACAGAAGTTTTAATTCTACTAATTCTGACTGATTTTGTCCATGGTATAAAACGGACATCGAGAAACTTTTCCAGTTATGCTTAAATTCATTAGTGTAGTGATTGCTGTAGTTCTGCCTTTATAATTTTTCTTCCAAATAACCTATAATAAGGGTAGCATACACAGGCTTATATATATAATTCATTACTACACACTGAAGAGCCATATGGCAAAAAACATTTGGTAAAAACTTAAGAATAAACCATGTGTGACATGTGTACATGAAGTCATTATTCTTTTTATGTAGATTTCACATCTTGTGCCGTGACTTTTTTCTTTTATATATATATATTTCCTATTTCTCAATAATATGCTACTCTTTGGAATTGGCTTAATGACAGGATTCCAATGAATACCAACAGCTTGCATTTTCATGGAGAATTAAGAAAAATATCTATCAGGGCCCAGTTGTTCAAACCTAACGATGTTGTTAGTTAACGATTCGTTAAAATTTACATCGAGTGATACGCAAATATTCTGATATTTTTTGCTGAAAAAATGTGAGTAGCTTTTGCAGTGCAAAAGCTACTCACATTTTTTCAGCAAAAAATATCAGAATATTGTGTATTGAATCCGCTAAAACAGTTAACGAAATGACCCTTAACGAGCTCGTTAAGCTAACGACGCTTTGAACAACTGGGCCCTGGTGAACCCTCTTATTTAAAGCCATGTTGTTAAAAAATTTGAACAAGTCCATTTTACTGACTGGCAGTGCATGTATAGTGTTTTGACAGAATGATAGACAGATGATTGGGAGCAGTTTGATCTGGGTCTGCACTAATATCTCAGGTCTCAGTGTCCAAATACTTCAGGTAAATATGGTCCAGTGAAGAACGTCTTTCCCGGTCACCATTCCCCAGTGAAAAATTTGGCTGGAATAACATGTCACTGGGATTCAGATTTATGTCCCTAGTTGAAAACTTAACCCTTGTCCTGCTAAACCCGGATATACCCTGTCTTTGAAAACAATGTAGATCGAGATCAGTTGGCTTCTAAAGAAGCCAACTGATCTGGATCTGCACTGTTTGTCATTAAATATGTGAATTTCTATCAAAAACCCAGATCAAGTAATCTGATTGGCTGGAAATTAGAAGTGGGAGTGGCATCTTAATTTATTCAGCAAGGCAAGGGTTAAAAATTCCTCTGTTCTTATAAATTTCAGCACTCGTTTGGGTGTAGAAATAATGCTGGTGGCCTGTACTTCACTGGTAGTGATAGAATAGAAGTGAGTCTCGAGAAACCAAGTCCAGAGAGCAACAGATATAAATTCTACATCAGAATTGCCTTGGAAGCTGGTAATTGATAATCCTAAATATTGGGACAGACACACCTGTGCAAACAATGCAGACCCAGATCAGATGCCACATTCTGTGGCATCTGATCAGGGTCTACATTTTTTGCCACTCATCCAGCAATATTTTAGACACATCAACAGACAGTAGAATGAATTCTTTCAAATTTTAGGAGGCTATTGTAAGTAGTTAAGGTTAGTATTTAGGGTAAAAATGGTAATACAGTAATTTGCTTTTCTGTGCCCATTTGTTTGTTAGTATGTTTTGTCTAGCCGTGATGGCAGGCATCAGTAATCATTTAGAATGCTGAATAAAATTTTCATCAGACAAGATTTATGCCATAAAATAGTGATTTGATACATAATTACCCTAAGTGTTGGGAAATATAGACCTGTGCAAACAGTGTTGACCCAGATAAGACACTGCAGAACATGGCATCTGATCATAGTCTACACTGTTTGCCACTCATCCAGCAGTTTTTATGCACATAAATAGGTAGTGCTATGGTTTTGTTTAACCCTTAGAATGCCAAGAAGACCTGGATCTGAAAATGTTGTCTGCCGAATATTCTTGCAAACTCTTTTTGCATACAGCCAAACAGTATGGACCCCGATCAGACTGCTCCTAGAGGAGCAGTCTGATCTGGGCCCACACTGTTTGCAAAAATGGCTTTTAAAATCATCAGCAGATGATAAAGCAGATGACAATTGATTGGCAGTTTAAGGGTTAAAATTTTAGGGCAAGTATGGTAAGGAGTTAGGGTGTCCCAATATTTAGGGTTAATATGGTAGTTTGGCTGAGTTATTGAGCGATAATGTGAGAAAGTGTATTTTCTGACAAATGTATCCAATGAAGACTTACATCACCCTTTGCATCCACACTTTCTGGTGACTCTTCTCTATTTGCGCAAAGAAATTTTGGAGCCCAGGCTCTCTAAAGAGAGCAAGTAAAGACTCTGTTCAGACTGTGTGCATGTGTAGGTTGATCAAAGTCTTTGGGTTTGAATACATGTTCCAAGGTCTATTTTCTCAAGTTGTGCCTCGTATTTACAAGAAACATTACGAAAACACACCTATTCAAATATATTGAAAATTTCACCACCAAAACCTGAAAGTTTCAGATAAAAATTCTGATATTTTTCATATTTCTGCTTAAAACATAGATTGTGGTACTCATTAGAACTGCCTCACCGAGGCAGTTCTAATGAGTACCAACAATCTATGTTTTAGAGCAGAAATAAGAAAAAAATTGTATACCCCTGTAAACCCCAGTAATATTTTATGAAAGTGGGTTTTAAGGAGGTCAAAATTATATAGGTATGTTTTCGTGATGTAAAAATATTTGTCTGTAAAGTCCTCTTATCTACAGCCGTATCAGATCTCCAGATAAGAGAAGCTATCCACATGATATTTCTCGTCACACCTGCTAAAGCAGGTAGGTGCGATATAGCCATCTGGTTTTCTGTCCTTCCCTCCATAGTCCGGTTGTCGATTAACAATTGCAACCACCATAGCATTCATTCTCACTAACGGATTTTTATACTGTAGCATCATTTTCTGACCATGATTAACATATATCAGGGTCCATGACTTCATCAATCTGCATGAATCTTTTACTCTTTTGTAATACTGACAGGTGCCGGCAGGTGCGACAGTGCCTTTTGCAGAATTCTTGTCTTATTCTCCACAAAACATACATTGTTTGTGGGTACTCATTAGAAGCATCTTAGTGAGCTTCTAATGTGTATCCATAACATGTGTTTGTGGAGAAATAAGAAAAATATCAGCGCCCAGTTGTTTGAAACTAATGATGTCGTTAGTTAACGAATATGTCTTATAAACTTTGATCATTAAATATAGCAAATACGCTAATATTTTTGCTGAAAAAAATGTGAGTAGCTTTTGCATTTTGCAAAAGCTACTCACATTTTTTCATCAAAAATACCTGTGACTTAGATATTGTCCTTTCTAGAACAGTAACATTTTGACCACTAACAAGCTCATTAAGCTAACAATGTTTTGAACAACTGGGCCCTGTATTTTTATTTGAAAAAAAAAAAGCACTTTATCTATAGCTAACCTATGTATAGTCAATCTATGTTATTTTACATGTACAGTCAAACCTGTGTTAAGCAAGCACCAAAGGGAAAGGCAAAAAGTGGCTGCTTAAGGCAGGTGCTTGCTTAACACAGGTAGATTTACACTTATATGACCTTTATGGGATCTGAAAAGCTGGCCTTTAAAGACAGGTGATTGCTTAATACAGGTGGCCTTTAAGACAGGTTTGACTGTATCTTACAGGACCTGATATTGGTGGATCAGTGGGTGGGGATTCTGACTTAGACACAGCTGCCATAGGCCCTGGAGCTATAGCAGGAATAATTGTTGCGGTGGTTATTGGTGTAGGTATAGGCGTGGCTGTTCTTGTATACTGCATAATCACATGGAGAAAGAAAGAAGAAGAGAAAGAGGTGGCTCGATCCATGTCTACATTGTTCCCACCTGGTTAGTATAAGCCCTCTTCCTCATAACTGTAGGTAAGGCAATTTTTTAGCTCACTGAGCATGAAGTGCTCATGTTGAGCTATAGTGATCGGTCAGTTTGCATCATGTGGCATCAACAGTTCCTCCTACACCCCTGGGCCAATTTCAATCAAATTACACAGGAATGTTGCCTAGGTGACCAAAATTGTTAAGATTTAAATGGTTTGACTCCAGTGATTCACAGGATGGTTGCCATGACCACCATCTTTAAAATCTTTTGTACTTCTTCTTAACTAAAAGGCTAACTGACTTGAACCTTGCATGGGTGATTTGTAGTTAAAAAAAATAGCTAAAATCATTCTGATCGGAAATCTAAGATGGCTGCCATGGCTGTCATGTTAAAAATCTATTTTGAATTTCTTCTCCTGAACCAAAAGGCCAACTGACTTGAAACTTGATAGGAAGTATTAAGATGACCATATATGTTTACTTTTCTATATAATCTATACATTTTTGTTGGATACAAGAGGGTTGTTCAGCTAACACAGTTTTTACTCTGGATCTCGCCGGTCTCGGTGGCTCAGTTGGATGCACCGTCCGACTGGAGACCAGGTTCAACCCTCTCTGAGGTCGGCAACATTCTTTTGTGGAGATTGATCATGAAATATTTTCTACGGTCATTGTCTCCCTTCCGCTGATTCAAGAAGGGCAGTTGTCAGTTTCTGGCGAAAGAATGTGCACAATACTGGTTAACCGCTTAGAGGACTAAGCCTGCCCAGTAAACATGTGGTTAGGTAAACTGACTGCGCTCGACATGACCCCATTGGGTTGACTGGGCCGTAAAACCTCAACACAAACAAACTCTGGATCCCAAAGGGGGATAGCTTTTCCAAATTCAGGTTCAAACCTTTCTGAAGGTAGGGTTCAGCTCATAATTATATGAACTCTATTGCCTAGAGCCTTTCATTATGTCTCCCAATCTAAGGGAAAAGGAACATATTGATTTGGTGCGGATCTTGTTGGCATCAGCATCACACTTTCTTGTCTGTACAATATCTTGTGAACCAGTGGTTGGATTCTTACCAAATTTGCATGGATATATTATTGGGACATAACAAAGAACTGGTTAGACTTTGGTGACTTGACCTAATTTTCAGGTCACAGCAATAGAAAAACTGAAATTTCACAGTGGGGGGACATCTGTTTTATCTGAAAACACTATTACTAGATATCAGCCTTTCATTGTCTCGATATGACTTAAATTATGTGGAAAGAGATGAAAAAAACCCCACCAAATCACCATCAACAGCCAAAGCTCTTTATAAGGCGCTTTTTTCAACCTAAAAGTATCTATATTTTTCTTATTTCCCGATGAAAACATATGTTGTGGTACTCATTAGAAGTGCCTCGCTGAGGCACTTTTAATGAGTACCACAACATATGTTTTCGTCGAGAAATAAGAAAAAATATTTACCTGATACCCACTCTTATCTAGGCTTATGAATTCAGCAGTCTTATACATTTCAGTCAGAAGTTTTTTGTCTTCCTTTTGAAGGGGAGCAAACTATTTCCTTTTAGTGTAGACCCCTTTTCAGAAGAGTCTTGGTAATCAGAAAAGCAAACACTAGAGTTGTCTTTCTTTTAAAAATGAAAATGTAACAAATCAGGGCTTGCTAAGGAGGATAATTTTGATAATAATTTTGGGCTATTTTTCTCCAGCAGTACCCACAATACCATATTCACCCTAATTACTGCACATGCTCCTATAAGGGCACTGTCAAGCCATTTCTAGCTCTTCAGATTGGTTCTTTTATAAAAGCATTTGTTGTGGGTATTCTTTTGAATTGCCTCAACAAGTGGAGGCAGTTCAAATGAGTACCCACAACATATGCTTTTATAAACCTGTCGTGGTAATTCAAATGAGTACCCACAATATACCGGTATGCTTCTGTAAGAAACCTAGAACACCTATCACATTAGCATCATTAAATATGCCCACTGAGAAGTCCTTTGCTAATATTCGTTCAAGGTGTGCCCTTATTAGGAAGGTATTTTACTATGGGTTTTTCAGAAATTTTGAAAGACTTAAGCGCACAGTGTGGTAATTAGGTCGAATACGGTATGTGTTTTTATGGGGAAATAAGAAACCCAGAATCATCATCAACTCCTCCTTAACCCTTGTCCTGCTGAATAAATTAAGATGCCACACCCACTTCTAATTTTTAGCCAATCAGATTACTTGATCCAGATTGTTGCTATAAATTCACATACATGTACCTAATGTCAAACAGTGCAGATCCAGATCAGTTGGCTTCTGAAGAAGCCAACTGATCTGGATCTACACTGTTTGCAAATGCAGGGTATATCTGGGTTCAGCAGGACAAGGGTTAATTAACAGGTCCTCTGACGAAATATGAGTATCAAGTAAATATATTTGTTCTGCAGGTAAAACAGAGACTGATCATCGTGATGGTAGCAGTGTACACAGTAGCAGTGCTCATATTAGCTGGCACAGTACAAAAGTTCCCGCAGAGAACGCTGCATACAACTATCCAGCATACAGAACACAATTATCTATATCAGAGAAAGCACCCAAGTGCAACTCCATTGACACCAAAAGCTATGACAGCGAAAATACTGCAAATGAGTCTCTTGAAACTGGCAAACCCAAGGGTAAAAGTGCTCGTAAAGAATTAGATAGTCTGCGACGAACTATATTTAAGATAGAAAGAGATAAAGAGAGGGAAAAAGAAGAAGAACTGAGATATCTGGAAAGAGAGAGGGACAGACGGCATCATGACTATGGTCGTCATGATGAGCCATTGATTGATAGACGTGACAGAGGTTTATCCTCGGGGCGACAATCCGGTAACAGGCCAGTTCTCAATGCTGAAAATATCAAAAGTTCATTACGTAGTGCTAGAGACAAAGGCAGGTCTTTTGGTTCTGATAATAATTTTAATAGAAGTTCAAGACATGGAAGCGGTCGTTCACGATCAAAACACAAAGCAAGAAGTCATTCACCCGCCAGAAGCACTGCCAGTACGAGAGACTCAGATTACCATTCTGAAAGACACGAACATAGGAGCAGACGTGACAGACATGATGACAAGGACAGGTCAAGGTCAGGTCAGAGAAGTTCATCTGCTCACTCAAGGAGAAATAAGGAATATTATGATGAAAGAGACTATCACAGTGATTATGAGTCACGTGACAGACACAGAAGTCGACAAAGATATGATGATTACAGTGATGATGAGAGATATGATCAAAGAAGCCATAGGTCAGGGGGACATAGGGCAAGGTCAGGGAGCTCTGGCAGGCGGCGAAGATAACTGCCAAATGGCATATCAATATATCATACCAGTGTATAACACATATCATTCTCATTGAACCTTGCAACATCATAGTAAAATGCATGTCATTAAATATTAAGCAAAATTGTAGCAGACAGCACACTGATTTTTTATTAGCATCATTTTTCAGCGAAAAGATATTTGGCATTTTATGTGAATTGTCTGCTTTGCAGACAATTCACAAGAAATGTCAAGCCTCTGAAAAAAAAAAAAAAAAAATCAAACTACTCTATGCTGTGGTTGACAGTTGTGATTTACCCTTAAAGGGTTAACTCCATACATAATGAATTCATCAAACAACAAATAAGGAATATTTACCCTGAATATTGGGGCATCTTAATGCTTTACCATACTTGTCATAAAATTTAAATAAACCAGGGCCCAGTTGTTCAAAGCTAACGATGTCGTTAGTTAACGATTCGTTAAAATTTACGAGTGATATGCAAATATGCTGAAATTTTTTGCTGAAAAAATGTGAGTAGCTTTTGCAGCAAAAGCTACTCACATTTTTTCAGCAAAAAATGTCAGAATACTGTATATTGAATCTGCTAAAACAGTTAACGAAATGACCCTTAACGAGCTCGTTAAGCTAACGACACTTTGAACAACTGGGCCCAGTTTTATAACCTGTTAATGTGTGTAAAAACTGCTGGATGAGTAGCAAACAGTGTAGATGATGATCAGACACCATGTTCTGTGGCAGCTGATCTAGATATACACAGGTTCTTTTCCATCTAGCAGTTTTTAGACAGATCATCTGGGCCCGGTTGCTCAAAACTTAAAGTTTTTAGCTAACGTGACGTTAAAATGTCTATCTTGAAATATGGCAAATACATTTGATATTTTTTGCTGAAAAAAATGTGAGTAGCTTTTGCATTGCAAAAGCTACTCACATTTTTGCAGAAAAAAAAATCAATGTATTTGAAAATACTTTAGCTACAACAGTTAACGAGTTTGTCATTAACGAGATTGTTAAGGTATCGATGCTTTGAACAAATTGGCCCTGATGTTCAAATTTTAGGACAAGTATGGTAAAGAGTAAAGTACCCCAATATTTAGGGACAGGAGGGCATTTTGCTTAATAGTAGAGGCCTTGATCAGACTATGAATGAACAGACTTCAGGGTCTTCACTATTCACATAGTACAAGGATCCTTTTCCCATTTATCCTACAAAGGTCAAGAGATTGTGTGTGTGTGTTTGTGTATTGAACTGTCTCCTCATATTTCATTCATGCACAGGCTAATCTTAGTCTGCACCATTTGCATATAGTAGCTCCAGATAAAGAACGTTTTTTTTCAACCAAACAGTATTAATGTTTTGCCATGAAAACACATTATTGGTACTCAGAGTGAGTACCTATGAGTACCCATAAAATGAGTACCCATAAAATATGTTTTTGTAGAGAAATATCCATGTGGATATACATGCTTATCTGGAGCTATGTATATGCTTGAGGACTTCTATTTTGCTTGGCACAGTACAAGTTTAATTTATGGTGCATCTTTAGACATCCGTCTTGTGTGTTGGCCAAAGCACTACTAGGATATGGCATAGTGTATATACAGAATAGTGGAAGCCCTGACTGGACTTCATGGATTCATAATTTGGGGTTCTGATGGATTGCATGGGTAAATAATGTACATTCTGCAGTGGTACATGTATGTACCATAGTTGTTTTCTGTAAATAAAAACGTAGCCATTATTGTTCCATGATACAGCATTTAATGCAACACCAAGGGAAATAACTGATGTTGAAAACTTTGCCTCCTTTCTTGCTATGATCTACCCTTAAGGCCATAATAAATTAATTGCTAAATTTTCATCCGATTTTTTTTTTAATGGGAGCAGGGCGTGAAATTTTATTTTTTATTTTCAGGTTGTCACCTAGGCCAGGATGGCATTGAAACTTAAAACATCTGCTTTTGCCATTTTTGTTTTATGTCAATCAACCTAGAACTAAAGTCATTATATAGATCAAGCTAATTCTTTGTATCAGAGTATTGACACCTGAACCAGTCCTTTAACATGCAACAGGCTTCACGGTTACGAACTTCATTGTCCTTGAATATGAAAACAAAAGTAGATTTCCTTTTATTTTACTGGTTATCGGGTATTCTATTCCTTTTAGTAGTGCGCATCAAAGGTGGGAAGCCAGCGGTATGTTTATGGTGGACTTGATTTAGCTGATCTGAGCACACTTTTTTCTCTGAGCATGCGAATTTGAAATAAAGTGTGACGGAGTATCTGCAGTCGGAGCAGTCATGTGCCCTGCTCCCGCAAAACATGACGGAAAGAATAATAAGGTTCGGATGCTTAGAGTTAAATAGATTCTTTTTTTTTTACATGGAAGATTTTGTGAAACATCCGTGTGTATTGCAAGCAGGCTTTTTTTTTTCTTATCTTGTACAAATAGCTGCAAGAGCAGTACACCGGCCTCGGTGGCGCAGTTGGATGCGTGTCTGACTGGAGACCAGGAGGTCGCGGGTTCGACCCCCGCTGAGGTCGGCAGCATTCTTTCGTGGAGATTGATCATGAAATATTTTCTACGGTCATTCTCTCCCTTCCGCTGATTCAAGAAGGGCAGTTGTCAGTTTCTGGCGAAAGAATGTGCACAATACTGGTTAACCGCTTAGAGGACTAAGCCTGCCCAGTAAATGTGTGGTTAGGTAAACTGACCGCGCTCAACATGACCCCATTGGGTTGACTGGGCCTTAAAACCTTAACACAAAAAAAAAAAAAAAAGCAGTATTTCGATCATTGTCGGCCATCTTTATTTTCTTCTCTCTCACTTGATTTATCTCGGGTGCATGTTGTTTGTTCGGTTTCACTTGATTTAGCTTGCTGCTCCGGCACACTCAAAAACAAAAATCAAATGAAGTCTGCCCTGGGACTTTGGCATAAGTCTGGTAGATCTACTTTAAAAGAAACCCAAAAAAAGAAAAAAAAAAAAAAAAAGAAAAAGGGAAATAGAATTTTCAGGGGTGGCATGTTTGAAGATGGGGCGGATGGTGATGAAAATCTATTAATTTATTTATTATGGCCTAATGAAAAAAAAAATCTTACCATTAAGGATACTCGCCATTCTTTCAACAAAGCATGTTGTATTTCTTGTTTAGCCCTTGCCATGCTGAATAAATTGCCATGCCCACTTCTAATTTACAGCCAGTCAGATTAATTGATCCAGGTTTTTGATACAAATTCACATACTTAATGCCAAACAGTGTAGAGCCAGATCAGTTGGTTTCTGAACCAACTGATCTGGATCTGCACTGATTGCAAAGGCAGGGCAGATCCAAGGTCAGCAGGACCAGGGTTAATACTGTATTTACCCTAATATTTGGACAACTTAACTGCTTTCCATTCTTGTCTTAAAATTGGAATAAATCATGTAACTACTTGTTGATGTTCCTAAGATGCTGGATGAGTGGCAAACAGTGTAGACACTTATCGGATGCCACTTTCTGTGGCATCTGATCTGAGTCTACAATGTTAACTTACATCTTTCTGTCCCAATACGTAGAATAAACCTGGTAGTCTCAACTATTTGTAAAATAAAAATCTAGGCCCAGTTGTTCAAAGCGTCGTTAGCTTAACAAGCTCGTTAAGGGTCATTTCGTTAACTGTTTTAGCGGATTCAATTCACAATATTTTGATATTTTTTGCTGAAAAAATGTGAGTAGCTTTTGCACTGCAAAAGCTACTCACATTTTTTCAGCAAAAAATTTCAGCATATTTGCGTATCACTCGATGTAAATTTTAACGAATCGTTAACTAACGACATCGTTAGTTTTGAACAACTGGGCCCAGGTTGTTTCAAAATACATCTGTTGGGAAGTCAAACTTCCATAAACTTTTGAAGAGAGGGTGTAGATAAGGACAGATATATGTGTTATTGGTTTTGTAAATATATAACCATTTCAAGATTTTTCTTTAAGAGCATTGTATTTAATTTGTTAAATGATGCATATTATATTTTTCTGTAGCTGAAATTTGGTATTTTACAAGATTTTACATGTTTTATATTTCTCTTATCGTTCATTTTCATACTAGAAAAAAAATCTGTATGTCTTTGCACAATTTTTAAGTCTTTAAAATAAATTTTCTGATCATAGAGCTTCATAGAAAAATAATTGAGCTGGGCCAAGTTAAAAGTTTCTGGGAATGTGTGGACAGTGAAGGCCCAGATCTGCCTGTGAAGTCTTATCAGGGCCTTTACTGTCCCTTGCTGTCATTACGTCCCCAACCAGAGGTGAAGTGGGGATGAAGGGTAGGGGCATATTGCTTTTGATGCAAATCATTTTGGTGCTGGTTTGGCATCATTGTCAAATTTTCTTCTATGCCTGATATCTCTTGAACTAGTGGGTTGGTTCATACCAGATTTGGATGAATATCGAGGGTTGAGTGCAAGACTATGGTAACTCAAACATATTTTTGAAACCCTTGTTTAGGGGCAACTTGGACCCCTTTGTAAACAATGCAAATTTAGGTGCCATTGCTCATATGAGCAATGGCACCTAAATTTTCATTGTTTACAGAAAGAAATGTTGTAATCTTCATAACACCTTCATGGTGAGGAGATTATGTTTGGGGAAAAACAACCATCTGACTTACGCTTGTCTTGCGCTCAACCGATATATCATTAGAACATGCCTAGGGTATGTATAATTGATCATGGCCATATTTTGAGTCAGCATGGATGAGTTTCCTGAAATTTAAAAGACAAATGATCCTATGAGAAAGGCTTTCTAGTACTATCAAAATTTGTCATAGTGGTGTTGTCTGCCCTTACCTCCATGTCCTATTCTCTCTGGCTATGGGTAGAAGATAATCATACACGAGGGACAATTTTTTTTAAAGAAACCTTTGGTTGTTACTGTCATTTGTCGTAAGTTTAGGAAATATCACTTGTGGCTGATCTATTATCATATTATCAATATTTTGTATTTTATCCTTTGGGTGTAGTCTCCTCTACCACAGGGCTATCATGTATAAAATAATGAAAAAAAAAATCCACTTAAAATCAGAGTTGAAAGAGGTTTTTCTGAAACTTGTGAAAATGATCATAGTGAGAAAAGCTTGTTGTCACTGTCCAATTTTTTCCCCAGGCTGTTGTCTGTCCCTACCCTAGGGCTATGTAGATAAAATCATGAAAAATTCACATAAAATCAGAATCTTTTTCTGAAACTTAAAATATGGTAGTGAGAAAAGCATTCTATTATTATCAAAATTTTATCTCTTGGGTGTTAACTTCCCCTATTCTAGGGCTCTATACATGTATAAAGTCAAGAAAAAATCCACACAAAACAAGACATAAGTGATTTTTCTGAGATGTGCAACAAATGATGGTAGTGGCAATAGGTTTTTATTACTATCAATTTTTTTCTATTTCTTAATGGTTATTGTCTGTCCCAACCCCAGGGCTGTATATACATGCATAAAATCAGGCAAAACTCGCATAAAATCAGACGGAAGAAAGATTTCTTTCTTTAGCATTAAACATACATCACCATCTTGAAGTTAGAGTATTTGCATAATGATACACATGTACCTTAGTGCTCAGGGGGTGACTCAGGCCCACTGGGGTTTCTTGTTAAAGCACACAAACTGTCCATGACATGTTTACTGAATAAAATGTCAGCAGAAATCTTAATTTTTTTTTTTTCACTGAAAACTAGGCTTGGTTTTTCACATAATTGTCTTCTTTTATTTGGAGTTGATTTGAATGAAATGTCAAACCTTATTTTCTGAAAAAACAAAAGAGAGAGAAAAAATGTTATGTATTTTAGCTATAGCATTGTTAGTGTAAATGTTTAATGGACTGGTTGTTTTGTCTTTGTTAACACACAGCACACTGGGTAAAAATTTTAGCAGACGGCACTTTAAAACATTTTTTTAATTTTTTTCTGAAATTAGGACTTGACATTTCATGTACATTGTTTCCTGAAGATACAATATGTACAAAATGTCGGCTGCTATTTTCTGAGAAAAAAAAAAAAAAGGTATCATCAGTTTGTCGTCTGCCGAATTTGCCCAGAGTGTGGTAAAGGTTAAAGCTAAAAAACTGTTCATGACTTATTTACTGCATTTATTTATAAGCAGACATTTTAAAGGCACCATACTCCTCAAAAGTAGACATTTTATTGTCCAAGAAAGGTTTAATAAATTGATACATGGTATTAATACCATCATAAAATGTGGCACCTGACAGCCGGTAAAATTTCAGTTAGTCTCTCATTCTTGAAATGAAATGATTTTTTATAGTATCTCTGAATTAATGTTGCCAACATTAATTCAAATATATGATAAAAAATCATTTCATTTTTGATCCAGTTCAAAAACGAGAGACTAACTGAAATTTTACAGGCTGTCAGATGCTGCATTTTATGATCATATTGATACTATATATCAATTTATTAAATCTTTCTTGGAAAAAAATGCCTATTTTTGAGGGATATGGAGCCTTTAAGATTCTTATTTTCCCCTAACAGTTGGGCTTGTCATTTATTGAAGATTATCTCCGTTACTTTTGGAGAGGATTTGAATGAAATAGCAAACCCTGTTTACTGAGAAAAACAAGAAAAGTATAATGGCTCCAAATAAGAGAATATCCACATAACTCTTTTGGTGCCAAATTTCAGACGACATTTGTCGTCTGCTATTTTCAGTTTAACAAACTATCATTTGGAAAGACGTTTATGTGTAAAACTGAAAGACTGAATGTCAAACAGAGTAGATCAAGATGAGACGGCTCATTGAGCCATCTGATCTGGATCTATGCTGTTTGCAAAAGCCTATTATTATTGCCTGTGGCAGTGAAAGAGTTAATAAGAGGTGTATCCACTTAATTTTTTCTTATTTCTCCTAAGAAAATGGTTGAACTATTTGCAAGCAATAGAGACTCTGATCTGATGCCGTGTTCTGCAGTTTCTGATCAGGGGGTGCACTGTTTGCCAGTTACCCGTTTAGGGGTCTCCAGTCTTTAATGGGTTAAGAGCAGTTTGATCTGGGTCTGCATAGTTTGCTTGGACACATTTGTCTGAATATGGTGTACATTCTTTTAAGGGCTGTCAATGTTCAAGATACATGTACCATATTAAATACCTTAACCTTAACCACTCTCTGGGCATTTTCAGCAGACGACAAATTAATGATATTTTTCATATTTTGACCAAAAAACAGGATTTTACATTTCATGCAAATTGTCTCCTTTGGAGACAATTTTCATGAAATGTAATATCCTGTTTTCTGGGAAAAATAAGAAAAATATTTCAAAATGTCGTCTGCTGAAAATTTTACCCAGAGTGCTAAGCATTAAGTATTAGGACAAACAGACATAAGCAGACAGTATAGACCCAGATCAGATACCACCTTCTGTGGTATCTGATCTGGGTCTATACATCTGCTCATGCTTGTTTGTCCTAAAACTTAAAACTTAGGGGATTAAATAGGGTATCTTGAACAGTGACAGCCCTGTGGTATCTAAACAGGGTCTACACTTTGCTACTCAGCATGCAATTTTTGGTTTAAACATATTTTTATTTCCAAAATACTATGATCATACATACATAAATGACATATACACAAATTATAGGATATAAGCAGTTTTTAGATAAATCAACAGGCATTATTGCATAAAAAGTAGTGTTGCACGTTATTAACAGCCATGCATTAACTGGCGAAAAGCTGTGTATTAACAAGGCAATTCACATGCTGTTAATGCACAGCTATGCAACTTTCAATATGATCATACCAAGGCCACAGATTGGCTGCCTTTATGAGATGTGTACTGCCTGGCCTTAGAACGAGCATAGTCCGTGGAAATAACGTTCGCGGGACGTCGGTGAAAAGGCGAAACAAAAAGTGCAAGAAACAAGGCAAAATGTAGCAATTGTTTTTAGTTTTTATGCAATAAAAGCAATCGAACATGGTTTTTCAATGCATTAACATTGGCCAGGTCCCTTGGGAGGTGTTGAAAAGCGTGGCATTCGGCCAATGTTAATGCATGAAAAACCATGTTTGATCCCTATAGTAAGGTGAGTTTGTTGACATTTAAGGACAAGTATTGTAAGGAAATAAGGTGTCACAGTTTTTAGGGACAGTACAGTATGAATTGCTATAGGGAAACTAAGGTATTTCTGTATGTTCAGAGGAAAGATGCAGACCAGTCTGTGCATAATCCAGTCAGGTCAGGAGCTTTTTATTAATCAGGAAGCAGTGACTGATCAGATTAATGTCTTTATGTTCCTGCTTATCTGTGTCTGTTGTTTGCTGTTATCATTTTAAAATTGACAGTTTCCAATCATTTGTATATTGAATGTTTTTGTACACTACATATCAGAGCTGTCTTGTCATTTTCAAATTCCTGTATTGGTTGTTTCAAACAATGCCTACCAACAGCTGTGTCATTTTCTAATCATTCCTGTATTGCTTTTTACACAACACATATCACATGTCATTTTCTAATTTCTGTATTGGTTGTTTCAAACAATACTATAATTCCTGTATTGATTTTTACACAACACATATCAGAGCTGCAGTGTCATTTTCTAATTTCTGTATTGGTTGTTTCAAACAATACATATCAGAATGCCTGTGTCATTTTCTAACAATTCCGGTATTGTTTTTTTACACATGTCAGAGCTGCAGTGTCATTTTCTAATTGCTGTATTGGTTGTTTCAAACAATACATATCAGAATGGCTGTGTCATTTTCTAATTTCTGTATTGGCTGTTTTAAACAATACATATCAGAATGGCAGTGTTATTATTATTCCTGTATTGCTTTTTTATACAACACATATCAGAGCTGCAATGCCATTTTCTAATTTCTGTATTGGTTGTTTCAAACAATACATATCAACAACAGTGATCATTCCTGTATTGATATTTATACAACACATATGAGAGCTGTTGTGTCATTTTCTAATCATTCATGTATTGATTGTCAGGGCCTGTACAAAGAACAAGGAGAACTGTTGTAGTCACGGCAGTAACCCGCATTCCCATTTATGTTTACCACACACTGCGTTAAAGTTTTATATGCAAGTTTTTCAAATGCTTATATCATGGCAGTCACTCGCCAGAAAGAATTCATATTTGGAACAGGAGTACCTGGGAGGGTAGTCTTTGATTCCATAGATACTGACCGCAGGGTTCATGCTTCGGAGTTAGGCTAGAGTTCAAAATCCAGGATACCTTTAAAAAGTGTAATGCATTTCTGTTATACAAACAACATCTAAAGACAGTAAGTCATAAATCAAACAGCCCTATGGCACTGACATCAGTGTCATGAAGGAAAAGATCATGGCAACCTGTATTTCATGGTCCAGTGATTCTTCCTTATACATTGTATCTTGAAGACTATTCGATAGATAAAAGTGTTACTTGGGATACTGGTTCCATGTGGTACCAGGATTTAACTCTTGTAGGTCAGTGTGACCTATATTTCACAGTCCAAATTATGAATATGACACTTGGGATATTGGTTTAATGTTACACCAAAAATGACCATATAGTATATGTAGGTCAATGTGACCTATATTTTGTAAATCAGTGAATTTACCTTGTATCTTGAACACTATTTGATGGAATCACATCATACTTGGGATATTGGTAGGCCAGTGTGATTTGTATTTCATGTTCCAGCAATTTTGCCTATCTTGAAGATATTTTAATGGATAAATCTTGGTTGATCAGTCTTTGCGAAAGAATATCGCTGGACCCAGGTGGGGATCAAACCCTAGACCTCCTGATCACCAGTCAGACATGCCTTTGACTGAGCCACCAAGGCAGGTGATGGATAAATATACTTGGGATATTGGTTCCATATGACACCAAGATCAAACTGACATCATTATGTAGGTCTGTGTGACATACATGTATATCATGGTCCAGTGATTTTGCCTTCTATCTTGAAGACTATTTGATGGATGAACGTCATATTTGGGATATTGGTTCTATGTAACAAAAATGGCATGATAGAAAATATATTTATGCCAGGTAGGTGAGAGCTGTCCTGCTGCAGCTCTTATTTTATACAATAGATATCAGGGCCCCATTGTCATTTTCCAGTTTTCCTGTATTGGTTGTTTTAACCCATTTATGCCTAGCATCCCATTAAAGGGACAGTGGCAAACTGTGTAGACCCAGATCAGATGCTGCAGAATGCGGCGTCTGATCAAAGTCAACACTGTTTGCAATAAGTTAATGAATTTCTATAAAATATAGTCATAATAAAAACTAACCAGACACCCTGCTTTTGGAAATAGACTGGTTCAAAGAATAAGAGTAGAAGAGTCCACTAGGCATAAATGGGTTAAACAGTCAACACCACAACCTCTTGATAACACTATTGTTGGGATCCATAGCATAAACCGTGTTAGTTAAACAACCGTGTTATATCCAAACAAAAATGTATAGATTATATTGAAAAATGACCATGTATGTTCATTTTTCAATATAATCTATACATTTTTAGGATCCATCTTTAAACTGTGTGATATCCAAAACCATGCCATAACGAACCGTGTTATAAAGAGGTTGTAATATAGATCTAAGTCACAACCTTAGAAAATGTACCTTATGACATATGCTTCCAGCAAAGAGTTGGATCAGCTTGTATATCTTGTGGCCTTAATATCATGATGTTCTAACTAGCTTTTTTCTACTTTTGAGAAAAACTGAATCAAAGTTTTTTTATCCTTAATCTTTGTTGTTAAATAACATATTGCTTTGAAAAAAAAAAATGAGATCATTTAATATTTTAGATTTTGAAGATAAGTTTTTCTTATTGCACTGAAAATCTTAACATATAATGTTTGTTTGAGTATCATGGTGTTCCTTGGAGATACAACATATGAAGCTAAAATTCAGCTACATGTTTTCAGAAACTTGATCATGTGACCGGAAAACAGAACACCGGTTGGTCACTCTATTTTAATCCGTCCTGCTGAACCTGGATATACCCTGCCTTTGCAAACAGTGTAGATCCAGATCAGTTGGCTTCTGAAGAAGCCAACTGATCTGGATCTGCTTGTTTGCCATGAAGTATGTTAATTTATATCAACAATCTGAATCAAGTAATCTGATTGGCTGAAAATTAGAAATGAGCATGGCATCTTAATTTATTCAGCAGGACAAGGGTTAAAGTCAAAATTTGAGATAGGACAGTATGATACTCTAAATAATTCCTTGGAGATACAACACTTTGAAGCTGACATGCAACTACAGGTTTTCAGAAACTTGTTGTGTGACCGGAAAGCACAACACTGTTTGGTCATTCCAACACAACAGTCTGATACTAATTTTAAAGTGAAAATTTGAGATGGAGCCGTATGATACTCTAAATAATTCTTTTAATATTAATATTACAGTGTTGTAACCTACATGACCTTCTAAAGCTTGACAGCCCGATCACACTGATATAAATATCTCAATTTTCAAAATTTGGAATTTACAACACTGTGATTCTCAGGCGTCGATCTGTGCAGTCCATTACAAAAATATGCCTGTTCAAATATACTGAAAATTTTACCACCAAAAAATGAAAATTTTCAGAAAAAAAAAGAAGATATTTTTCATATTTCTGCTCAGAACATAGATTGTGGGTACTCATTAGAACTGCCTTGGCGAGGCAGTTCTAACGAGTAATACAATCTATGTGTTGAGCAGAAATATGAAAAATAATGTATACCCCTGCATACCCCAATTTTACTACATGTATATAAAAGTGGGGTTTCAGAGGGTCAAAATTATGTAGGCATGTTTTTGTGATTACCTACATGACCGTCTAAAGCTTGACAGCCCGATCACACTGATATAAAATATCTCAATTTTTGAAATTTTGAATTTACGACTTTATGGTACTTGGGCAACGATTTGTGCAGTCTAATCTGTTTCACTGTATGCTCTGGACAGCCAAAGATACAAGGCTTCTTCAGATGGGCAGGGAAGATACAGATCATTGTTACCAAGGCTGATTTGAGTACATTTGTATTTCCAGGATGCACATACACTACAACCTCTTTATAACATGGTTCGTTATAACACGGTTTTGGATATAACACGGTTCAAAGATGGATCCCAAAAATGTATAGATTATATTGAAAAATGACCATAAATGGTCATTTTTCAATACAATCTATACATTTTTGTTTGAATATAACACGGGTTGTTTAACTAACACGGTTTTGCTATGGAGCCCAACATTACTGTAATAAAGAGGTTGTGGTGTAATAAGGTAAAGTTTTTGTTGCTTTTCTTTTCTGTGAATTGATTTGACTCAGGACATAGCAAAGTCTACAAAATATAGCATTTGAACAGAGATGGCCCAGAGTAGATTATGCAGCTTTGCAGGACATTCACTGTCATTTGTTAAATTTCTGCACTTTAAATAGCATCCACACAGTCTGATCAGGACTTTCACTGTCTGGAGCCAAGTTCATTGGGTACTACCGGCACAGTGGCTCATTGGTAGAGCGTCCACTTTGTGACCGGGAGGAATTGATCCTCGGCCAAGTCATACCAAAGATTTTAAAAATGGTACTGGCTTCTCTTTCACGGTGTTCAGCATTAAGAAAGTAGAACTTGGAATCAGAACTGGTCAACTCAGTGTCAGTATAATGTGACTTGATGGAATATTATATCATGTGTCTGGGACATGATATTTCAGTGAGGGGGCACTCTAAAAGTGAGTGTTAAGGTCCCTGCCACATCCAGACACTGTCGCAATGTGACTGAAAGATTGTTGAAAGTGATGTAAAGTCCAAATAAAACAAACAAATTCATTGGGTTCTGTCATATGTGTCAGTGGAGAGAAAAGCTCACGATGAGACTGTATGCCTGTGTATTTGAATCTGCTCATTTCATACATGAGACTGTATGCCTGTGTAGTTGAATCTGAGACTGTATGTCTGTGTATTTGAATCTGCTCATTTCATACATGAGACTGTATGCCTGTGTATTTGAATCTGCTCATTTCATACATGAGACTGTATGCCTGTGTAGTTGAATCTGAGACTGTATGCCTGTGTATTTGAATCTGCTCATTTCATACATGAGACTGTATGCCTGTGTATTTGAATCTGCTCATTTCATAGATGAGACTGTATGCCTGTGTATTTGAATCTGCTCATTTCATACATGAGACTGTATGCCTGTGTAGTTGAATCTGCTCATTTCATACATACTCAAAGACACTATTTCTCTTCACAGTGATGGTACTTTGTAGGTACGGTAAATATCCTAAAAATTTGAACACTAAAGCGTCTGACAAAATGACATATGCAAACAGTGTAGACCCTGATCAGACTGCTCCTTCAGGAGCAGTCTGATCAGGAGCAGTCTGATCAGGGTCTACACTGCTTGCCATTCCACTAAATAAAAAGCAAAATTTAAGCCATAAGAGTATGGAATAAAGCGTTCGAAATTTTGGGAAATTTACCATATCTCTGTTCTCAGCTGATCTTGAAAAAAAAATCATCTCTGGAGAACATTTTTTAAACCAAACATTCCTGGGCCCAGTTGTTCAAAGCGTCGTTAGCTTAATGAGCTCGTTAAGGGTCATTTCATTAACTGTTTTAGCGAATTCAATATACAATATTCTGATATTTTTTCAGCAAAAAATTTCAGCATATTTGGGTATCACTCGATGTAAATTTTAACGAATCGTTAACTAACGATGTCGTTAGCTTTGAATAACTGGGCCCTGATATTTTTTCTGATTTCTCCATGAAAACATATGTTGTGGATACTCATTTGAATTGTCTCACTGAGGTAATTCCAATGTGTACCCATATTATACTTGTATGTTTTCATGGATAAAATTAGAAAAAAAAAACTTGTTTTTTTGTGCATATCTATTTTGTTGTATTTAGAGGTTGGGGTCTAGGTGGACTTTAATTTATGAAAGTTATTATTCTTCATATATTTTTTTATTTGTTCATGAAAACTTGTGCTATGGGATCTGAATTCATATCGCACTTCATATGCTGTTATAATGTACATTATGTGCCCTAAGTACCATATTGCCCCTAACAATAGGGACAGACAGGCATGAGCAATCAGTGTAGACCCAGATCAGACACCAGAGAATTGCTTATACTGTTAGCCTCTCCTCCAGCAGAGTTTAGAGTAAAATTGACCTGTTGAAATTTTAGGACAAGTATGGTAAGGAGTTAAGGGGTCCCATTATTTTGGGGTAAATGTAGTATTCCCCATTCTAGACTGAATAGACTCCCCCACACTATATATTGGAAGAGTCCAATTTCAGTTTTAGATACATCCGGCTATGAGATTTAGATTTCCTGGAGAAAAAAGGCTAAAATATTTGCAAACAGTGGAAACCCTAATCAGACACCGCATTATGCATCGTCTGATTTGGGTCAGCACTATAAATACCCTCTTAGGGGTGTCCGGACTAAAATGGGTTAACTATCTATACCTATCCTATATTAGAATGTCCATTTCACTGTCTATATGGTACTGACTAATAGCAAACACTGTAGACCCTGATCAAACTGCTCCACTTGGAGCAGTTTGATCAGGGTCTACAGTGTTTGCTCAGGCATGTCAGTCTGAATGTTCAGGATAAATACAGTAAAAGGAAAAGTATGAACACGAATGAGGCCCTCCCAGGGTTTTGGGGAACAGGGGAATAAGGACATTTATTTCAAAGGAACAAGTGAATAAAAGTCTAAAACTGAAGGGAACAGGGGAACAAAGGCAATTTTGGGGAACAGGGAACATAGAAAATCAAGATTTTGATGTAGGGGAACAAGGAAAAATGCCTATTTTGTCAGGGGAACAAGGGAACAGGTACCCACCCCATCAGGGGAGGGCCTCATGAATACTCTGCTTTTCTAGCACTTCATTGGCTGTGTATAGAGAAACATTTTATCAAATGTTGAAGATTCTTAGATAAACTTTTGATGATATAATTTTATAAAATAAACTATTTAGCTATTTATGGTTTGTTTGTTGCTCTTAAATGTCTTATCTGGATATTTGGATATTTTATTTTATACAAGGAAAGACAGACCTGAGCAAACAGTGTAGACCCAGATCAGATGCCACAGACTGTGGCATCTCTGGTCCGGATTATACTGTTTGCCACTGGTCTTCCAGACACATCAGTCTGATGTGCGTTTGAGTGGTGATCAAGTCACGAGTTTGATCCCAGCCGGGTCCGGCAACACTCTTTCGTGAAGACTGATCATGAAATATTTCATTCTCACCATTTCGCTGATTCCAGAAGGGCAGTTGTCAGTTTCTGGCAAAAGAATGTGCACAATACTGGTTAACCCCTTAGAGGGCTAAGCCTGCCCTGGAAAAGTATAGTTAGGTAAACTAACCGCGCTCGACATGATCCAAATGGGTTGACTGGGCCGTAAAACCTCAACTCAGTCAAAAAATATCCAAAGTTTAGGACAATTATGGTAATGATTATTCAGGTAAATCAACTCCAGATAAGGGATATTCACATGTTTTTCTCAATTTCTCCACAAAAACATATATTTAGGGTACTCATCAGAAGACGCTTATAATGAGTCACAACATATGTTTTCAAGTAGAAATAAGAAAAAATTTCTGGGCCCAGTTGTTCAAAGCATCGTTAGCTTAACGAGCTCGTTAAGGGTCATTTCGTTAACTGTTTTAGGGGATTCAATATACAATATTCTGATATTTTTTTGCTGAAAAAATGTGAGTAGCTTTTGCACTGCAAAAGCTACTCACATTTTTTCAGCAAAAAATTTCAATATTTTTGCGTATCACTCGATGTACATTTTAACGGATCGTTAACTAACGATATCGTTAGCTGGGCCCAGTACTTTTCCGATGAAAAAAAAAAAAAAAAAAAAAAATATATATATATATATATATATATATATATATATATATATATATATATATATATATATATATATATATATATATATGAAGCCGAAACGGTCTCTACGTAAAAGATATGCAATACAAAAGAACATTTTGTATGTAGTAAGCCAACTAACAGTAAATGCTCAGTTCAGATCTCAGGGTCACCTCTGTTCATTGACATGGTCTCTCGTATGCCTGGTATATATGTATGTAAATATTTCTTATCCAGAATATGGATTAAAATCTTATTCAGACACTTATTATGAGGAAGTATTAACTCTTTGCGACCAGTTAGTGCACTTTCAATACAACAAAAAACAAAACAAAAAAAAAAAAAAAAAAAAAAAAAACAAAAAAAAAACAACAAAAAAAAAAAAAAAAAAAAAAACTTCTATTTTTGTCTGGAGACCCCCAAAAGACTAATTGGCAAACAGTGCAGACCCAGATCAGAAGCAGCAGAATGCGGCGTCTGATCAGGGTCTCCACTGTTTGCAAATAGTTTAGCCATTTTTTCTCTGGGAATGTCTGAATCTCATAGCCTGACATACTCAAAATTAAAGTTTGATTCTTTCCAGATATAGTGTGGGGAAAATGGGTTAGGAATAGAAACACAGGGTATCTTTTTCTCAGAGAAAATCATAAAGGGACAAGCAGGAAGATTCTATATGAAATGCAATCAGACCCTGGCAGTCTGATCAGTCTTCACTTGAAGACTTGAAGACGCTTTGAATCATTGGCTATCCACTGAGTGCCTTGCGAAGACTCTGACCAGACTGCGCGGAAATGTTTCAACCCGGCTCATTCATGAAATTTTAGCCGTTGCTAACGCGAATTTTGAAGTGCGTGTTATCATAAAAGTCACGTGGATACCTGAAATAAACCGATCTGAGAAGTTTCATGAATCTATTCCGTGTGGTTCAATGGTAATGGCACTAATCTGACGTAACATGGGACCTCCCTCAGCCCCCCATCCCCCTCCCACTCCGCCACTCCACGATGTAATCCAATACAGCTATACATGTCATTCTTCTTATCGACATATACAGTCGAACCTCGTTATCTCGAACTCGCTTATTTCGAATTACCGCTTATCTCGAAGTGAAAATCTGGTCCCTGTTTTAACATGAAACTATGACAACAGGTAACAAAATAATGTGGAAAAGAGGAGAAATTTTCTCCTCTTTTCCACATTATTTTATATATATTTCTAACTTCAGGAGTCAAATTACATATTCATTTGTTAAATGTGGTTGTTCAATTTATTGTTTTCCTCACTCTCTCAACTCTGATATGTCGAGGTACGGATATCTCGAAGTGTTCCAGTGAGTCCCTTGGAATTCGAAATAACGAGAGTCGACTGTAGTTTCGAAAATATAAATCCGTATGTGAAGTTTATTGTCTCCCCGTCTTTTCAAAGAAAAACAAGCGGACATAATATTCAGCTTTCTGTGGTTCGTCACGGTGATGCGTAGTCCCGCACCATCTGACAGTAGATACCATGTGTCCATTACTCCTAGTTTTATGTTGATCGTTTTAAAATTGTACAGATGTTTTGTCATGGCATTACACACCTGTTCAAATATATTGAGAATTTTAATGAAAACTTTCAGATGAAAAAATTCTGGTAGTTTTCATACTTCTGCTCAAAACATAGATTGTGGTTGTGGGTACTTGTTAGAACCGCCTCGGTGAGGCAGTTCTAACGAGTACCCACAATCTATGTTTTTAAGCAGAAATAAAAAAATAAAATGTATCCCTGTAAACGAATGTTTTTTCTGTATAAAAGTGGGGTTTGGTTTAAGGGGTCAAAACTATATAGGCGCATTTTCGTGATAAGATGTGCATGTGATTTGCATATAATCCTTAGATTAATTTTTATCACTTGTTCCGCGTTTTGAACTTCGTCATTTTTTTTCAGTCTCCTATACTATCAAAGTATATAGGTTGTGGATACCTTGTGTCCGCAACTTCTACAATTTTAAACCGATCTTTTGAAACTGTGCGGGTTTTTTTTTTTGTCATTATCTGAAGGTGTGCATATGATTTAGATATAATCCCTAGATTGATTTTTTTTTCGCGTTTTAGGCGGGGAAAAAATCGCTGAAATTGCTTGTTGTAGCTATCCCATGCAGTTCAATAGCTATGACCGGGGTTAACAAACCAATGGCGGACATGCTCCTTGCGGGAGATGGGGGGACATAGTAGAATGCAACCCCATCCACGACTCTCATTCGACCTATTCAGGCCTAGAAATATATCTGTAGTGTTATAGGTCGTTTTTGACAGTTTTAGGTATACGAAATAATTTCAGGTATCAGGTATCAGTGGCCCATTTTCTTTTTAGAGAGGTAACAAAAGTGAGAAATTATACATAACTGACAACAGTAAAACTTCAGTGGTTTTAACACCGATGGTTCGTTTACCGTAGCTGAATCGAACTCGCTCTTGAGTCCCTAGGCAGTCTTCCTGTAGCTCAAGAAAACAATTCAGTTCAATTCAATTCAAATTTTATTAAGATTGTTTTTGTATGCTACTACTGATTATTTTTTCTCATATGCTACTTGTATGTAGCCTGAGATTTATTGCATAATAAAGTTCTGTTCTGTTCTGTTCTGTTCTGCCAAATACATTTTAGCGCATCTAATATATAACGTGGACAAACACTACGATATTCTTACATATACTGAACTAATGAAATATTTTAAGCAAGCATGACTATATTCATGTTATCTTACAACATATATGATTATAAAGTCAAGCTGATGAAACGGTTAGCCCAATTTTTCCTCGACTGGCGACCAGTTGACCTTCCAATACCCCAATAAACTGAGCCAATGCAAGTGCCCTTTAAACTTATCTGAATTAGTCCGCCTTATTGTATGTATCAGAGAACTGCAAAATGATAATTCGAGTCCAAATGTTGTGTATCCCGACTGAACAGCAAATGTTGTGCAGTTAGATCAGGGTCTACGGCATTTGTCAACATTCATAAATGGGCTAATATGAATATACAATGAACCCTCGTTACAACGACAGCATCTGTTCTTAAAGGCTTTGCCATTAAAATGAATTTGCTGTTATACAGAATACTAAATGAGCAGATTGATATGTACTAAAGGTCTTATTTGTTATTATTTTCTCATAGGACATGAGTTTTAGATATTTGTTAGAATCGCATCATTGAGGCGATTCTAACAAATATCCAAAACATATGTTTCTCAAAAGTATTAAATACAACATTCTTGTATAATTTGTGACTAGTTGTTACCTCTTAGACTAAGGTTTCGTGACAGACAAATTGTCGTTATAATGAATTGTGTCGTTGTATCGAGTGTCGGTATAAAGAGGGTTGTCTGTATGTATATATTTTAAAATAGATAAATATAAACAAATACAATCGATTCTCGTTATCTCGGAAGTCCAAGGGACTCTCTGAATTACTTCGAGATATATGTACCTAGACATATCAGAGTTGCAGAATTGATGAAAAAAATTAATCGAACAACCACATTTCACAAATGAAAATATAATTTGACTCCTGAAGTTAGAGATATTAAAAAATATTGTGGAAGAGAAGAGAAATCGCTCCTTAGGAGCAATTTCTCCTCTTTTCCATAATAATTTTATTACCTGTTGTTAGATTCCCATGTTAAAACAGGGACCAGATTTTCACTTCTAGATAAGTGGTTATTCGAGATGAGCGAAGTCGAGATAACGAGAATCGAATGTATTTAGGGATGTTTTTAGATATTTTTTTCTTATTTTATCATGAAAATCTTATTGTGTATATTCATTAGAATCGCCCCATCAAGGCTATTCTAATATGTACACTCAACATACCATTTTTTATAAAAGGTCGGAAAGACATCCCTAAATTTTCCCCATTTTCTTCCCGACCTGGCTCTATGTTTAACCCTCAGTGGCTCGAACTACCCATGTCTAGAACAAATTTCTGTGGTCCCATCGATGTCCGAGCCATTGAAGTTCGGATGTACCAGGCAAAGGCTAATCTTGCTGCAATGTTATATTTGAGCTAGCGTTCAACGGGGTCACGTACACCTTCGGGCGGCGCTACCGCCAAAGCCAATGGTCGGAAAACTTTTTTTCTAAGTCTATGAGCTTGACCGAAGGTCCCGATGACATGCTTATGGCTGATAACTCATAACCCGAAACAGCTAGAGGTGTCATTCTTGTTCATGACGCAATCACATACAGTCGAACTTCAATGGCTCAAACATCTTTGGGACCATGTTTAATTGTTAGAGATATAGGTAGTTCGAGCCACTGAGGGTTAATCACGGTGCCAGGTCAGGAAGCAAAAGGCAATACTTTTGGATTTTTTTTTTCGAATTTCTATACAATAATTGTATGTTGAGTGTATTCATTAGAATCGCCTCGATGAGGCGATTCTAATGAGTACACACACATACAGTTTCATGATAAAATAAAATTTCCCTAAATATTTGTTTTCTTGAGCTATCGGAAGAATTTCGCAGGGACTCAAAAACGAGATCCGTCGAATATGCCATGGTAAACGAGCCATCCCAGATAGCATTCTACATAAATCTACAGCGGGCCGTTAGCGGCCCGTCAGCTACCCTGACGGGCCGCTAACGGCCCGCTATAGATTTATGTAGAATGCTTACTGGGATCGGTGTTCGAGCTATTGAGGTTTGACTGTATATGCTTATTCACACTTTTGTTATTGTGTACATATACGATTTAGAAGTATACGTGCCAGTCATGAGGAATTTTCGATTACTTTATTAGTTATTTTATTCTTGTTGAATTAAAAAAAAATGTCCCAATTTTGATCAGATTGAGAAAACAAAACAAAACACAAATTACAGGGCTAAGATGGCCCTGTATCGCTCACCTGAGTACCTAACAAGTTTCTTTCGGTTCAGGAGAAGTTCAAAATAGATTTTTAAGACAGCGCTGTGACAGCCATCTTTGATTTCCGATTGGAACAATTTCAGCTACAGTCGACACTCGTTATCTCGAAGTCCAAGGATCGAGATACCCGTACCTCGACATATCAGATTTGCAGAACTGATGAAAAAAAAAAAAATAAATCGAACAACCAGATTTCACAAATGAATAATATAATTTGACTCCTGAAGTTAGAGATATATTAAAAATATTGTGGAAAAGAGAAGAAATTGCTCCTTAGGAGGAGCAAAATTTCCCTCTTTTCCACAATCCTCTATTACCTGTTGTTAGATTTCCATGATAAAACGGGGACCGGATTTTCACTTCGAGATAAGCGGCTATTCGAGATAATCCAAATAACGAGAGTCGACTGTTTTTTTTTTTTTTTTTTTTTTTTTTTTGCTTTACAAATCACCCCCAATACTTCCTACCTAGTTTCCAGTCTATTGGCCTTTTAGTTCAGGAAAAGACGTTAAAAAAAGATTTGCAAGACAGCAGCCAGCTTGGATTCCTGATCGAAATTATTTTAGCTGTTTTTGATCTCAAAAAAAAGGTAAGAGAAAAGTCCAGGGAGTGCCACAATCACAAACCGCAGCCCTTCCCAGACACTATATAAGAGAGAAACGGTGAAGATCCAGATCAGACGCGCGGCGTCTGATCAGGCTTTACACTGTTTGCATTAAGTTCAGACATTCCTACAAAACAGGATATTTATAAAAAACTAACCAGAGATCCCTTATATAGGAAATGGACCTGTCCAAAGAGTTTAGGTAAGAGGAAGGGGAAACCGACAAGCCAAACAAGCACAAATCGAACAAACGCCCTGATACTTCTTACCAAGTTTCGAGCCAAGTGGCCAGTCGGTTCAGTTCAAAATAAATGTACATGTGATGGCGGCGGTGCGCGACCATGTTGAATTTCCGATGGGAACGATTTTAGCTATTTTTGATCTACAAGTCACTCCTATCAAGTTCCGAGTAAATTAGCATTTCGGTTCAGGAGAAATTCAAAACAGATTTTAAAAATGGCGTCATGGATTTCTGATCGGAATGATGTTAGCTGTTTTTTTTATTACAAGTCATCCCTATACTTCCTACCAAGTTTTGAGTCAGCTGGCCTTTCGGTTCAGGAGAAGTTCAAAATAGATTTTCAAAATTGCGATCACGACGACCATAATGGATTTCTGATCATAATGATATAAACCATTTGTAGTCAACTGATCTTTGGGTTCAGGAGAATAAGTTCATCTTGGATTTTTGATTGAAACGATTTTATCTTTCTTTTTGATCTACAAGTCACTCTGATACTTTCTATCAAGTTTCGAGTCAATTTGCTTTTCTGTTCAGAAGAAGAAGTTCAAAAAAGACTTTCAAGATGGCGGCCTTGGCGCCCATCTTGGATTTCCGATCGGAACGGTTTTATCTACTTTTGATTTACATGTCACCCTCATACTTCCTACTAGGTTTCAGTCGAGTCAATTGGTCTTTCGGTTCACGAGAAGAAATTTAAAATAAATTTCCAAGATTGCGGCCATTTTAGATTTCCGATCAGAACATTTTTTTTATCTACAAGTCATCCCGATACTTCCTATTAAATTTCGAATAAATCGGTCTTTCGGTTCATGGGAAGAAGTTCAAAAGAGATTTTCAACATAGCGGCCATCTTGGATTTCCGAACGGAACGGTTTTAACTATTTTGATCTACAAGTCGCCCCGATACTTCCTATCAAGTTTCGAGTCAGTTGGCCTTTCGGTTCATGAGAAGAAGTTCAAAATAGATTTTCAAAATGGCGGCCGTGTCGACCATCCTGGATTTCCGATCGAAACGATTTTAGCTATTTTTTTATTTAAAAGACCCCCTCCCCGCCCACCCACCCCCCTCACCTCCCGATACTTTTTATCAAGTTTCGAGTCATTTAGCCGATCAAAATAGATTTTCAAGATGGCCGCCATTGGATTTCCGATCGAAACGATTTTAGCTATTTTTGATCTACAAGTCGCTCTGATACTTCGTATCAAATTTCGAATAATCTGGCCCAGGTGTATAGGAAGAGATGCCATTAAGTTAAAGCAAATTGTTGACGCCGCACGCCGCACAACAGACATTGACCGATCACAATAGCTCACGTCGTGCTCAGGTGCGCTAAAGCATTGCAGACACTGTGGACAACAAGTATGTAATCTTTCTCAAGATAGTAAGCAAAATCACAATTTTGTTGACTGCAAAGTTGAAAAATAACAATATTGGCCCATCTTCTATCTCAGCTTAGTTCTAGTCAGTATTAATGCGCAAATAAAATTTGATCGAAATCCATCGATTCGTTCTCAAGATATAATGTAAAAAAAACAACAAAAAACTGACGTCAATCAAGAGCCATAACTCTGTTGAAAACTAACGATATTGGCACATTATCAATCCGAACCTAGATTTAGTCAGTATCAATGTGTATATAAAATTTGATCAAAAATACATCCATTTGCTCTCGAGATATTGAATGGAAACGAATGTGTATCGTCAACCAAGGACCATAACTCTGTTGAGAAAACGAAATTTCCCCTATCTACAATCCCAAACCACTAGTTTCAAAAAACTTCATAAAACAACAACTACAACAACAACAACGACAACAACAACAACAAAACTCAAATAAGAGAGGTGAAACGAAACGCTTATTGACGGACGGACACTCCCACGGTATAACAAAATACCCCGCTGGATACAACAAGAATTCCGCGGAAGGCGTCGTCGTACCTGCTGGGCCAAAAGTCACAGGGGCCACAATCAGAACGTTGTTATTAAATAAGTTTATTTCATTCTTAGCAGTGCTTAGTTGGAAAACTGGGTTGAAAGAAATGTAGACAAAGTGCCTAGTGGGGCACATATATTCTAGGCCAGTGCCATTCCCTCTAATGGCCGCGAGTATATCTTCAGCTTGTTTCTGTTGAGGTTTTACGGCCCAGTCAACCCAAATGGGGTCATGTCGAGCGCGGTCAGTTTACATAACCACACGTTTACTGGGCAGGCTTAGTCCTCTAAGCGGTTAACCAGTATTGTGCACATTCTTTCGCCATAAACTGACAACTGCCCTTCTTGAAACAGCGGAAGGGAGAGAATGGCCGTAGAAAATATTTCATGACCTCTTGGCCTCTAGTCGGATGGCACATCCAACTGAGCCACCGAGGCCGGCTCTGACTTTTCATATTATACAGCCCAATGATAATGGAACGTCGACGTAAAATGTGTAAAAGTCACTAGAGCGTGAAATATAGGTCAAGGTCACCGGGTCAAGGTACCTGCTAAGATCAGTACATCAAGGAGAAGCACTATGCAAGATATGGTGGTTGTAGGTATCGAACGTCAACGTAAAATGTGTCAAATATAGGTCAAAGTCACCGGCTCAAGGTACCTGCCAAGCCAGTGCAATGAGGTGAAGTACTATGCAAGGTTTAGTGGTTGTAGGTCTTATATTTGAGGAGATACCGAACATCAACGTAAAATTGTCAAAGTCACTGGAGTGCAAAATATAGGTCAAGGTCACCAGGTCAAGGTATCTGCCGAGTCAGTACATCGAGAAGAAGCACTATACAAGGTTTGGTGGTTGAAGGCCTCACAGTTGAAGACATATGGAAGGGCGACGTAAAAGGTGTAAAAGTCAATGGAGCGCGAAATATAGATCAAGGTCACCGAGTCAAGGTACCTGCGGAGTCCGTACATTGAGGAGAAGCACTATGCAAGGTTTGGTGGTTGTAAGCCTTATGGTTGAAGAACGTCGACGTAAAATGTGTAAAATGCACTGGAGCGCAAAATATAGGTCAAGGTCACCGGGTCAAGATACCTGCCGAGTCAGTACATCCAGGAGAAGGTTTGGTGGCTAGAGGTCTGGTGCAAGGTTTGGTGGCTAGAGGTCTTACACTTGAGGAGATCTGGAACGTTGACGTAAATTATGTCAAAGTCACTGCAGCCAAAATATAAGTCAAGGTCACCAGGTCAAGGTATCTGCCGAGTCAGTATATTGAGAAGAAGCACTTTGCAAGGTTTGATGGTTGCAGGCCTTATAGTTGAGGAGATATCAAACGTCGACTCAAAATGTGTCAAAGTCACTGGAGCGCAAAATATAGGTCAAGGTCACAGGGTCAAGGTACTTGCCGAGTCAGTACATCTAGGAGAAGCACTATGCAAGGTTTGGTAGTTGTACGCCTTATAGTGGAGAAGATCTGGAACGTCAACGTAGATTGTGTCAGAGTCACTGGAGCGCAAAATATAGGTCAAGGTCACTGGGTCAATGTACCTGCCAAGTCAGGAGGTCAGGGAGATGTCATGCAAGGTATGATGGTTGTTGTAGAATTGTAGTTGATTAGAATACTAACTTTGACGTAAATGTCGAACTTCGAGATAAATGTTGAGGCGGACGGACGGACAAACGGACGGGCGAACGGGAAAGGGGACGCCTATGTCGCAAAGTCAGGAGGTCAGGGGGGGGGGGGGGTCGGGTGGTGCAAAGGTGCTGTGTATCTTTCATCACCGGGGCGTCCAACTGATATTGGCTTACAGTTGGGCAAGGCCTGCTATCCTTGTAGTGGGTAAGGGTAGAGGGGAATGTTTTTATTTCTTCTGTTTCTTCACTTTCATTCCTGTTTCTCTTTCTTCCCTGTCCCTCTCTTTCATCTCCTCTACTCTCTCTTCTATCTCTTTTCTCCCTTTCTCTGGGAGACGACACAAAATGACCCTCAAGGGTTGACGTGTCGTTAAACCCCAACACAATCAATCAGGAGGTCAGGGAGATGTTTCATGCAAGGTTTGATGGTTGTTTAGTCTTGTAGTTGATTAGAATACTAACTTTGACATAAATGTCGAACTTCGACATAAATATTGACAGACGGATGGACGGACGAACAGACAGACGAACGGAAAACAGGACGCCTATGTCGCAAAGTCAGGAGGTCTGAGAGATGTTTCATGCAAGGTTTGATGGTTGTTTAGCTTAGTCTTGTTATTGATAAGTATACTAACTTTGACATGAATGTCGAACTTCGACATAAATGTTGACAGACGGACAGACGGATAAACGGACAGACGAGCGGAAAAGCGGATGCCTATGTCGCAAACTCAGAAGGTCAGAGATGTTTCATGCAAGGTTTGATTGTGTTTATTCTTGTAGTTGATTAGAATACTAACTTTGACATAAATGCGAACTTCGATATAACAGAACTGTTAACAGACGGACGGACAGACGGATGAGCGGACGGACGAACGGAAAAGGGGATGCCTGTATCGCAAAGTCATGAGGTCAGGGAGATGTTTCATGCAAGGTTTGATGGTTGTTTAGTCTTGTAGTTGATTAGAATACTAACTTTGACATAAATGTCGAACTTCGACATAAATGTTGATAGACGGACGGACAAACGGACGGACGAACGGGAAAGCGGACGCCTATGTCGCAAAGTCAGGAGGTCAGAGAGATGTTTCATGCAAGGTTTGATGGTTGTTTAGTCTTGTAGTTGATTAGAATACTAACTTTGATAAATGTCGAACGTCGACATAAATGTTTACAGACGGACGGACGGAAAAGCGGACGCCTATATCGCACCCTGCTACAAGCAGGTGCAACAAAAAGGCCTAAAATGCGCAAAAGAAAAATTCAAGTGTCTTCACAGTAGGCCTCTCGGACAGGAAGGGATGATATATAGGTAGGCTAAATAGCAGCCGTCAATGAAAAAATAAAATAAATTATTGAATTAGATTCAAACATCTTGCTTTTTTTTTTTTTAAATAATATTCAAAATTATGAATGTCACCAAATTGTTGGACCACTTTTAATTCTTGTCGCTAGATGTCGCATAGTTTGTTTACGAACCGTATCGGACAGGTATGATATTAGGCGACTCTCCTTTTAGATCAATACACGTAAGAATGTTTCTATATATAGAATGTGTGATCTCACCCGACAAAGCTATTATACGCTAACTCAATATGGCGGTATGAGGATATTTTCTTTAAAGTTCGGATATTTGTCCGTTTGGATTTGAGTTGAAATCAACAAGAAAATCTCAGGTGAGTGACAGGGTGTGTTACCTGTAAATAAAATGCCGCGCACCAGTATATTTGGTCTATGTCTGCGTGTATTGCTGCGGGCGGTTTTTAATACTGTTATATGACACATGTAATGAATAATGCAAATAAATGTGCAATTTGTCTCAGGTACCGTTAAAATAGCCTAATTGATAAATTTATTGACCAGTCTTGAGACTGTAAACAATGGCGACAAGGACCACAGGTATGTGTCACTGATTGTGTATTCCTTTGAAAAACAATGAACGGACATGTTTTATCTTACATAAAATAATTCTGTCTCTTATAAATGACTCGATCATGTTTGGTATTTATGTATGCTAGAATTTTACCATGAAGCTCGAAATGCGATGTTTTGTAACGATATACTTGTTAAAACTGGGTGAAATACCTTTTCAAATTGTTAAGAGTTTTGAATTGAAATGTGGTGACGCGACGATGTCACAGTTATTGCGTATGTGTGTCATCGCATAGGATTTCCCTCATCTGATGGTGTTGACCTATGTTTTCTGTACCATATTTTCTTATAAGATGCTGTAGAAAAAAGCGTAGGTTAAAAAAAAAATACAACAATGGGCCCTGAATCCCTGATACAGCACGAAAACACGCTTATATAATTTTGACCCCCATAAACCCCACTTTTATATAGTAAAACTGGGGTTTACAGGGGTATACATTATTTTTCTTATTTCTGCTCGAAAACATAGATTGTGGGTACTCGTTAGAACCGCCTCGCCGAGGCGGTTCTAACGAGTACCTACAATGTATGTTTTGAGCAGAAATTAGAAAAATATCAGTTTTTCAGCTGAAAATTTTCATTTTTTGGTGGTAAAATTCTCAATATATTTGAATAGGCGTGTTTTCGTTATGCAAGATATTTAATAGTAATAATTATAAACTTAACTTGGGGTATAAGGTGACTGTTTTCCTATTTCTCCACTAAAACGTGGGTACCCATTAAAAGTGCCTCGCCGAGGTGCTTCTAATGAGTACCCACAATAATTGTTTTTGTGGAGAAATTAGAAAAATATGTATTTTTGGTTTGAAAACAACCCTTTTCATGGGTTGTGTTATTCAGTGAAACCATCTAAATGAGATTTTAGAAAAATAAATATAAATGTACACACCTCCGGCCCCATCCCCACTGACACCATCCCCCCCCCCCCCCCCCCCAAAAAAAAAAAAAAAAAAAAAAACATTGCCGAGAAAATACGCAGAACTTGTTCATGTGAATAATTTGGTTTTATGTGGAAATCTGATACAGGATATGTTTATGAGTTCATGTAATTAGAAGTTTAAATATACCGACCAGACGATTAGTCACACTTTGTAGAATGTATTTTGTTTGAATACACCTTGTTTGAATACTGCTTATGGATCAGTGACTATTTTCAGTTTTTTGGAGGTGAAATTTTCTATATATTTGAACAGGCATGTTTTCGTAATGCAAATTTCAGTAAATTAATATCAATTAAGGTAGACTTAACTTAAGGAATGGTTGTGAAACTGGGCCGTGGTTGGAATGCGGATGCTGGTCTGGGCCTTTGATTGTCCCATATTAGCCTCCAAATCTGGAGTCTTGGACCCTGAGCTTGGACCACCGGTTTGATGGTTGGGTCTCCTATTTTCAGAGCAGTTTAGCAAAGTAGCATTGTGAAACTTCTTTGTCTTTCATTTTATTCTCGGAAGGAGGGGTGGGAAACAGCTTTGAGACTCTTGGGAAACCTGCTTTTGTTCAAAATTTCAGTTAGTCGCTCTGCGTTCTTGAAATGAAATAATTTTTTTTTATCGTATCTCTGAATTAATGTTGCCAACATTACTTCAGAGATACGATAAAAAAATCATTTCATTTTTCATCCAGTTCAAAAACGAGAGACTAACTGAAGTTTTACAGGCTGTCCATCACGAAAACATACCTATATAATTCTAACCCCCTTAAACCCCACTTTTATATAGTAAAACTGGGGTTTACAGGGGTATAAATTATTTTTCTTATTTCTGCAAAAAACATAGATAGCGGGTACTCGTTAGAACCGCCTCGGCGAGGCGGTTCTAACGAGTACCTACAATCTATGTTTTGAACAAAAATATGAAAAATATTAGTATTTTTCATCGGAAAATTTTCATTTTTTGATGGTCAGATTTTCAGTATATTTGAATAGGCATGTTTTCGTAATGCAGATGCCACTTCTAATGATTTGTATAAATACTACATACCAATTTAGTTAACCTATTGTATATCAATTTAGTTAATCTTTCTTGGATAAAAAAAAAATGTCTATTTTTTAGGAATATGGAGCCTTGAAAAGGCAAGTAAATATCTATTTAAACTGAAAGAATCTTCCCAGCTAGCATTCTTTATAAATCTATAGCGGGCCGTTAGCGGCCCGTCAGCTACCCTGACGGGCCGCTAACGGCCCGCTATAGATTTATAAAGAATGCTTACTGGGTTATTTCAGTCCATCAAAAGATCTAGTTATGATGGTGTTTGTTATAAGTCTGATTCTTCAAATCCTAAATTCTTCTTAAGATTCATCAGGGATTGATAATTAGACTCCATGATAGCGATTCAGTCCATGGCCAGTGTATTCCTTTGTCAGTTCTGGAACCACTCGGGTGGCTGGAGTGGTTGCCACAGCTCTGGATGCTGGTCTACAGCCAGGAAGTATTGATATTTTTTTGTCCACAAAAGTTGCATATGTTGTGGGTACTCATTAGCGACTGCGTTTAAATGGAGAAATATGAGAAACAATTATAGTCGAACCTCAGACACTCGAACACCGATGACTCGTTTACCATGGCTAATTCGAACTTGATTTTGAGTCCCTAGGAAAATTCTTCCGACATTCAAGAAAACAAATAATTAGGTATATTTTAGATTTTGTTTTATTTTATCATTTTTTATTTTATTATGGTGTGTGTACCCATTAGAATCTCGTCATCGAGCACACACAACATACCATTATTATATAAATGATCGAAAAAAAAATCCTTAAATTATCGTCATTTGTTTCCTGGCCTGGCGTCATGATTAACCCATAGTGGCTCGAACTACCCATGTCTCGAAACAAATTTCCATGGTCCCAAAGATGTTCGAGCCATTGATTTTCGACTTATGTGGACATCTTGACAGTGGATATCTTGACAGTACATGTAGTTTATTAGTAAAGACAAGAGTTATGTGGCAAATAGTTTCTTTTTTGCGTATTCTAAATTGTCACTTCTGTATGTTGTTTGTTTGTCAACCCAATGGGGTCATGTCGAGCGCGGTCAGTTTACCTAACCACACGTTTACTGGGCAGGCTTAGTCCTCTAAGCGGTTAACCAGTATTGTGCACATTCTTTCGCCAGAAACTGACAACTGCCCTTCTTGAATCAGCGGAAGGTAGAGAATGACCGTAGAAAATATTTCATGATCAATCTCTACGAAAGAATGTTGCCGACCTCGGCTCTGTATGTTGTACTCCAGTTTTGTACATCCAGTTTAGCTTGACTTCTGCACCGCCACAAATGTTTCTACACTTAGTGTTGACAGTCTGGCAGTTTGTTTTAAATAGACTCTTGTAAAAGGAATGACCCTCGAGAGCAATGAACACACTCTCAAAACTGAAAACAGCTGAAATTTCGAGTTTTCAGGACCTGACCAGACTAGCTAGTTTCGGCCAAATAAGCCTCGTCAGACCCTCATATGAATGTCCAAAATCTCTAAATGGGGTTAGGCCAAATTAAAAAAATACGTGTGTTTAGGGTAACCCTACCCTACCTAATTTTCCTGGTGAAACCTAGCTTTTTTCCCTGTTTTACTTGGATAAATATTTATGCTAAATATTCGAACAAGTAGGTCTGAGCAAACACAGTAGACCCTGATCAAACTGCTCCTATAGGAGCAGTTTGATCAGGGTCTACACTGTTTGCTATTCTATCAGTACTTTAAGACACATCTAAGTGCCAAACAGACTCAGTAAAATTTTATGTGAAGTATGTGCAAAGTCCAAATATATTTGATAATTATGGTATAATTCTATATAAAGTATGTAAAAGAAAAGAAGAATCCCTACCTACCCTACCTATTTTTTTCTAACACGTTACCTTAAACAAACATATTTTTTATTTGACCTTTGTGATCGCAAATGACCAGAAGATATAAGCTGCACTATATAGTGAAGGACTGGGAGACTGTCCTAAGAGGCCCGGAACAGCTGTGGCTGTTTGTTTGAGTTGAGGTTTAACGACCATATCAACAATACATATTTCAGTCATACCGAGCCGTCTGAGAGAGAGAGAGAGAGAGAGAGAGAGAGAGAGAGAGAGAGAGAGAGAGAGAGAGGACCCTCTAAACTTGCTTCAAATGATGATGCAAGAACCTTGCTGCCAAAAGCCAATAATGATTATGACAGGACCAACCCTTCGAAAGTTTCGACAAAGGACGTACCCCATCTAAACACCTTCACAGTTTATACGGTTATACGACTAATATTTTCGAGAAAAAAAAAAGAAAAAAAAAAAAAAAAAAAAAAAAGATGAAACGGTGTGAGCCGTACATGTATGTGTTAGGAAAGGGTAGGTGCTCTTCTTCGGACTTCCACCATAACCCTTTCACCGCCGAGTTTCTGAAGTGGACTTTTCCATATTAGAATTGGGTTATTTTCATTATTACAAAGAGGGATGTTAGTTGTAAACAGAGACCAGAATCTCGAACAGTGTAAATCCAGATGAGAGCCATCCCCTCTGGATCTACATGGTTTGCAATAGAATCTGCAGAGTTGAAAGAGTAAAACGAAATATAAGCTTGTTTACTGTTTAGGCACACTGGGTAGCGCAAAACAATATTTCTATGAACTTTACCCATCTGTACCGTACAGACATAACAGTACTATCGCAGGAAACAACGTCGAAGCAATGTTGACGCAACGTAGTGGCGACTGAAGTTAGGTTGTTGCAACGTTGTGCTTTTGCTGGTACACTGAATAATGCATATGTTCACAGTGGCTGTCAACGGTGTCGTATATACCGCGTCCTTCACCCATTGAAGCGTCACAACTGCAGCAGACATTCAGGAAGTTTATTATTATCTGTAGCGAAAATAAGCCATAAAACGGGTGAAATGTTGGTATTCTAATCCTTTATGTCTCTAAGACAAAACTGTGACGCTAAATTATCTCTTCAGATTTTTTTTTCTGTTTTAGGGAAATAAGAACTGCCAGCAAGTTCTTACAGCACGAAATTTAACATCTTTCGTGCGTGTAAGTATTTCCTTGCAGTTCTTATTTCCCTAAAACAGAAGAAAAAAGCCTTTAGTTGTTAGCCAGTCGGATGCGCGTCCGACTGGTAATCAGGAGGTTCGGCAACATTCTTTCGTGGAGATTGAGCATGAAGTATTTTCTATATATTCTCCCTTCCGCTGATTCAAGTAGGACAGTTGTCAGATGCGCACAATTTAGGGGATAACTGTATTGAAAATTTACATTTGGGGAGGTATATCGTCGGTTTTACGGTCGGAAATTTCGTTTTAGGGCGACGCGTCAGCGTCGCCGTAAAACGAAATTTCCGACCGTAAAATACTGGTTAACCGCATAGAAGCCTAAGCCTGCCCAGGAACAAGTGTGGAAAGGTAAACTGACCGCGCTCGACATGGCCTGAATGGGTTGACTGGGCCGTAAAACCTCAACGCAAACAAATCTTTGGTTGTTAGCTCCTAGTATTATAACAGAGGTAAACGAAAGTGCATCTTTATACAGTGTCATTGATCCTTTTTGGTCCGTCTGCCTGTCCGTCTGTGTTGCCGCCATAACCATGTCGTATTTACACCTCAACACCTTACCGTTATTGCCCTAAAAGTTGAACGGTCATTTCACGGTAGTTTTTGGTGTTTCTAAAAAACACTTGATGAATGGCAACTGAAATAAGTATACTGGATCTTAATACTTATTTCAGATGGCAAACAGTGTAGACCCTGATCAGACGCCGCGTCTGATCTGGGTCTACATTGTTTGCACAGGCCTGTCTGTCCGAAAACTTAGGATAAATTCAATATTGTTAATTTATGCACGAGTATCGACTTTCTTGCACAGATTTGCAAAACAAATAAACTTGAAACTTGAAACATGTTGATACAGAAAAGTCACATAAACGCGATGAAATAAAACTTTTTACTGAGGACCATTGTCTGGTGTGCAATGATATAAAAGTGATGTTACCTTTCCCACTCTATAGGCAAATTCATCAGACGACAAATTGATATTTTTTAAGGGACAATTTGCATGAAATGTCCAATCCTGTTTTCTGGGAAAAGTAAGAAATATATTACAATTATTGAATACGTCTCGTCTGCTGAAAATGCTAAGCGTTAAAAGCATGTCATGTCCAAGATGGTTGTCACAGCATTACTCTTGACAAGACACTATTTTTCAGTGTAGATAATTGCCTCATTACGAAACCCTGTTGTGAAAATTCGTTGGTTATGCGAGTCCACATTTTTTAATAGATTTTTTTTTTTTGCTTTTTTTTTGTAAAAAAGATCCTTTGGTTATCTCACAAGAATCGCCTCGCTAAAATGAAATGACGTTGCTACCATGGAGAAAAATAAAAATGAAATAAAATAAAATAAAATCTCAGCAAAGAATCTTCTTTCTGGGATCTCCGGAAAAAACAAACAAACAAAAAACAAAAAAAAAACAACAAAAAAAAACAAACAAACAAATAACCCCCCCCCCTTCCCCCCCCCCCCCCCCACACACACACAACAGAAGTTTAACATACCGTTACATCGCAAGTTAACACTTTGCACTCTGGGTTAAATTTTCAGCAGCCGACATTTTGAAATGATTCTCTTATTTTTCCCAGAAAACAGGATTTGACAGTCTATGCAAATTGTCTCCATTGGAGACAATTTGCATGAAATGCCAAATCCTGTTCTCTGAAAAACATAAGAAAAATAGCATCAATTTGTCATCTGCAGAATTAGCCAAGAGAGTGGTAAAGTTTAAACTATACCTGGGAAGATACCAAAAGATATCTTTACCCGACACCCCCCCCCACCCCCCCAAAAAAAAACAAACAAAAAAAAACAAACAAACAAAAAACAAAACAAAACAAAAAAAAAAAAAAACAAACCAAAAAAAAAAAACAAAAAAAAAAAAAAAAACAACAAAAACAAAAAACAAAAAAAAAAAAAAAAAAAAAAAAAAAAAAATAAAAAACAAAAACAAAAAACAAACAACATTTTCCTAATCATAACTCTCTTCGCTCTCTGTATAGTAAACACCGATATATTGTTAAAGTAAAATGAAAGTTATATCGTTGTAAGAAAAAAAAAATGTCCAGTATGGTGTTCGCACGCGGACAATGAAGCCCTAATCAGCCATTTGAACATGGGCTTCTCTGCCCGTCGTCATATTCTAAATATATACTCTCTAGTGGGCACTAACCCAGTTGGTAAAGAAAACCCTGATCCATTACGAAAACACGCCTATTCAAATATATTGAAAATTTCACCACTAAAAAACTGAAAATTTTCAGATAAAAATTCTGATTTTTTTTTCATATTTCTGCTCAAAACATAGATTGTGGGTACTCGTTAGAACCGCCTCAGCGAGGCGGTTCTAACGACTACCCAAAATCTATGTTTTTGAGCAGAAAAAAATAATGTATACCCCTGTAAACCCCAGTTTTACTATACAAAAGTGGAGTTTGAAGGGATCAAAATTATATAGGTATGTTTTCGTGATGCAGACTGACCAAGGTCTAAGCCGTTTGCCACTCATCCAGCAGTTTTTAGATACAAAAAGAGGACAGTAAAATGGACTAACTAAAAGGTTAGTACAAGAATGGCAGACAGCTAAGTTGTCAGAATAGTTGGGCTAAATACAGGTTGTTTTCATAAAATTGCCACATGAGAATATATGCAATGTATTTTTGTCTGCAAGTAAAGCCTGTAATGAAAAAGATTAGATGACATAACTGTGGTTTACTAAATTAGCTCCTTTAGCCCTGCAGGCCAAAACAGATACCTTTCCAAACAGTTTAGATCCAGATGAGACGGTTCGCAACGAGCCGTCTCATCAGGATCTAGACTGTCTGACATTCTGTATTGACATCTGGCTGACATCCCTGTTTGCAACAATGGACATGTCCACATTTGAAGATGGAAGAATCCACTACAGAAACGGAAGGGTGAAAGGGTTAGAATAAATATTTGATGCACTAGGGGGTCAAAACTCTGTTTACATACAGTAGGTTCAATATGAAAAATAAAACGTGCGCGTTACAGTTGTGACTACGATACATATATCGTAAGAATACAGTATTACACATTAGTTTTGGTGCCTATGACCATGATTTAATCCCCAAACAGACCACCTTTTGGGGAGTTTGGGAAAGGTCTGGCCAGAATTACAGAAAAAAGGTAGCAAGGGTTATGTTTATTTTATGAACTATGAACAGATCTGTCCGATGACTCTGTTCCGTAAATACGAAGCATGAAAAGAAGCAAATTTACCACGAGACATGGCTATAGCCTAGATGGATGTTTTTTTTCGGACCCGGTTTCGTTGACAATAGCCACCAGGTAGAATGGAATCCAATTTATCCACGGAGTAAGTGACCCCTATATATTCTTTCTTGACAACACACTCCCTGTCAACTTGAGTCATTAAGGCAGCTGTAAAAGTATTGCTATCATTCTAAACGAATTTGCTGTCATTGTTAAAGTCCAAAACAGTTTGAATGATTGATTGAATTTGGCAACAAACTCTTTTTTATAATTGTAATGAGAAACTCTCTGTCCTCAGGAGGAAGTCTATTGTATGCGCATGTAGTTAGAATACACATTGGAATATTGAATTTTGTATTCTGATGGTATCAGTGGTGTTTTCTGTGTTTGCATAAAAAATATTTAGCGTTAGCTTCTGGTCAAGGTGATGACCATACCTCCTAACCGCTAAGATTAACGTTCATGCGCTTTTAGCCATTATGAGCTTTGTATTTACTGATAGGTTAATCTGATCAAAATCTGTTAGAAAAACGTATTCTTGTGTCCTTCATAGCAACAGATAAGCCGCTTTTTTCATCCGAAAAATGCTGATATCTTTCTTATTTCTAAAAAAAAAACAAAAAAAAAAAAAAAAAAAAAAAAAAAACAAAAACAAAAAAAAACATATGTTGTGGATACTCATTAGAAGCGTCTCGGCGAGGCGCTTCTAATGAGTACCCACAACATATGTTCTCGTCAAGAAATAAGAAAAATATTATGTGGATACCCCCTCTTATCTGTAGCTATGGTCCTGCCTTAGCACGACCAGCCATTGATTAAAGTTCCCAAAGACGGTTTGTTTGGTGATCAAATCCTGATCACAGGCACCAAAACCAAGCAATATGTAACTGCCGCATTAGTATTTGAAACTAAGCTGGCCCTTAGTACTAGTATTTGAACTATTTCAAATCGAAGGCAACTCTTAAAGAAAATAATTTGCTACCAGGGCTAATTCTTTCCTTTAAGAGTGGCCCCAAGGGAAACAAGTCTTTCCATGTCGGACCTATCTACTGAAAGTGGGAGAGAGGGACAAATTCTTGCCTTTAAGGTGGTCTCAAGGAGGAAATAGGCAAGTATTTTTCCAAGTCGGCCTTCTTTCCCTTGCAGTAGCACCCGTTCCGGTTAATCCACTGTAGTCGGGAGACCCGTAAAAGGGTAATTGGCAAACAGCGCAGACCAAGGTCAGAGGCCGCACAACGCGGCGTCTGATCAGAGTCTTCACTGTTTGCAAATAGTTTAGCCATTTTTCTCTAAGGATATGTAAATCTCATACCCGGGTGTACCTAAAATTGAAATTGGACTCTTCCAATATATAGTGTGGGAGAGACTATTGAGTATACAATGGGTTAAGCTAGTACCATTTTTGAAACCTTGTGTGTGAAGTTCACTGATACTCTATCAGGAGCACCTTTGCAATGGTTTGCCTTGCAGATTATGAAAAAGCTGACATCTACGAGGGGTATTCAGAATATTTCCTGAAAAGTGTTGTAAAAATTTAAAGAACACATGAATTTAAATGAAACTTTCCGAGTTTGTAGAAAAATGTATTTTAAGTGGAATAAATAAATCTTAACGTGGTGGGTCTTATCAGCTTGAAATATGTTTTTGAATTGCAAATTTTATTATGCATTGAAGTATATATTCTTACTCAGAATTGTTTATAGTATTGCTGAACAAAATTTCATATAAATATATCGAACTGTAAAGAAATGGTAACACTTTTCCGGAAACTGTTTGAACACCCCTCGTAAAACACTGAGCAAACGTAAATATTGTTGAGCCGCAACGTGGGAAAACGTACCTTCGGACATCTGCACCCAACGAAGACTCAGATCAACCTGAGTATGCGCGCAGCCTGATCAGTCTTCGTTCTCCGCATGAAGAAACTTAACATCCTTGGCTATCCAAAACTGCGCCCATTGAAGATTCTGATCAGACTGCGGGAATGCGCAGTCTGATCAGAATCTTCGCTGGGCGCACACATCCGAAGGTACCTTTTCTGACGTTGCGGCTCAGTTTTCACGTGACGTTACTTTAAAGTGTGTTTTTTAATTTGTTTTTCAGGTAGTATGTCGGACTCAGGAGGAAGCAGCGCCGGCGTATTTGTCGGCGCCGGGATTGGTGGAGCAGTATTAATTGTTGTTGTTATAGCAGTTGTTATTTACTGTTACCTGAAAGCCAGAAAGGAGAAAAGTAATACCAACATGACCAAGTCTACAGATGTGTTCCATACAGGTATAATATCATTCGAGCCTGGACGTAAGAAAATGTTCCTTACGACATGTCGAGGGTTGAGCGCAAGACTATGGTAACTCAAACATATTTTTGAAACCCTTGTTTAGGGGCAACTTGGACCCCTTTGTAAACAATGCAAATTTAGGTGCCATTGCTCATACGAGCAATGGCACCTAAATTTTCATTGTTTACAGAAAGAAATGTTGTAATCTTCATTACGTCTTCATGGTGAGGAGTTTAAGTTTGGGGAAAAACAACCATCTGACTTACGTCAGTCTTGCGCTCAACCCTCGATGTGGGCTAGCAGATTTAGATCAGCCTGCGCATGTTGTGCAGTATAATCAGGGTCTTGTATGTTCACAGGGGTCTTGTGTAGTAGTGATAGGTATATGATACACTTGTACTGCTTTGCAGTACAAGCCGGCTTTCATAGCGACGTGGTAGAGTGTTGGCCTTTCACGCAGGCGGTCCGGGTTCGATCCCCGGCCGCGGCATTGGTGATAAGAATTTTTTCACCTGTTACATCTGGCGCCCAACGTGAAATGACCCACAGAGACAAGGAGCACATCCGTGTTCAGGGTTGACGACTGAAATGGAGATTCATGGACGGATCTAAACTAGTAGGAACTTTGTGGAGGTTTTACGGCCCAGTCAACCAAATGGGGTCATCATCATGTCGAGCGCGGTACCTAACCACGCGTTTACTGGGCAGGCTTAGTCCTCTAAGCGGTTTACCAGTATTGTGCACATTCTTTCGCCAGAAAATGACAACTGCCCTTCTTGTATCAGCGGAAGGGAGAGAATGACCGTAGAAAATATTTCATGATCAATCTCCACGAAAGAATGTTGCCGACCTCGGTGGGGATCGAACCCGCGACCTCCTGGTCTCCAGCCTGGTCTCCAGTCGGACGGCGCATCCAACTGAGCCACCGAGGCCGGCTTAACTAGTAGGAGGAATATGTAGTAGTGATAGATATATATGATACACTTGTACGGCCAAGCAGTACAAGCTGGCCTTTATAGCGACGTGATAGAGTGTTAGCCTGTCACGCTGGCGGCCCGGCCGCGGCATTGGTGATTAGATTTTTTTCACCTGTTATACTTGTTAAGAGGTATTTGATGATAATTCAGGGATAATTTTCCTTATTTCTCCATAAAAACATATGTTGTGGGTACTCATTAGAAGCGCCTCGGCGAGGCGCTTCTAATGAGTACCCACAACATATTTATGGAGAAATAAGAAAAAACATCCCAGATTTATTGCGAAATGCCCCCTCTCACCACTAACAAATTCCTCTGGTTCATCATTGAATAGGTTTTACAGTATCTAGATTCTAATGGTTCTGTAAGCGGATAACTATGGCCCTGATCAGACTGTGAAAACGCGCAGATGATCTGGTTCTTTGTCCTTACAGCGATAAAGACACTTTTCTTACGTTGAGACTTATTTATTGCTTGTATCTCTAGATAAGATGCGTGATTTTTTTTTTCTTTTTTTTTTCTTTTTTCAACCCCCAAAAAGTGCTGATTTCTTATTTCTCGACAAAAAAAAGTTCTTTGTGGTAACTTTTAAAAAATGACTTGATACACATGGTATACAATTCCCTTTCTGAAAAAGGGTCTACTCTAAAAGGAAATAATTTGCTCCCAAGAAGGAGAGCAATTTATTTCCTCTTATAATAGGCCTCTTTTCAGAAGGAGGTTTGGAAGCAAATTCTTTCCTTTTGAAATAGACCCCTTTTCAGTAGGTAGACAAAATAACTTCGGAAGAGTTACCGCCCCTAAAAGTGTATCAATCCCACTTAACCCATTGAAGTCTGGCGACCCCTAAATGGGTAATTGGTAAACAGTGCAGACCCAGATCAGACGCCGCATCATGCGGCGTCTGATCGGTGTCTCCACTGTTTGGAAATAGTTCAGCCATTTTTTTCTCTACGAATATCTAAGTCTCAGAGACGGGCGTACCTAACATTGAAATTGGACTCTTCCAATATATAGTGTGGGGAAGTCTATTCAGTCTACAATGGGTTAATATATCTGCTCCCTCGTTTTTACATGTTTCTGCACGAAAACGTATTTTGTTTATTAGAATCCACCGCGAGGCCATTCTATAGCACACAAAATGTTTTCTTGAAGAACTTTAAAAGTCGGCTATTTCTCCAGGAGATAAAACCCAACGCAGTTGTAATGAGCATACGTTTTCGTTTAGAAGCTATCCTCTTGTCCAGAGATATGCGTTTGGCGTAGCTTAGCTGTGTTTTGTTTGTCCGCTGTATTTAACCCTTAAAGCGCCAAGAAAAACTGCATCTGAAAATGTCGTCTGTTTATGTCGTCTGCTGAATATTCTTGCACACTTCTCAAAGCTATTTTTTTGCATACCGGCAAACAGTGTGGACCCACACTGTTTGCAGAAATGACTTTTAAAATCACAAGCAGAAGACAAAGCAGACGACAATTGTTGTGATTGGCGCTTTAAGGGTTAACCATAATCATAATAACCTTGCATGCGGTGGGAGTTTTGGCTGAGAAGTTTGAATCCTTTCTCAAAGCGGAGTAGCAACCTCCATTCAGGGGCGGATCCAGGAGGATTTCTGAGGGATTCGATTTAATCACATTACCATTCTTGCTCTACGTATTCAGACAGGCAGGCCCGAGCAAACAGTGTAGACCCAGATCAGAACGCGGCGTCTGATCAGGGGTACACTGTTTGTCACTCACCGAGCAATTTTACACACATTCACAGGTAGTAAAATGGACTGATTGAAGGGAAGTATAAGGAAAAGTGACCCAAATTTATGAAATTTATCCAAAATTTCCCATGAAAATGAAATTTTGAGTCATAGTGGGTTTCGACTGAAACCCCTGAACACCCTCAGAATCTTTTAAATCAAAGAGGTCTCCGATGTGTATCCGTTCATATTAACCCTTGTCCTGCTGAATAAATTAAGGTGCCACATCCACTTCTAATTGCCATTCAGTCAGATTCCTTTATCCAGATTGTGGATACAAATTCACATACAAAATGGCAAACATTGCAGATCCAGATCAGTTGGCTTCTGAAGAAGCCAACTGATCTGTATCTACACTGTTTGCAAAGACAGGGTATATCTGGGTTCAGCAGGACAAGGGTTAAGAATCCTGGATACACTTGAAAGATTCTACACTATACAATGTATTTAAACAAGGGAGACAACTTCTGTGACTGTTTACTTTCCTGCAGGCCAAACCCCTTCTGGAAAGTAGGCACAGCACTTTTGACGGGGTTGGCTCCCTGACTAAGATAGCGGAAGAGACCAGTCCTGACACAGGTCAAGCAGGCAAGAGCGACAGATGGTCCCGTCCGAAGAACTAAGCTGTTTTGTGCAGCCCTATTTGAGCCAAACCGAATACGGACGAATGTGTCCCTACTTTGGTCGAATTAACCATTACCACTCTCAGGGCTAATTCAGCAGACGATGAATTGATTATATTTTTCTTATCCCCCCCCCCCCCCCCCCATCCCACAGAAAACAGGATTTGACATTTCATGCATATTATCTCTATTGGAGACATTTTGAATGAAATGTCAAAACTTGTTTTCTGGGAAAAATAAGAAATCTATTTCAGTATGTCGTCTGCTTAAAATTTTACCCATGCAGCACGCTAATCTTTAAGGGCACGTGCTTCTAATTCCGGTTGAAACAATGTATTAGGGACACGTGGTCCAAGTTTAATGCACATATTACCAGCTTACTGGATACCAGCTTCATAATAACAGCAATTATTCTTCTTCACGAACTGTGGCCGCACCGTCCGGCTCGGTCGTTGATACCTACCTGGGCTTATGTTTAGTGTCGTACATGTATGTACGGGGGTTGTAGGACCCGAAATATAACTACGAGGGCGAGACAATATGTAAGAGGCCTATCAGTTTTCTAATCAACTGACAAAGCCACGATTTTCACGTTATTGTACAAAGGCTGGCTTGTCGTCTAAACCAGAATACAGAGCTGTAATTCGTTATCTGTTTTGCAAGGATAAGACGTAAGGATCTAACCGATACACAGGGCTCATCTTTATATGCCCAAATAAAATTCTGGATTGGCGGATTCAGACGGGGTAGAACTTCTTCAGAAGATGAAAGCAGGTCTGGACGCCCACTAGTTGCCACCGAAGAGGAAATGGCAATAAAGTGCAGGATCTTGCAGGATCTTGTGTATCGTGATAGGCGTATTCAGGTGGAAGAGACATTGCAACAACAACATTGGGTATTTCACACAATTACGTGATCCTTTTGCTCAAAAACTAACTGCCCGTTCAATTCCCAAATCCTTTAACCCATTGTAGTCCGGAAACCCCTAAAAGGGTAATTGGCAAACAGTGCAGACCCAGATCAGACGCCGCAGAACGCGGCGTCTGATCAGGGTCTCCACTGTTTGCAAATAGTTCAATCATTTTTTTTTATCTAAACCACATAGCCTGACATACCTAAACTCGAAATTAGACTCTTCCACTTTATAATGTGGGGGAGTTTATTCAGACTTTAATGGGTTAACAATGAGCAAATGGTAACTAGAGCATCAGTAAGCAACGGACTGTTGAAGCGGTTCAGATCGAAAGGAGATAAATTCCTCGTTCGTCTGGTAACTGTAGAAGAGACCTGGGCCCGTTACTATGAGGCAGGAAACAAAGCTCAATGTTGTGCGTGGGAAGGACCTGGTTCCCTGGTGCCCAAGCAGTTCAAGACGCAATCTTCTGCTGACAAAGTGATGGTCACTGTATTTTGGGAAGCCAAAGGGGCAATACAGTAAAAGGCGAGCAAACTATCTTGACCAACTGAGAATCGTAATTTATGAAAAAAAAAAAAACGGCGCGGTAATCTCTCTAAAGGTGTTCATTAGCATGGCAACGCAAGAGTCCTGAGTTCCAAGGTTTCAATAGATGCTGTAGAGAGAAACGGGTATAGGATAGAACCTATTCACCTGAATTGGCACCTTGTGATAATTTTTTACTTCCCAAACGTAAAGTCTGACGGATGATCAGGTCGCAGGTTCGATCTCCAACGGGTCCGGCAAAATTTTCTCATGGAGATTATCATGAAATATTTTCTACGGTCATCCTCTCCCTTCCGCTGATTCAAGAAGAGCAATTATCAGTTTCTGGCGAAAGAATGTGCACAAATACTGGTTAATCGCCTGGAGGAATAAGCCTGTCCAGGAAAAGTGTGGTTACCGTATTTACCCTAAGTATTCGGACACCTCCACTCCATCCCATATATGTTCTAAAATTTGAACCAGTACAATTCACTACCCGATGTTGTGTCTAAAAATTGCTGGATGAGTGGCAAACAGTGTAGACCCAGATGAGTCTCATCTGGGTCTATACTGTTTGCTCAGGCCTGTCTGTCCGAATATATATGGTAAATACGGTAGTTAAACTGACCGGCTCGTTATAACCTTAATAGTGCTGACTGGGCCGTTAAACTCAAAACCAACCAACCATTCCCGAACTTAAAAAACCTGTATCCGCGGACGCAATTTCCGGTCCACTGGAAAAGTCAAGGCACGGTTGATGAGTGGATTAACGGAAAGAGCCCCGAGTTTTTAAATATTCGGGATGATGGCACTGAACTATCGTTGGGCCAAATGTATCATGATGGAGGGAAACTACATAAAAGATCTTGAACGAAAGTAAGATAGGCTGGTTACGTATTGACTCGTTCTCGTAGTATGGGGACCAGGGGCCGTTTGGACTGTCATAAGGAGCAATAGCTTTGCCCCTAGTCGTCTTCGTACATACCTGGTTGTGAAGGAAGCCTGGTGAGCCCTGGGGTTGGAATCCATAACTGATCATACCGACCAGAAGTCGTAGCGGATAAATTTAAAGTTGATCGGCACTGGTAACAGAACAGCTTGATCTGTAACTGATACTCACTCCCGGGACTGTGGGTCTCTGACGCTATCTCTCATGGCAACGGAGGATACAGAGCTCGAATATTCCATCGGGGCGCGGGGGCGCGGTAGCGGCTCGAATAGCTTTTTGCGCAGCTAAGGCGGTAGCGAGGAGATCTTCCTATCGAGATCTTCCCATCAGAGCTGAAGCTAACTCAGGTCGCAGAGGCTGCAGGGAATGGAGGATAACTTCCAGAAGCTGTAGGGTCTAGAGGATGACTTCCGGAGGCTAACAGAGGCTCGGAGTCTAACGTACTGACGGTACGTTGATTTTCCATAATACAATTTGCAGTCCATAGTGGTTATAGGCAAGGACCCTTTCGAATCACATGTACATCAAAACCAAACTAGGTCACATAAAATCCTTAATTTGACCGAATTGAAGGGGCATGTCTGTCAGTTATTCGGTCTGGCTCAAATAGATTTAACCTGTTTTCTACTCTATACAACTTATTGTTGTCTGCTAAACAGCTGCTTACAAATGCTAATGAAGCCCAGAAATTGGGTAGTAAAAGCCCACCAATCCAGTATTGCAAAGTCAATACCAGAAATGTTTAAACTAAATCAGCAGACGGCAAAATCGGTTGTATATTCTCTATTCTCTTTTTACAAAAAAAAACAAAACAAAACAAAAAAACAAACAAACAAAAAAAACAAACAAACAAACAAACAAACAAAAAAAAAAAAAAAAAAAAAAAAAAACAACAACAAAAAAACAAAAACAAAACAAACATACATTCAGATCGTCTCAAAGGAAACAATATGAATGATATATCAAATTTTATTCTGTAAAAGTTACAAGAAAATTTTCGTTTGCTGCTGTTTAATTCCCTCGAGTGACAGGTTAATCCAGTTAGCATTTTGATTAAATATATCGGACCGATATCGGCCCAATAAGAATGCTGTCAGACCGATAACGGTCCGATATACGTAGATTTAACTCTTCCCCCGACTTTTATCGTCTACTGATAACCTTTGCAAACAGTTGGGGCCCAGATCAGGCCCGACAAAATGTCGGGCCTGATCTGGATCCAAACTGTTTGACACTCTGATGGTATACCTGAAAGATGTTTTTGAGGAAAGTTAATTTAAAAAAAAAAAAAAAATCCACAGACGACAAAAAAGCATGCAAAATTACCCAGCATGCAATGCCATCTAGGTAACTTGTATCCAGTCTGTTTCTTGTACGATCCCGATACAATTCTGCATGCTCTGCATGCTTTGCATCCTGGCATTCAGCTCATCATCAACAGCACTACCCTTGAGAGGCCGCTCATAATCCGCTCCCAGCCAACACAGGTGTAACTAGAATGACTGGTTGTTTCTGAGATTTTCCAGTCGCTGCAGGAATATCATCCAATCCTCTGTGTGTGTGTATGTGTATGCGTGCGTGCTTTCGTGCGTGCGTTCGTGCGTGCGCGCGCGTGTGTGTGCGCGTGCGTTCGTGCGTGCGTGTGTGTTGCTCCCGATGGCTCAATTGCCACAGGTTAATCCTCATCTGCGCTTTCTTGCAAATTTAATTTAATTCAGAGAGTTGTTCGTCATATCCTCGTATCTACCATTTCTGGCTCCCATTCTCTCTTCGGCCAATATTGATAAATAATGCGGGTAGTATGAATACCCAGATCAGCCTGCAGATTCGCACAGTCTGATGAGGGTCAGTGTTGCCTGCTTACATGATCACTGGATACTGTAGAATACATAAACGAACAGAGTAGATCCTGATCAGACTGCACTATCTAGGCTTTCTGTTAGCCTATGGGATAAAGCCGTTTGAGCCGTAACGTCAGAAAGCGTACAATCTGTATGTACGCCCAACGAAGACTCGAATCAGCGTGCGCCTCCGCACAGTCTGATCAGACTCTTCGTTGTCCGCCTGAAGAAACGTTTCATCCCTGGCTATCCGAAATGAGAAGATTCTGATCAGACTGCGCGAAGGCACAGGCTGATCTGAATCATCGCTGGACGCACATTTCTGAAGGTACGTTTTCGACGTTGCGACTCATTTTTGTATTTTGCGCATATCTTGCAGTCTTTCCTACTAACCAATTCCAGCGAATGTATTTTTATGCTCCCCGAAGAATTTCGGGGGAGCATATAGTCGCCGCTTCGTCCGTGCGTCCGTGCGTCCGTGTGTCCGTGCGTCCGTGCGTCCGTACGTCCGTGTGTCCGTGCGTCCGTGCGTCCGTCCCGCTCTTGTCCACGCAAATTCTCGGAAACTGCTTGTCGGATTTCAATGAAACTTCATGGGAATATTAAGTATCAAAGGTGGATGCGCATATCACCTGCGTGTTCTGGTTATTGCCCTTTGATGAGTTCTGCATGAATATATAGGGTACTGTTCGTGTCCACGCGAATTCTCGGAAACTACTAGTCGGATTTCATTGAAACTTCATGGGAATATTAAGTATGGAAGGTGGATGTGCATATCACCTGCGTGTTCTGGTTCGATGATTTTTCCAAGAGTTATTGCCCTTTGATGAGTTCTGCATGAATATATAGGGTACTGTTCGTGTCCACGCAAATTCTTAGCAAATACTGGCAGAAATTCAACGAAATTTTAATGGAATCTTAAGCAGCAATAGGGGATGCGCATATTGTTCAATCTTTCTGGTTAGATGATTTGTCACAGAGTCATGCTACTTTGTTTAAAGCTGCAGTGTAAGGTCACTGGCTATTTTTAGAAAAGAATTTGTCAACACTCTAGTGCCTACATTTATTGATGGATTTTGATATAACTTCAAACAAATGTTGGGTATGATAATATCTTGAGCATGTTTGACATTCAGGGTCCTGGGCTCAAGGTCAAGGTCACTGTGGCTATTTTTAGAAAAACTTTGTTTTTGCTCTAGTGCCTAGATTTATTGATTGATTTTAATATAATTTCACAAAAATGTTGAGTATGATAACATCTCAAGCAATTTCAATTTCCAGTGTCCTGGGCTCAATGTCAAGGTCACTGCAGCTTTTAAATATCTTGAGCATGTTCGACATTCACCTGCGTGTTCTGGTTCGATGATTTTTCCAAGAGTTATTGTCCTTTGATGAGTTCTGCATGAATATATAGGGTACTGTTCGTGTCCACGCAAATTCTTAGCAAATACTGGCAGAAATTCAACGAAATTTTAATGGAATCTTAAGCAGCAATAGGGGATGCGCATATTGTTCAATCTTTCTGGTTAGATGATTTGTCACAGAGTCATGCTACTTTGTTTAAAGCTGCAGTGTAAGGTCACTGGCTATTTTTAGAAAAGAATTTGTCAACACTCTAGTGCCTACATTTATTGATGGATTTTGATATAACTTCAAACAAATGTTGGGTATGATAATATCTTGAGCATGTTTGACATTCAGGGTCCTGGGCTCAAGGTCAAGGTCACTGTGGCTATTTTTAGAAAAACTTTGTTTTTGCTCTAGTGCCTAGATTTATTCCTTTCATTTATTCCAACTTTTATGTTGCTGATGTTTGTATGACAGTGCCTTCAGGCAAGCTTATCTGTCCACCAACAGGTTTTGTGATACTCCATTTTGAAGTACAGTGAGTATACACAGTATACCGCTCTTTATCTAGGATAATGTTTCCTGTTCCGACTATTGCATGTTCGGGGAGCATCCATCGGTTTCACCGATATTCTTGTTTTGTGTGTTTTGTAATATACTCTCTTTCTCCCTTTGTTAGCTCACTTGAGCACTAAGTGCTCAAGGTGACCAATTGTGATCGGTCAATGTCCGTCATGTGTCGTTCGTCGTGCGGTGTCAACAATTTATTTTAAAAGACTACTCCTCCTACACCCCTGGGCCAATTGACCTGAACTTGGTAGGAGGTATCGGGGCGACGTAGTTATATAATTAAAAACGTCCCGATCGTAAATCCAATATCTTGAAAATCTATTTTGCGCTTCTTCTCCTGAACCGAAAGGCCAACTAAGTCGAAACCTGGTAGGAACTACGGGGCAACTTGTAGATTAAATAACTAAAATTGTTCCGACCGGAGATGGACGCCATGGCGGCTGTGTTGAAAATCTATTATGCGCTTCTTTTTCTGCACTGAAAGGCCAATTGACTCGAAACCTGACAAGAAGTATCGGGATAACTTGTAGATCAACAATAGCTAAAATCGTTCCGATCGGAAATCCAAAATGACCGCCATGGTCGCCATCTTGAAAATTTATTTTGCACTTTTGCTCAACCGAAAGGCCATTTGATTCGAGACTTGGTAGGAAGTATTGGGGCAACTTGCAGATCAAAAGTAGCTAAAATTGTTCCGATCGGAAATTCAAAATGGCCGCCATGGCGGCCATGTTGAAAATCTATTTCGCGCTTCTGCTGAACCGAAAGGCCAGTCGACTCGAAATTAGGCAGGAAGTATCGGGGCAATTTATAGACCAAAACTAGCTAAAATCTTTCCGATCGGAAGTCCAAGATGGCCGCCATGCCCGCCATCTTGAAAGTCTCTTTAACGCTTCTTCATCTGTACCGAAATTCCGAAACGATACTTAGTAGGAAGTATAAGGGCAACTTGTAGATCGAAACTAGCTAAAATCGTTCCCATCGGAAATCCAAGATAGATGCCACGGCGGCCTTCCTGAAAATCTATTATGCGCTTCTTCTCCTGAACCGAAAGGCCTATTGACTCGAAACTTAGTGTGAAGTTTGGGGGCAACTTGTAGATAAAAATACCTAAAATAATTCCGCTTCCAAATGTCACGGTCGTCATCTTGAAAATATGTCTTTGAACTTCTCCGGAAACGAAATGCCAACTGACTCGAAACTTGGTAGGAAGTTTCGGGGTTTCTTGTAGATCAAAAATAGCTAAAATGCTCTGATCGGAAATTCAAGATGGCCGCCTCTATTTTGAACTTTTTCTCCTGAATCGAAAGGCCAGTTGACTCGAAACTTGGTAGGAAGTAGCAGGGTAAGTTGCAGATCAAAAATAGCTAAACTCATTCTGATCGGAAATCCAAGGTGGCTGCCATTGCCGCTTTTTTGAAAATCTTATTTTGAAAATCTCATGACATAATGGAAAGGCCAATCGACTCGAAACTTCATTGGAAGTATCGAGGTGACATGTTGATCAAAAATAGCTGAAATCGTTCTGATTGTAAATCCAAGATGGGCGCCATGGCTGCCATCCTGAAAATCTATATTGAACCTTCTCTTGAACCGAAAAGCCATTTGACTCAAACTTGTTTGGTAATCAGGTGAGCGATACAGGGTTATCTTGGCCCTCTTGTTTATATTCTTTTTGAGTGTATTAATAACTGTTTTGGCTTAGAAGGACTGTATTTTGTTTTCAGAATTAAATTAAAACCACGTGGTACATGCTGATTTGTGAAAGGAAAATTAAAAACAAAACAATAACAAAACAAAAACAAAACAAAAAAAAACAACAAACAAACAAAAAAAAAAAAAAAAACAAAAAAAAAAAACAACAACAAAAAAAAAAAAAAAAAAAACAACAAAAAAAACGGCCAATAAATTATGTTACGATTTTTTAAGTTTGGAGTTTGGACTCGGAGTCAAATTTATTTCTTAATAAATGCAAGCTCCAAGACAACGTGGAAATCCCGTTTGTGTAATAAAAAAAAAACCAAACAAAAAAACAACAACAAAAAACAAAAAAAAAAAAAAAAAAAAAAAAACCAAAAACATATATATCACTGCATACACTGTATTACCGTCTTCTGTCCATTGGGTATAATTAACGCTTATCATGTTTGGTTTGGTAATGAATTCAGCAGACGATAAGTTGAGATATTTTTTTCTTATTTTATACAAATCATTACGAAAACACGCCTATTCAAATATATAGAAAATTTTATCTCCAAAAACTTAAAATTTTCAGATAAAAAACTGATATTTTTTTTATTTCTGCTCAAAAACATAGATTGTGGGAACTCGTTAGAACCGCCTCGGCGTCAAAACAGATTGTGGTACTCGTTAGAACCGCCGCGAAGAGGCGGTTCTAACGAGTACCCATAATCTATGTTTTTGAGCAGAAATAAGAAAAATAATGTATACCCCTGTAAACCCCAGTTTTACTATATAAAGGGGGTTTAAGGGGGTCAAAATTATATAGGCATGTTCTCGTGATAAAAAGTCTTTACATTTTATGCAGATTATCTCCTCAAGGGAAAAAAAAGCAGAAAAAAAAAACAACAAAAAACAAAACAACAACAACAAAACGCATCATCGTCTGCTGTGGTAAATATGAAATAAACCCAAGGTCACAATAACATGAAGAATTTTATGTGTACTTCTGATATATGGTCATGTATATAGTTGTCGAAAACTGTATTTTATTGACCTGTTACCCATTTTCAAGAAGTCAAATGCACGCCTATTTCGTTCATTGGATTCACGAAATATGTTTGAGACAGCTACTCTTTGGACACGTAACCTGGACACAAGGTCGATGCAGTGTCCTGACTTTGACACGATATTTACATTAAACATCTTTAAATCAAGAGACAATCCCTTTCTTTTCCTTCCTGCACTCCTACTAAATCATGTTGTGAGAAGGCTTACGGTTTTAGGATGTTACATGTCTTTGCATTGCGACTCTTTTGTTGCTTTAAAAATGTTCCTCGTACCAGTTCCTGACTCAATGAAAGAAAAATAAAACGCCATAAGTAAACACCAACTCATCATTATTTAACAAACACTGGCGCGCACGCAGAGAGAGAGAGAGAGAGAGAGAGAGAGAGAGAGAGATTTCACATGCGAACTGTAAGACCAAGTGACCTACTTAGCAGATAAAATATATTTTATGACTTTATGAACCAAATACCTGTGTAAGTATAAACACATGGGGATCTCATTTCTGACATATATAGAATTTCTAATACTTTAAGTGGGTAGTTTTAATTTTTTTTCATCTTAACCCTGGAGGTGCTAATCACAACTGCAGCAGGCGACATTCTGATTTTATTGGGGGTGAGGTTATTTTTCAGAGAAAATGAGCAGACGAGTCACATGAAATGTCAAGTCTCATTTTCTCTGATAAAAAAATAATAGAAAAATAAATAAAAAAAAGAATGTCGTCTGCTACAATTTTGCTTAGCATTTTAAGAGTTAGACGTGTTTGGTTTTTACACCATAATTATATCTGTTTACAGTTTTACAAAAGACAAATATACAGTTGCATTAGGCAAATATACAGTTACGTGAACAGATAAAACCAAAATGAGGTTTGAAAGATTTTAAGAAGCTTATATTGTACACATTTCTTCATGTATACTGGACACATTAAAGCAGGGATTCGTTTGTCGCTTAAGTTTTGAAGTGTCACATTAGTCGCTTATTCATTTTGCAGCGATGCTGCGCCCAGACTCTGTCGCAGTCTTACAAAATTAAGGGCGACTGCAGGTAAACCTATATAAATGAACAATTCTACAAGTTAATTTATGAATTTTAGGGCTATTTAAAATATTTAAATTACTACTACCTATCCGAAATGTCTATTCTGCTTGTACTTAGGTGTTCCGCAGACGATCTTTCACATGCCTTTACAGACTCAACTTTCCTAGTCCATAAAATTTAATTCCTTTATTTGTATTTGCTTATTCATTGTATTTCTGAAAGTTTGTTTGTTTGTGTTGAGGTTTTACGGCCCAGTCAACCCAATGGGGTCATGTCGAGCGCGGTCAGTTTACCTAACCACACGTTTACTGGGCAGGCTTAGTCCTCTAAGCGGTTAACTAGTACTGTGCACATTCTTTCGCCAGAAACTGACAACTGCCCTTCTTGAATCAGCGGAAGGGAGAGAATGACCGTAGAAAATATTTCATGATATTTCTTCACTTAACTTTTACCACTCTCTGGGCGAATTAAGCTGACGACTGATTCGTAATAAATAGAATTTAATGGAGATAATTTGCTTGAAATGTTTAAATCCTGTTTTCTGGGAAACATAAGAAAAACTTTTTAATATGTCGTCTGCTGAAAATCTTACTCAAAGTGCTAAGCGTTTACTCTTTCACTGCCATGCAATGGCGATAACAACAGACCTTTGCAAACAGCGTAGATCCAGATGAGACGGCTCATAATGAGCCGTCTCATCTTGATTTACGCTGTTTGACATTCAGTCTTTCAACTTTATATATAAACTACTTTCCAATCGATAGTTGGTTAAAAAAATAAAATAAAAAACAACAAAGCAGACGACAACTGTAGTCTGAACTTTGGCGCCGAAAGATATGTGTTTATCGCACCTGCTTGTAGCAGGGTGCGATATAGGCGTCCGATTTTCCGTCCGTCCGTCCGTCAGTCCGTCCGTCCGTCAGTCCGTCTGTCAACATTTATGTCGACGTTCGACATTTATGTCAAACTTAGTATTATAATCAACTACAAGACTAAACAACCATCAAACCTTGCATGAAACATCTCCCTGACCTCCTGACTTTGCAACATAGGCGTCTGCTTTTCCGTATGTCTGTCCATTCGTCCGTCCGTCTGTCAACATTTATGTCGAAGTTCGACATTTATGTCAAAGTTAGTATTTTAATCAACTACAAGACTAAACAACCATCAAACCTTGCATGAAACATCTCCCTGACCTCCCGACTTTGCGACATAGGTGCCAACTTTTCCATTCGTCTGTCTGTTCGTCTGTCCGTCTGTCCATCTTTTAACAGTTCTGTTATGTCGAAGTTCGACATTTATGTCAAAGTTAGTATTCTAATCAACTACAAGACTAAACAACCATCAAACCTTGTATGAAATATCTCCCTGACCTCCTGACTTTGCGACATAGGTGCCCGCTTTTCCATTCGTCTGTCCGTTCGTCCGTCCGTCTGTCTCTTAACAGTTCTGTTATGTCGAAGTTCGACATTTACGTCGAAGTTAGTATTCATATCAACTACAATTCTACAACAACCATCATACCTTGCATGACACATCTCCCTGACCTCCTGACTTAGCAGATATGTTGACCCAGTGACCTTGACCTATATTTTGCGCTCCATTGACTTTGACACAATTTACGTTGACGTTCCAGATCTTCTCAACTATAAGGTGTACAACTACCAAACCTTGCATAGTGCTTCTCCTAGATGTACAGACTTGGCAGGTACCTTGGCCCGGTGACCTTGACCTATATTTTGCACTCCAGTGACTTTGACATATTTTGCGTCGATGTTCGATATCTCCTCAACTATAAGGCCTACAACCATCAAACCTTGCAAAGTGCTTCTCCTCAATGTACTGACTTAGCAGATACCTTGACCTGGTGACCTTGACCTATATTTTGGCTGCAGTGACTTTGACATAATTTACGTCAACATTCCAGATCTCCTCAAGTGTAAGACCTCCAGCCACCAAACCTTGCATAGTGCTTCTCCTATATGTACTGACTTGGCAGGTATCTTGACCCGATGACCTTGACCTATATTTCGTGCTCCAGTGCCTTTTATACATTTTACGTCAACGTTCAATATCTCCTCAACTATAAGGCCTACAACCATCAAACCTTGCATAGTGCTTCTCCTCAATGTACGGACTCTGCAGGTACCTTGACTGGGTGACCTTGACCTATATTTCACGCTCCATTGACTTTTACACCATTTACGTCACCCTTCCATATGTCCTCAACTGTAAGGCCTTCAACCACCAAACCTTATATAGCACTTCTTCTCAATGTACTGACTCGACAGGTACCTTGACCTGGTGACCTTGACCTATATTGTGCACTCCAGTGACTTTGACACATTTTATATTGATGTTCGGTATCTCCTCAAATATAAGACCTACAACCACTAAACCTTGCATAGTGCTTCACCTCATTGCACTGGCTTGGCAGGTACCTTGACCCAGTGACCTTGACCTATATTTGACACATTTTACGTTGATATTTGATAACTCCTCAACTATAAGGCCTACAACCACCATACCTTGCATTGTGCTTCTCCTTGATGTAGTGAATTAGCAGGTACCTTGACCCGTGACCTTGACCTATATTTCATGCTCCAGTGACTTTTACACATTTTACGTCAACGTTCCATTATCATTGGGCTGTATGATACGAAAAGTCAGTGCTGAAGATATAGCCATTAGAGGGAATGGGACTGGCCTGGAATATATGTGCCCCACTAGGCACTTTGTCTACATTTTTTTCAACCCAGTTTTCCAAGTAAGCACTGATAAGAATGAAATAAACTTATTTAATAACCACATTCTGATTGTGGCTCCTGTGACTTTTGCGCCAGCAGGTGCGATGACGCCTTCCGCGGAATTCTTGTTAGTATACTGTTAGATGGATACAGAACTAACTGTTGTTGACCATTGGTCAGAGTCACAGACTTTGTTAGCATTTGCTAGAAAGATTTGTGTCAAGTTCCTCTTTGCTTGTATTAATATTAAAGAGTTAGTGATGTATAGTTAGTATTACTCTTGGATGGATACAAATTAGCAGAGGTTATATTACTGCTGACCAAAGGTCAAGGTCAAAGATTTAGAAATTTTGTCATCACTTGCTTTTAAGTTTTGCGTTAAGCATTTCTTTTTGCTTACATTTGTGAAAATCTTCAGTTGAAGTAGGTAACATGGTAACTACGAGGGCGAGTCAATAAGTAACCAGCCTAACTTATTTCCGGTTTAGATCCACCTCTTCTTTTTCGATGTAATTGCCCTCTAGTGTGATGCACTTAGACCAACGGTGTTCAAGTGCCATCAGCCCAGAACTGAAAAAATCAGGGTCCTTTCCATTGACCCACTCCTCAACTGCCGTCACGACTTCTTCATCAGACCGGAAATGAAGTCCACGGATATCCTTTTTCATGTTTGGGAATAGGAAGAAGTCGCTAGGAGCTAGGTCAGGCGAATAGGCAGGATGTGTTATTAATTCATACCCGTTCCGTTCTACAGCATCCATTGCAACTTTGCAAGCGTGGACTCTCGCATTGTCCTGTTGCAGCAAAACACCTTTAGAGAGTTTACCTCGGCGTTTTTCACGGATGGCGGTTCTCAGCTGGTCTAACAAGTTTGCATAGTACACTCCAGTTATTGTATTTCTCTTGGGTAAAAAGTCCAGCATAATAACGCCTTTTGCGTCACAAAATACTGTAGCCATCACCTTGCCAGCAGATAGTTGCGTCTTGAACTTCTTTGGCCTCTGGGACCCAGGCCTTACCCACTGACGACTCTGAGCTTTATTCTCTGGCTCATAATAATGAGCCCAAGTCTCATCTACAGTCACCAGACGCAAAAGAAAATCAACTTTTGACCTAAAACGCTTCAACAAGGCGCTGCATACTAATGCTCTGGTTGCCATTTGCTCATCGCTAAAGGATTTGGGGACCCAACGGGCTGTTAGCTTGCGCATACCTAAACGATCATGTAAGATTGTTGAAACGCTGCCATGTGAAATGCCTAATGCCTGCGCTATTTCGTCCACCTGAATTCGCCTATCAGAGTCTACCAGATCCCGAACTTTCTTACACATTTCTTTTTCGGTGGCATCTAGTGAGCGTCCAGACCTGGCTTCATCTTCTAAAGACGTTCTACCGCGTTTGAATTCCCCTACCCAGAATTTAACCTGAGCATAAGATGGTGCAGAAGACCCATAAACATCGGCTAACTCGCCGTGTATTTCCTTGCCTGTTTTACCTTTTAAATACAAGTACCGAATTACAGCACGGCACTCAACTTTAGATAAAAAACATGCCTTTGCATCACTAGCCATGTTTGACATTCAATATCTTATTAAAGAATGACTCGATACGCGTGTAATTTTGTACCCATGTATAAATCATATATTGAAAACAAAGCATGAAAATCGTGACCGTCTCGGTCCATCGGAAATGGGATAGGCTGGTTATTTATTGACACGCCCTCGTATCACTGCTGCATGCGTATGTGGATCGCTTGATATCTGGCTGTTTTTGTTGTTGCTGTATAAAGGGTTAAGGTCACAGACTTAGACATTTTGCTAACATGCATCTTAAAATACTGCATTAATTTTTAAGGTTTTTTTTTTTTTTTTTTTTCAAAAAAAAAAAAAAAAAAAAAAAATCCTTCCTTTGAAATAGCGATGTCCGGGCCGGCGGGAGGGCATCTGGCGTCATCCCAGGTTAACCTTTTGGTTGACCCTTTTTCAAAGTTATATGCTACCTTTATTCTTCGGTGGATTGCTTTCATATTTAGTAGGGATAAAGAGGAGGACCAGTAGATGTTTCATATGCAAGAGAAACTCTCACTTTCTTCGTTATTTAAAAACCCATTCCATAATGCCGTTAGGCGTTTTTCTTATTTTTCTTTTCTTGTATTTCGAACCTTCACTTGATGCTATCGATATGTGATTATTATTGCTACTAGATGGACACTCGTCAGTATGCATCATCCTACGCATTGAAAATCAAGGTCTCATAGACTTGGGGTAAACTTGAGCCCCTGCTCACTTCCTCTACTCCTTATTAACGTGTCCAAAAAACTAGATGAACGATCAACATTGTGGCCCCTGATCAGACGCCGCGTTCAGTCTACACTGTTTGTTTAGGTCTGTCTGTCTGAAGCCGAGTAGATACTGAACAAGCAGCCCCAGACCCCCACAAAAAACGAACACTAGAACCACCCGTCTTTATTTAAGAACGATCAGAAGAAATCAAAGGGCTGAATAGCCCTGAAACGACAGATTCTATGAGAAAATAATACATTGCAGAAACTCATTTTGCCCTCCATTTAAAATTGTGAGAAGCTGCTCTGCCGAAGAAAGCGAATTATAGCAAACAACTAATGCACTGATCAGTCTGCACGGGCGGGCATACTGATCTGCGCCTTTGTTGTTCGCAAACCTTTTCAAGCGGGTTTTGTCCCGTTGAAGACTTGAACCGTAGGTCAAGCACAAGTCGCACTACTTTTGTATTTATATCTCTTCAATGGCGTACTAATATACACACAGGCTTGATCCACTTTTTTGTGCGGATAAATACAAAAATCACTAGAAGCCAAAGCCACCTTCTCTAAAGCCGGCCTTGGTGGCTTAGTTGGATGCCGCCGTCCGACTGGACACCAGGAGGTCGCTGGTTCAACTCCCGCTGAGGTCGGCAACATTCTTTCGTGGCAACTGATCATGAAAAATTTTCTGTGGTCATTCTCTCCCTTCCGCTGATTCAAGAAGGGCAGTTGTCAGTTTCTGGCGAAAGAATGTGCACAGTATCGGTTAACCGCTTAGAGGATTAAGCCTGCCCAGTAAACGCGTGGCTAGGTACCCAGACCGCGCTCGACATGACCCCATTGGGTTGACTGGGCCGTAAAACCTCAACACAAACAAACAAACAAACACTTTGTCTAAAACTGCACATGACATGGAAGAATGACAGATGGAATGAAACTGTCATTAAAAACTGTCTGGGTAGTGGTTAAATCCATTCTCTTGGTTCCAAATTTCCGGCCTAGGTTCAAATGTTGTAAAACTTCTGCGGAATTCTTGCACGTAAACCTGCAAAACAATACTTATTTGAATAGCTCATGCAAAAAAAAATATTGTCGCGCCAGTATGGGTTATCGGGAGCTAATGGGGGCGGGAGGGGCGGGGGCAGGGGGGTCTGATTCCTGTCTATTCGTTCGGCCGTCAACGGTTGCGTCAACCTAGCGTTTAGGTCATTCACTGAGTAACTAGTTAAGGTAATGCCGTAAGAATTGGTGGCCCACCCCCATTGCTGTTTTTGTTATAGCAATAAAATATGCTTAAACGAACTTTCAGTTACAAAATCTTCTTCCATAACATGGACCCAAAAAAGTGTCCTGTAGTTTTGTGACCAAGGCCTATATGTCATAGTCCTTGAACTTTGTCATGTTAACCCATATTGTATTTGGCTTCATTCCTTACTAACTGTCAAAGCGTTTAATAGGCATGCACTTCTTTCTTTACATGGACTCAAAATATGCTGTACGGATGATGTGACCATGGCGGATATTCCATGGTCTACTGACTGTCACTGTTTAGATGAAAACTCATGTTTAGCTCTATGTCTGGCTAATCATAAGACCTAGTCATCAAACCTGGAATATACTCTAATGGACTCAAACAGTGCGGTATTATTTTTTGACCATGACCCATATTTTACGGTCTGATGATTTTGGCAACTTTATGTCGGCTTTAATGTTTAGCTCCATTTCAGATTAACTTTAAATATACAGTCCTTACATCAGGCGTATACTTCCTCCCTGATATGGTCACTGACGACAAATCTGTTTATGATATTGACCTATATATATTTCAAAGCCTACATTAGTCATAACGTTCAGCTGTATTATAAGACCGGCAGGTCCCGGAAGGCTGGACACCGCCATCCGCGGAATTCTTCTATGCGAAAAGAAATTACGACAAAGCTTCAGATAAGGCGCTTTTTCAGCCGAAAAATACTGATTTTTCTTATGTCTCCATGAAAACATTTGTTGTGGTACTCATTAGAAACGCCTCTAATGAGTTCCCACTACGTAGATTTTCATGGAGAAATAAGAAAAAAAAAAAAAAAAAAAAAAAAAAAAAAAAGAATACTCTGTGAATACCCCTTCTTATCTTGATCTGTAATTAGGAGTTTATACCTCGCAACGAGTATTGTTGTATATTTAATTGGTTCGTTGTAAACATTAATATTTTCTTTTTATTTTCAGCTGCATCCAATCAGTCGGGCTATCCGAAAAGACCACGTGTGAATCAGTATCCAGACCCGGTCGCGCGAAGAGATTCACGAAGAAATCGTGGCAAGAATTATGACGCAGGTCACGTGAATCCCGCATACAGTCGTCACGGCTCGGAGACAGACTCCAACAGCAGTGACATGGATAATCGTGATGTTTCACCTCCACGTGTTCGCCGGCCACGTGGTGGTCAGGATAACCCAGCATTCTCCAGTGACTCATCTTATGAGGACTCTTCTAGTGTGGACGAAGATAAGGTTGAAGGGTTTACGATTGAAGACGAAACATTCCAAGACAGAAGGAAGTCATTCCAGAGAGCGAGAGAAAACGACATTCTTGATGGAAGACGGTCAGACAGGAGTGACAGAGCAAATGGCCGTTACACACGTACGGGGGACTACGGTGAACGGAGATCCAGAAGAGATGATTATAAACCTAGGAATCCCAGAAGTGATTCACCATTAACGATTGAAACGCTTGAAAAACACCAGAAAATAACAAGCGGTAAAAGTGATCAAAAGAGTGACATATCAAGAAGAGATTCAAAGAAGGATAAGAAGAGGAGGGATCCGTCACCTTCTGTTGATAGTTCTGCCACACAGACCGGTTCCCTCGTGACAGAGGGCACGGAATTTACAGCTACCACAATGTCATCGGGCCCGCGCTTTGCTAGAAATCCCAAATTACGACGGAGCTCGCCGTCACGGTCGAGTTCTCACAGACGTTACAGAAAGGATAATAAAGACAGTGCGGGGCGTACACGACATCATCGAACACATAGTGGCGAACGTAGGTCGCGTAGTGGGGAGCGTAGGGATAGGTCAAGGTCACCGGGCGGGAGCTCTCGGAGCAGCGCTTCTTCACGGGATAGACGACGGTCACCCGAGAGTAAATCAGAGGCTAAAGTAGTCAATAGGCAGCAGGAAATGCTACCCATTTTCAAAGACCCTAAAGCTAAAAAGAAATAAAATTGAAGCATGTAGCAGCCATTCGATTTCTGCTACCGTATTTACGCTAAATATTTGGGGACAGTCAGTCCTCAGCAAACAGTGTAGACCCATATCAGACGCCGCAGAACGCGACGTTCTGTGGCATCTGATCAAGGTCTACAGTGTCTGCCCTTCATCTAGCAACTTCAGATGCATGAACAGACAGTGAAATGGACGTTCTAAGACAACTATGGTAAGCAGGGGCGGATCCAGGATGATTTTTAGGGGGTTCGATTTGATCAAATTGTCATACCCTATGTATTCGGACAGACAGGCCTGGGCAAACAGTGTAGACCCAGATCAGACGCCGCAGAATGCGGCATCTGATCAGGGTCAACACTACTGTTTGCCACTCACCCATCAATTTTACACACATTTACAGGTAGTAAAATGGACTTGTTGGAAAGAAGTATATGGTTAAGTGTCAAGAGATGTGATTTAGGGTAACTATGGTATCCCTAATTTATCATAATTATTTATATAAAATTTCCCATGAAAATGAAATTTTGAGTCAAAGGGGATTTGACTGAACCCCACTCCCGAATCCCCTCTGAATCCGCCCCTAATAAGGTATTAAGGTGCCCGAATTTTAGGGTAAATATATTGCATGCTTGTATTGTTTACTCTGGTACGTTTAAATATTAGCAGACGACATTTTGCACAAAAACGTATTTTCTAATTTTTCCTGAAACAGGGTTTGGTAGTTCATTCAAAATTTCTTCTGACGTGAATTAGGACCTGGGCCCAGTTGTTCGAAACTAACGATGTCTTTAGTTAACGTATCGTTAAAACTTTGATCATTAAATACGGCATATACGCTAATATTTTTGCTGAAAAAAAACTTTGCAAAAGCTACTCACATTTTTTCAGCAAAAATACCTGTGAATTAGATATCGTACGTACTAGAACAGTTAACATTTTGACCACAAACGAGCTCGTTAAGCTAACGACACTTTGAACAACTGGGCCCAGATCTTTGAGCTGTAACGTGTTATTATGTACCTTCGGACGTTTGCTCAGTGAAGATTCAGATCAGCCTGTGCATCCACACTGTCTGCTTTTCGTCTGAAGAAGCATTCTGATGAAGGTCCTTGCTGTTCACCTGAAGAACGAGTCTGATCAGAGTACTCGCTGTTCGCTGGAAGAAGTCATGTCTCCTTGGCCAAGCAGAGAACCCACCAAAGACTGGTTAGACTGTGCAGATGCGCAAGCTTATCTGAGTCTTCGTTGGGCACGTATGTCCGAAGGTACCATTTCTCACGCCGGCGTCGGTGGCTCAGTTGGATGCGCCGTCCGACTGAAGACCAGGAGGTCGCGGGTTCAACCCCCGCCGAGGTCGGCAACATTCTTCCGTGGGGATTGATCATGAAATATTTTGTACGGTCATTCTTTCCCTTCCGCTCATTCAAGAAGGGCAGTTGTCAGTTTCAGGCGAAAGAATGTGCACAATACTGGTTAACCGCTTAGAAGACTAAGCCTGCCCAGTAAAGTGTGGTTAGGTAAACTGACCGCGCTCGACATGACCCCATTGGGTTGACTGGGCCGTAAAACCTCAACACAAACAAAACAATTTCTCACTTAATAGCTTGTTTCATAAGGATGCATTTTGGGAACTGCACAAAGCCCTAATTTCATGGAAAAATCAGATAAATTACCGTCTGTTTAAATGGAAGGGATTGATTTTCAAGGGAGGGAGGGAGGTAACTCTTTCAAAATTGTTTTGTCTTACTTCTGAAAATGGCAGAAGGAGAGCATAGAGCCGTTTTTAGAAATACAGTGGTATGCAGGAAAGCAAACGGGAATTCACAAAAATTGTATCTTTTAAAAAAATGAATGAAAATCTACTAATGCTGTTCGTTCACTTAGCACTCTCTGGGTAAATTTTTCAGCAGACGAGGTTTTAAAATATTTTTCTTGTTTATCCCAGAAAAAACAAGTTTTGGCATTTCATGCAAATTATCTGCAATATATTTTGTCTTATTTTTCACAGAAAACAGGTTTTGGCATTTCATGCAAATTGTCTCCAATGGAGACAATTTGCATGATATGTCAAACCCTGTTTTCTGGGAAAAATAAGGAAAATATCATCAGTTTGATGTCTGCTGAATAAAGCATGAGAGTGGTAAAGGTTAAAGGGAAGGGCCCCACTTGGTAGACTTCATACCAGCAAGGGAGACATTGTTTGTGACTTCGTATTCCAAACCGTTTCTGCAACTTGATGACCTTCTGTTTGCTTTTCTGTGCACCAGTCCCCTTCTGAAAAGAGATCTACTCTAAAAGGAAAGAATTTGCTCCCCATGGGGAGCAAATTCTTTCATTTTAGAGAAGACCCCTTTTCAGAAGGGAGGCAAATAATTTTGAGTTGCCCCCACCCGCCGCCCCCATTCCGCACTGAAAGTGTATTCATTCCCCTTAAAGTGCCAGGAGCAAGATGAAATGTTGAGGTAGAATCTATGCATTTATTTTTATATCAGTGTCATTGTATATATTAAATTGAAAATATATATTTGTACATATAAAACATACGCAAAATGTGCTAATCTCTTAACTAACAGGAAGGACTCGACACAGCACAAGAAAACTTGCTTAACTTGAGGTCTGTGCGCCGCCTAAGAAAACAGTACTATAATTTTATTGATTTTAAAAATGCGCAATTTATTCCATTCTAAAAATGGAAAATTACAAAAATAGTTAGCAGAAACATAATGGTGATATTCGAACTAAGAACAAAGAAAGTCTATCGATACAAAATTTAAGCTTTGTAGTAGATAAACTAATAGGGCATCTGAAATCCATCACCGAAAACATGCCTATATAATTTTGACCCCTTTAAACCCCACTTTTATATAGTAATACTGGGGTTTACAGGGGTATGCATTATTTTTCTTATTTCTGCTCAAAAACATAGATTGTGGGTACTCGTTAGAACCGCCTCGCAGAGGCGGTTCTAACGAGTACACACAATCTATGTATTGAGCAGAAATATGAAAAATATCAGAATTTTTTATCTGAAAATTTTCAGTTTTTGGAGGTGAAATTTTCTATATATTCGAATAGGCGTGTTTTCGTAATGCTCACGGAAGTGACCAAACCGAAATTCAGAAATTTCGGTTTGGTCCGTTTCCAGGAGACGCGCGATAACTCCATCAGTTCTTCAATTACAGAGTTAACATAGTGAATAAGTAGACTTTATGTGCACGGGAATCAAATTGCGTCGTTATATTTTGGCTTAACAGAATCTTTACTTAGCGTTACCATAGTGAAATTGGGAATAGCAGTATCCTGAGTATAGCATTAGTCCAGGCAGATTTCTTATTTTCTCCATACATTTTACGAAATTTCTGGCATCCCCAGGTTTCGACTAAATTTCTTTAAGTTCGAGTTATTTATTAACTTGAAATTTCTACTAACTAGAGGTTAAGACTAACTCGAAATTTGATTCGAGGGTTTGATTTAACTCGAAATTTCGACTCTAAAGCTTTGATTACTAAACAATTTCGAATTATTGAGTCGAAATTTCGTACAACTTATCAAAGTTTCGAAATACTAGCAAGACAATGAAGACTGGTCCATGAAAGTGCGTATGACATTATACAAGTTCTTATGTATTTTTAACAGTACAGCATGTTAAATAAAGTGAAATGCAGGTTTTCAAGTGGCCCTAAAATTCCTAAAAAAATCTTATTTTTTTAAAGTCTCCCAAAATTCCTAAAAAAGCACTCAAGAAGGTTCAAATTCCTAAAAAAAGGCCCTTATTTTCCATTAACATCCCTAATTTTTAGCTCGCCGGGACTATGTCCCTGGAGAGCTTATGTTGTCACCAAGGCGTTGGCGTCGGCGTCTGTCGGCGTCCGCGTCGGCGTCCGTGTCGGCGTCCGCGTCCGCGTTAGCACAATGTTTAAGTTTTCAAATGTGTGCATTGTTTTTTAACTGTTTAAGGTACTGCTTTCATATTTGCCCTACAGCTACTTTAGGGTAAGACCTTTCAATAGCATACATTCCCATCCCCAAAATAGACTCTTTATGTAGGTCAAGGTCAGTTCTTACTTTGTTTTTCACACCCATGTTTAAGTTTAGCGTTTAAGTTTTGAAAAGTGTACATAACTGCTGAAGTATTCAGGATAGAGCTCTAATATTTGTGGCCCACACCAACCTTAGGGTTAGATCTTTCAATAACACACACCTCTTCCTCAGTTTGACCGTCTGCTTAGGTCAAGGTCAGGTCATACTTTGTCATTTGAACCATGTTCGAGTTCTGCGTTTAAGTTTTGAAATGTGTTTGTAACTGCTGAAGTATTCAAGATACCGCTTTAATATTTGGCCCACACCAACATTAGGGTAAGACCTTTCAATAGCACAGACTTTTCCTCAGTTTGACCTTCTGCCAAGGTCAAGGTCAGGTTATACTTTGTCAATTAAACCCATGTTTTAGTTTTGCGTTCAAGTTTTGAAAAGTGTTCGTAACTGCTAAAGTATTCAAGATTCTGCTTTAGTATTTGGCCCACACCTACCTTAGGGTAAGACCTTTCAATAGTACACACCCCTTCCTCAGTTTGACCTTCTGCCTAGGTCAAGATCAGGTCATACTTTGTCATTTATAGCTGTGTTTAAGTTTTGAAAAGTGTACATGGCTGCTGAAGTATGTAAGATAAAGCTTTCATGTTTCATCCACACCAGCCTAAGGGAAGATGTTTCATTGGCATATACCCCATCCCTCAGTTTGACATTCTTCCGACATCAAAGTCAGGTCATACTCTGTCATTAATCTTTAATTTTAAAGATTGTTTTTTTTTTATCCGATCAGCCCTTTCCGGCGAGCTGCGTTGTCTTCTGACAACTCTTGTCTCAGTTTCCAGTCTTCATACTGTTAAACTTGGAAGAAACCTTTTGGTTTCTTGGGGACTTCGCCCCTGGACTCCACAATATGATCTTTGTAACATCATTTGTGTGCCAAGATTCAGTTATGGCAGTGCATAAGTCTCCTGTTAATTTATCAGTACATACTAAGAGCTATGGTGATGTGCAGAGATCTAATTGAAAAATGCATTAAAAATCCTAATTTTAGCTCAAAAATTTTGTGAAAATAGCCCTATTTTTTTTTGTGAAAACAGCTCTAATTTTGGCCGAAATTTTTTGTCAAGTAGGACTTGAAAGCCTGGAAATGCAAAGTTTGCAGCAATTCAAATCAAACCAAAAGCTCATGACAAATAGTATGTTTTTATGTAAATTTGATCAAAATCGGATGAAAAATAAGAAACATATTGAGGTTTGAAGACTTCGCAGCCAGCCACATCACGAAAACACGCCTATATAATTTTGACCCCCTTAAACCTCACTTTTATATAGTTAAACTTGGGTTTACAAGGGTTTACATTATTTTTCGTATTTTCGTATAAAAAAAAACCACATAGATTGTGGGTACTCGTTAGAACCGCCTCACCGAGGCGGTTCTAACGTGTACCCACAATCTATGTTTTGAGCAGATATATGAAAAATATCAGAATTTTTTATCTGAATTTTTTCTTTTTTTGGGTGTAAAATTTTCAATATATTTGAATAGGCTTGTTTTCGTAATGTAAATGAATGAATGAATAAATAAATAAAGGCTGAGTTGCCAAGTGGTTAGTGCTCTCGACTTGCAACTCGTGGGAAGGTCCTAGGTTCGATTCCCGCTTGGGACGAGAAAAGTTTCAGAATATACTCAAGGTGCCTGATTTTAGTATAAAGTGGACAGGGTAGCGCTTGGTGTCAGACGGCGGCAGATGGATGATCAAAGAAAAGCAAAGCTGTAGAGCACATATACATAATACATTCACCGCTGCATCCATGTGCTCGAGTTGCGCTAAAAATATACAACAACAACAATAAATAAATGGTTTTAAAGACTCGGTTTACCAGCAAGCATCACTGACTTTTAACCCTTAAAGCGCCAAGAAAATCTGCATCTGAAATTGTCGTCTGCTTATGCCGTCTGCTGCATCTTCTTGCAAACTTTTCAAACTTACATTTTCATATAGGCAAACAGTGTGGACCCAGATCAGACTGCTCCTAAAGGAGCAGTCTGATCTGGGTCCACACTGTTTGCAACAATGACTTTTAAAGTAACCGGCAGAAGACAAAGCAGACGACAATTGTTGTGATTGGCGCTTTAAGGGTTAAGGTAGGATTCGAAGGTGTAGTAAGCTGTCACAAATTGATCAACATTTTCTCACCATCTTGATGTAGGTCATAAATATGAAATAAAGACAACCCTCTTTATACCGACATTCGGTACAGCGACAAAATTCGTTATAATGACAATTTGACTGTCACGAATCCTTCGCTTAAGAGGTAAGAAGTAGTCACTAAATATGTAAGAATATTGTATTTAATACTTTAAAGAATCATATTTTTGAATATTTGTAAGAATCGCCTCATTTGAGGCGATTCTAACAAATATCCAAAACATATGTTCTATGAGGAAATAAGAACAAAACGAAACCTTTCTTACATATTAGTCTGCTCATAAAAAAATCTGTACACATCACGGAAACATGCCTATGTAAGTTTGACCCCCTTAAACCCCACTTTTATATAGTAAAACTGGGGTTTACAGGGGTATACATTATTTTTCTTATTTCTGCTCAAAAACATCGATTGTGGGTACTCGTTAGAACCGCCTCGCTGAGGCGGTTCTAACGAGCACCCCACAGTCTGTTTTGAGCAGAAATGTGAAAAATATCAGAGTTTTTTACCTGAAAATTTTCGGTTTTTGGAGGTGAAATTTTCTATATATTTGAATAGGTGTGTTTTCGTAATGAACAGCAAAATCATTTTAATGGCAACGTCTTTGGGAACAAATGCTGTCGTTGTAACGAGGGTTCACTGTACAAAATTATAACTACATACTGTCACGAAAACAATATTTGGAGCTTCATCTTGCCAAAATTAGAAGGGTCATAACATTTGTACAAATTTTTAGTTTTGTATTACCCCTTAAAGCGCTATGCAAAATTTGTAGCAGACGATATTCTAATTTTTTTTTACTTATTTTTTTTTTCAGAGAGAATAAGTCTTGAAATTTTTATGTGTATCGACTGTTTGGCAGACGATTCACATAAAATGTCAATACTTGTTTTCTCCGAAAAATAAATAAATAAATAAAATTTAATGTCTGCTGCAGCTGTGATTGGCACTTTAACCCTTGTCCTGCTGAATAAATTAAGATGCCACGCCTCCTTCTAATTTTCAGCCAATCAGATTACTTGATCCAGATTGTTGCTATAAATTCACATACTTAATGGCAAACAGTGCAGATCCAGATCAGTTGGCTTCTTCAGAAGCCAACTGATCTGGATCTACACTGTTTGCAAAGGCAGGGTATATCCGGGTTCAGCAGGACAAGGGTTAAGGGTTAACAGGGAAGTTACATATCAACATTCGTCATTTTATTTTTTTTTCTCAGCTTTGTTCTTTTATTTTATATGAGAAAATATGCCCTGGCACGTAGACGATAAGAACGTGAAATGTCAAGCTCTATTTTCTCGAAAAATAGAAAAAATTGCAAAAGTTGACTATAAGCAGACCGTATTTTAAAATGTTTTTCATCTTATGTTTTATTTTTACTTTTGTTGTTTTGAGAAAATACGGTTTGACATATAGATGATTCACATGAAATGTCAAGGCCTATTTTCTAAACGAAAATAATACAGAAATTAAATGCAGTATTTTAGAAATATTTTATTATTTTTATTTTAGTTTTTTTTTCCAGAAAATAGGGCTTTACATATAGATAATTCACATGAATGCCAGTTAAGCCCTATTTTCTCGAAAAAAAAATAATACATTTTTTTGTCTGCTAATTTTGTGAATTTTTTTTTCCATAATAAAGGTTAAGGGTATGTTATGAAAAAATGCGCCTTTATCTTTGAACCTGGCCTCCTCATCAAACAAACAAGAAACCACAACGAATATGTAACAAACATTACGAAAACACGCCTATTCAAATATATAGAAAACTTTACCTCCAAAAACGGAAAATTTTCAGATAAAAAACTCTGATATTTTTCATATTTCTGCTCCAAACATAGATTGTGGGTACTCGTTAGAACCGCCTCGGTGAGGCGGTTCTAACGAGAACCCACAATCTATGTTATGAGCAGAAATAAGAAAAATAATGTATACCCCTGTAAACCCCAGTTTTACTGTATAAAAGTGGGGTTTAAGGGGGTCAACATTATATAGATATGTTTTCGTGATGGACTCAGGTCAGCAATGCTGGTGTGTGCTAATAGTCCGTGTTGTTCGCATATACAGACGAAAAGGCGCAGACATGGATAAGACTGCATATATTCTGGGACCAGTTGAGGTCTGCTTTGTTTGCATTTATGCGATCAGGATTTTTGTTTATGAATATATTCTGCAGTGATTCTGAAAACAGGAAACGAAAAGTCCTTTATCTAAACCGTCGCTGCCATATGCATTAAGGGACATTTTCTCGAGGATTTTAGCTTTAATTAAATTCTATTTTTGTGACTCTAATGACTGGAAATTTATTATTAGGGCCACCGCATGTAAAATATGTCTTCGAAAATGTGCAAATTCAAATCATTCTTTAGCACCCACAAAAATCAAGACCTTCGCAGTATGGCAGTGTAGTCTACGAGCGGCCATAATTCAAAGTGGACCACGAATGCTCTGATTAGACATCGCAGATACGCAAGCTGATTTTGGCTGCTATATAAATATACTTCGATGACTGCCGCACGAGCTGATTTCGGGACTGTCAGCACACTTGCCCTAGTCTTTTCGCATGACGTGGCTCATTTGAAGCAGACGAACATAACCATTAAAGTGCTAAGCCAAATTGTAGCAGACAAAATTCTATTTTTTATTGTTTTTCGAGAAAATAAGACCTGGCATTTCATGTGAATCGTCTGAGTGATTCACATGAAATGACAAGCCTTAGTTTCTCTGGAAAAATAAAACAGCAGAAACAAAAAAAAAGTATTTACCAAAAAAAAAAAAAAAAAAATTAAAATAAATAAAATAATAATAATAAAAACAACAAAAACAAACAAAATTGTCGTCTGCTGAACTTGTGATTAGTGCTTTAAGGGTTAATATAAAGATGCATATGCATGTCTGTTAATGCTTTGCCTGCTGGGTAAAAAATACAGCAGACGACATTTTGAAATATTTTTTTCTTATTTTTCCTAGAAAATTGGATATGACACTCCATACAAATTGTCTGCAGACAATTTGTATGAAGTATCATAGCCAATTTTCTGGGAGAAATAAGAAAAAAACTATCATCAGTTTGTCGTCTGCTGAATCTGCCTATAGCGTGGAAAGTGTTAATTCTAACAACAGCAAAGACCTAAGCAAGCCTGCTCATTAGTGAGTATGTGCCAGTATGTGCCAGAACCTTAATTATTTCACAAATTCAGTAGGCTGAATAATTTGTAGGTCTTTGATAGGATGCGTAGGCTTGTTTTAGATCTTCGCAGTTTGCTTTTTTTTTCTATGCATAACCTCATCTATAGCATTTACGGTAAATAATAAGGCTGGCACAATCAATCGGATAATCGATAATTGATCGATAAATTCCACAAAAAAATGATTATCGTTACAGATTTGCTAATAATCGATAATTTAATTTCTGTGCCTCTAATTTTACTGTATATACCCTTAGTATTCAGACGCCTCAACTCCTTATAATACTTAAACTGAAATTTGAACAAGTACAACATACTACCCAGTGTCTAAAATAGCTGGATGAGTGGCAAACAGTGTAGACCCTGATGAGACGCCGCAAACGCGGCGTCTCATCTGGGTCTACACTGTCAGATCAAATACATACAGTAAAGTACAACATATGGTAAGAGTCATGCTCAGACAGGTAAAATTATGACCAAATCTTCAGTGATTACTAATCGATTAGCGATTGCAATGGCAGAACCGATAATCGATTATCTTTTCAGCTCCGATTAGCCAGCCTTAGTAAATAATAATCCCTTATCCATACTCCGTATACCATACTTATGGAATAGTTTGAAGATGTTTATATGATGCATAATGCAAGAACAGGCTTTAATAATACGAGCCCCAACGTCAGAAAACGCACCTGCAGACGTGTGCGCCCAGCGAAGATTCAGATCAGCCTGCGCATTCGCGCAGTCTGATCAGAATCTTCACTGGGCGCATTTTGGATAGCCAAGGATGCAAAGTTTCTTCATGCGGACAACGAAGACTCTAATCAAACTGCGCGGATACGCAGGCTGGTTTGTGTCCTCGTTGGGCGCTTATGTCAGACATTTTATGACGTGGCACATACGTTGGAATGGCAAAGGCCCAGATCAGCTTGCACTTCTTTGCAGACTGGTCAGGAGTTTCTCTGGTGGGCAATATATTCTGTAATTAGTCCATTGATTATGGTTGTGGACACCGAAGGGCCTGATCAGTCTGCTCGAATGTGCAGATGCAGTTTGATCTAGATGTGCGCTGTTTGTATGTACATGTCTATTCGATTATTTAACCATAACACTATCATGCAAAATTGTAGAAGACGACATTTTGAAATATTTGTTCTTAAATACTTTTTAGAGAAAATAAGGTTAGGCATTTCAAAGATCGACTGCAAATGAAATGTTAAACCTTATTTTTGATGAAAAGTAAAACTATTTCAGAATGTCGTCTGCTGCTGAGAGAGAGATGAACATTACCAGTATTAGCTGACATAAGTAATTGGTATCATAGTGCAGTTCATATACAGGCCTGGATCCCCGATCTGGATTCAGCATTTGGTATTGTATAATATGTAGGCTGCAGCCTGAGAAATTATTCCGTATGATATGTGCGCATAGCATAGACTGAGATCAGCCTACGCATTCTGCACAGTCTTATCGGAGTCTGTTCATTTATATATCTGGAAGTGCCCACATAAATATTTTTCTTATTTCTCCGCGAAAACATATGTTGTGGGTACTCATTAGAAGCGCCTCGCCGAGGCGCTTCTAATGAGTACCCACAACATATGTTTTCATGGAGAAATAAGAAAACTGTCATTATTTAACAAAAATGCCTTATTTCGAGCTATGTACAGTATTTTACAGTATCCAGTGTTCGATACCCGTACGATATAGGCCCTGATCAGACTCAAAATGCGCAGGCTGATCTCGGATTTCGAATATGCGATAGTGTTTCTTTCTCATGCTGCGGCTAATGTTTCGAGCTATTGCTGTGAGAAAATGTGTAAAACTATCTGGGCATATGCAATGAGTGAAAGCCAGTTCTGATCAGTATCATTATTCTTGCAGTCTTAACCCTTCTCTTGCTGAACACGACATGCCCTGTCTTAGCAAACAGTGTAGATCCAGATCAGTTGGCTTCTGAAGAAGCCAACTGATCTGGATCTGCACTGTTTCTCATTAAACATGTGAATTTCTTACAAAAACTCCGGATCAAGTAATCTGATTGGCTGGAAATTAGAAGTGGGCGTGGCATCTTAATGTATTCAGCAAGGCAAGGGTTGACAAGGCCTTTGCTTTCCGTCGGTACCGTATTTACCCTAAGTATTTGGAAATACAGGCTTGAGCAAACAGTGTAGTGTTTTTATAGTCGACTAATCGGAAATTTCTATTTTAGAAACATTTTTCTAACGATTTATTTTCATAGGCAAATTATAGAGAAATGAAATTCAAAGCTATCAATTTGGGTCATTCTAGATTTGTGGTAAATAAAAGTAAAAAAAAAAAAAAAAAAAATGATAAAAATAGCCTTAAAAAAGTAAATCCAAAAATACTCATATTTTTCTTATTTCTCAATGAAAACACATGTTGTGAGTACTCATTAGAAGCGCCTCGCTGAGGCGCTTCTAATGAGTACCGACAACATATGTGTTAATGGAGAAATAAGAAAAATATTATCTGGATACCCCTCTTATTGATCTGGTGCAATGAATAAGTACCTGGAAGAGGGCTAATTCAAGAATGAATATATTTTCTACAAGTCAATTATTGATCGATGATCAGCCGGTTTTACAAAACCGATGATCGACTATGAAAATCTGCCGATGCCCAACACTAATTCAAACTTACTGTAAGTAACGATGCTGCACGAGGAGCGCCAAGGCCCTGATTTGTATACGTCTATAAACATGCATGATCAGGACATGCTCTAGCCCAGCCCATCAGGGCCAGAAAATAGCTGAACATTACGAAAACGTGCCTATTCAAATATATAGAAAATTTTACCTCCAAAAACTGAAAATTTTCAGATAAAAAAAAAACTCTGATATTTTTCATACTTCTGCTCAAAACATAGAATGTGGGTACTCGTTAGAACCGCCTCGGTGAGGCGGTTCTAACGAGTACCCACAATCTATGTTTTTAAGCAGAAATAAGAAAAATAATGTATACCCCTGTTTTACTATATAAAAGCGGGGTTTAAGGGGGTCGAAATTATATAGGCATGTTTTCGTGATGAAGTGGTTCGTGAGAGGATTCAGGTCAACAAAAATTCCACATTTCGGAGGAAACGCCTCGACGTTCCTAAAATATTGTTGACCCCGAAGGTAAACTTTTACTCACATTTGAGCATACATTCGTACATGCCCCGAATGCCCTCTTTCGCATGGCTCGGTTCACTTCTGATATGTGTTACATGTAACAAGAATATCAAGACGTTTTAACATTTTACACAATAATATTTTTTATAAAATTGCCTTTAAATCTTGAAAATGTATTTATTCTATTCTACTCTTTAATCTTATCATCTTATAAATGTATAAATGAACTTATATTTACATCATATGTTTTTTGTACATCATATTTTGTTTTATTGTGAAATGAATGAATTTAAACATGCCATAGCTCTTCAATGCATGTATTATGTCATGGAAACAGCGAGTAAAGGAAAAATCAACTTGCCTCTTGTTGTTAAGTTTATATAATCCCCCCCTCCTCCCCGACCATTTATGTAAATTTATCACCAGTTTACAGTGATTCCTCGTTACAACGACATTATTTGTTCCCAAAGATATTGCCCATTATAATGGATTTGTTGTTGTAAAGAATCCTTAATGGACAGAATAACATGTAAACATTGTTTTATTCTTATTTCCTCGTAGAACACATGTTTTGGATATTTGTTAGAATCGCCTCCGTGAGGCGATTCAAACATATATACAAAACATGTTACTTGCAGTGTTAATGCAATATTCTTGGATAATTACTCATTAATTATCACCTCTTGAACGACGGTTTCGTGACATTCAAATAATTATTATAACGAATTTTGTCGTTGTATCGAGTGTCGGTATAAAGAATATTGACTGTATCCCAGTCTAAATTTAGCATACATGTCATCTGGATCCCCGATCTGGATTCAGCATTTGATATTGTAAAATACTATTTGCGGATGGCCTTGTGGGGTCCTGTCAAGCCAGTCAGATTACCTAACAACTCTTTTTCTGGGCAGATTTAGTCTTCTTAAGCGGTTTACCAGTACTTGTGCACATTCTTTCACTAGAAACTGACAGATGCCCTTCTTGAATCAGCGGAAGGGAAAGAATGACTTTATAACGATTTTGTTACGATGTTTGTTGGGTCTTAACCCTTGTCCTGCTGAACCCGGATATACCCTGGCTTTGCAGACAGTGTAGATCCAGATCAGTTGGCTTCTGGATCTGCACTGTTTGCCATTAAGTATGTGAATTTATATCAACAACCTTGATCAAGTAATATGACTGGCTGAAAATTAGAAGTGGGTGTGGTTTCTTAATTTATTCAGCAGGACAAGGATTAAGTTGGGTCTTAAGGGTGTTTATTGGGTCTTAACGGTGACTGATACACTTTCAGTGAAGGTATTTTTTTTTCGTTTTCAAAATTATTTTGCGACCCTTCAGAAAAGGTGTCTGCACTAAAAGGAAAGAATTAGGGAGCAAAAATTCGTTCCTTTTAGGATAGACCCCATTTTAGAAGTGGATTGTTGTACTGGAAAGCAAACAGGAAGTCATAAAAATGTCCTCCTTGTCAAAAATGATAGAAATTCTGCCAAGTGTATCCGGAAACTTTAGGAGCAGTCTGATCTGGGTCCACACTGTTTGCCTATATGCAAAATGTAAGTTTGAAAAGTTTGCAAGAAGATGCAGTAGACGACATAAGCAGATGACATTTTCAGATGCAGATTTTCTTGGCGCTTTAAGGGTTAAATGGATTCTTAAACAAATTGAAGTCAGTCGCAAAACTGAAAACAGCTAAAATGTCAAGTTTTTTGGACTAGATTAGCAAGTGTAGGCCAATTAGGCTTCATCAGTGACCCTCAGTTTGCCGCTTAACCCTTAAACTGCCAATCACAACAGTTGTCGTCTGCTTTGTCATCCGCTTGTGATTTCAAAAGTCATTTTTGCAAACAGTGTGGGCCCAGATCAGACTGCTCCTCTAGGAGCAACCGATTTTGGTCCACACTGTTTCCCTGTATGCAAAAATAGGTTTGAAAAGTTTGCAAGAATATTCAGCAGACGACAAACACAGACGACATTTTCAGGTGCAGGTTTTCTTAGCATTTTTAGGGCTAATATTTTCTTAAGAACTAAGAAAGCTTTGAGACAGTCTTCATAAAGCAGACTGTTCAAACTATGATCGTAGGTTGACCTTTGGCCTTTTTACGGCAAGGTCAGATCTGCTTCCGTATAGGTTTCTATTGCGAAAATGCTTAAAAGTCATTTTTTTTTTCAAAGTAAAGACTGACAGAAGAAATAGAGCCGCAACGTAAGAAAGCGTACCTTCTGACATGTGCGCCCAACGAAGACTCAAATCAGCCTGCGCATTCGCGCAGTCTTATCAGAGTCTTCGTTGTCCGCATGAAGGAATTTTAAATCCTTGGCAATCCAAAATATGCCCAGTGAAGATTCTTATCAGACTGTGTGAATGCGTAGGCTGGTCTGAATCTTCGCTGGGAGCATATGACCCCATTGGATTGACTGGGCCGTGAAACCTCAACACAAACAAACAAATATCCGAAGGTATGTTTTCTGACGTTGCGGCCCCAACTTGCATCATGAGATCTAACCCAGCGGGCACATGACATTAATACAACGTCGCCTCAACGTCGAAGCAACGTCATGACGTTTCATCGACGTTGAGCCGACGTTGTATAAACATCATGAACCCGCTGGGTTAGATCATATGATGTTAATACAACGTCGCCTCAACGTCAATGCAACGTCATGACGTTGCATCGACGTTGAGCCGATGTTGTATAAATGTCATGTGCCCGCTGGAATAGCGAAACCTTTCCGCCACAATCTAAATTACCACGTCTGTCTCTGTCTCTGGATTGAAGCTTTATTCACATGATTGCGGCTGGTTGACCAAGTGGCTGCCCTGCCCATATAAGTAAATACCAGGTCTATATAAAATCACACTTCACACTTTGAAATTGATTTTTATGAAACTTACAACAAATGGTTGAAATGACGACAGCATTAGCTTTGGGTGCAAATTAGGCCTGGACTACTTACATTACTTTTATTTTCTGTGTGCTCAGGTGAGCGATGCAGGGGCGTTTTGATCCTCTTGTTTAGTTTATACCTTAATACCTGCGGCCACAGCCTAAAGTGCAGCCTAGGAGTTAAGCGATCGAGTCATTGAAAACCCATGTATATCCCATAGATGTTTGTCAATGGCGTTTTTGAGTAAATCTTTGTTGCTGTAACAGGCACCGTCGATGACCTTGTGGACTGAGTGATAAAACAGTTTCTGAAGCTAAATCGAAAAATTTAGGTGTAATGAAAGTATAAATGAGATAACTTCGGGTTTCGACAGACATACGAAAATTAAGCAGGGACACAGCTTTTCCCTCAAAGATTGAATGCACACCCTGCAAAGACCCAGATCAGCCTGCGCTGCGCTCTGACTCACTGACTCCCACAGTCTGCCCTAAGATTGGATGCACAAGTTGATCTGAGTCTTCGCTTGGTACACTTGCAGTAGTGCAGGAAATAATTTGTCCCGGCTGAATTGTTACTTGCAGCACACATAAAATCAACCAACCCAGCTAGCATCCTTTATAAATCTATAGCGGGCCGATAACGACCCGCTATTGATTTATAAAAAAAATGCCTACTGGGAAGCTTTGTTACGACTACAGCCGAACTTCAATTGCTCGAATATCTTTGGGACCATGTAAGTTTGTTCTAGACATGAGTAGTTCGAACCTTTTAGCGTTAATATTGCGCCAGGTCAGGAGGCGAATGGGGATAAATTAGGAATGTCTTTCCGGTCTTCTACAAAATAATGGTATGTTGAGTGTACTTATTAGAATCGCATCGGAGGGGCGATTTTAATGAGTACACACACCATACATTTACATGATGAAATAAGAAAGTGTCCCTAAAATTTCCCTTAACCCTTGTCATGCTGAATAAATTAAAATGCCACGCCCACTTTTAATTTCCAGCCAATCAGATTACTTGACAAACAGTACAGATCCAGATCAGTTGGCTTCTTCAGAAGCCAACTGATCTGGATCTACACTGTTTGCTAAGACAGGGCATGTCGTGTTTAGCAAGAGAAGGGTTAATATTGTTTATGGCTATTGGAAGAATTTCCTAGGCTCAAAACGTGTTTGAATCAGCCACAGTAAACGAGCCATAGGTGTTCGAGTCAATGAAGTGTTACTCGTACTGTTATTGGAACGTGTTCAAGATAGTTTTTTTTTTCTACTTTCAGCTTCATCTCGACATCAGGACGTGAAAAGTGTACGTGTTAATCAATACCCAGATCCGGTCGCACAAAAAGAGTCACGTGGAAGAGACAAAACTCGTAGCAAGCACAATGACGTAGGGCACGTGAATCCCGCGTACAGCCGTCATGGTTCGGATAGTGGCTCCACCAGCAGTGACATGTTTAATGGTGATATTACGCCGCCACGTGTGAGGCGGCCACGTGGTGGTCAGGATAACCCAGCATTCTCTAGTGACTCATCTTTCGAGGATTCTTCTAGTGTAGATAAAGAAAAGTCAGAAGGTATGGTTAAGATTGAAGACGAAACTTTACAGAAAGAAAGAAAAAAATCATTACAGAAGACGAAAGAAAACGATATTCTTCAGGGAAGACGGTCTGACAGAAATGACAGACCAAATGAGCGTTATACACGTACTCCTGAATACAGGTATATAGAAAGAAAGCCTAGGAGGGATGATTATATACCTAGAGACCCCAAAAGTGTTCCTCCTTTAACAAAAGAACCACAAGAAAGAACAAGAAGTAAAAGTGAACAAAAGAATGACGTACCAAAAAAAGATGTGTCAAGGAACAGGGAAACGTCACCTGATCTAATGAGTTCTATAACTCAGACTGCATCGTCGGTAACAGATAGCACAGAGCTTACTTCCAGTACTAAATCGTCAGGCCAGAGGTTCGTGAAAGACAATGAGATCCCGGACGGAAAATGGCCGGACATAAACAACAAACGACGATCAAGCAAGGACGATTATAAATTTAGGGCCCAGAGGAATGTTTCTTCTTCAACTATAGAAGCACATGAAAAGCACGATAAAATAACAAATGATAGAAATGAACAAAAATCTGGCACTTTAAGAACCGATAAGTCAAAGAACAAAGTAACTTCATTTCTAGAAGATGCATTTTTAATGCAGACAGAGAGACCACAATCGACTACCAGTACAAAATCATCGGAAAACGACAAAACTGACGGAAAACTGCCAGATAGGAATGAAAAGCCAGATGCTCGCTACACAAGAACTGGTAGATACGAAGAAAGGGGGTCAAACAAGGATGATTATAGACCAGATACCCCCAGGAATATTTCTCCTCCAACTATAGAAACGCTTAATAAACAGGAAAAAAAGACAAGCGATAGAAGAGAACAAAAGAGTGACAAACCAAAAGAGGATAAATCAAAGAACAAAGACACCTCACTTGCAGTGGAAACGCCCTTAACCCATACTAGAGCTTTACTAACAGAGGGACCGGAAGTGACCACCAGTACAGAATCGTCGGGTCAGAAGTCCGCGAAAGAAAGCGCGGCACTTGATGAAAAACAGCCATATAGACATGACAAATCAGATGTTCGTTACACACGAACTGGTGAATATCAAAAGAATGAATCCAGAAAAGATGATTATAAATTTAAGTCATCCAGGAATGTTTCTCCTCCAACTACTGAAACTCTTGGAAAACACGAAAAAAGAAAAAGTGAAAAGAGTGAACAAAAGAATGAAAATTTAAAAACAGATACAAAAAAGAAGGAATCTTCCAGTTCTATGACGCAGACTAGAACTTTACTGACAGAGGGACCAGAATTGGCCTCCAGTAAAAAACCATCTGGTCAACGATATGCAAAAGAAAATGACATGCTTGAGGAAAAACAATCATACAGTTCTGACAGGTCAGATGTTCGTTACATGCAAACTGTTGAAAACTATGAAAACAGTCCACGGAAGGGAGATTATAAACCTAGGAGTCCCAGGAATGTTTCTCCTTTAACAACAGAAACGTTCGAAAAATACGAAAAATTGAAAAGCGATAGAAGTGAACAAAATGATAACTCAATGAAAGATAAGTCCAAGAAGAGAGAATCGTCACCTTCAGTGGCTAGTTCCGTGTCTCAGACCAGATCTGTACCGACAGACGGCACAGAATCGACTACCAGTACCATACAATCTGGTCGGCGGTCCAAGAAGGAAAATCTCTTTGATAGAAGAAGTTCAGGTAAGAATGACAGGTCAGATGTTAATTACACACGAACTGGTGAATACCGTGGAAGAGGGACGAGGAAGGAAGATTATATAGCTTCGACCCCACAGAGTGCTTCCATTTTGACGATAGAAACACTTGAAAAACATGAAAAACTAACAAGTGGTAAAAGTGAACAAAAGACTGATTCACCAAAAAAGTCTTCCAAAAAGGATAAGTCAAAGAAGAGGGAACCTTCACCCACAATAGATACTGCTGCAACTCATACTGGGTCTTTAGTAACAGAGGTTACAGATTTTACTGCCACTACACTGTCAAATCCACACTACGCCAAAAATGCTCGACGGAGCTCGCCATCACGGTCGAGTTCTCTAAAACGCAAAAAAGACAATAAAGATCATCCTAGAACACATAGTGGTGAGCGTAAGTCAGGTAGTGGAGAACGTAGAGATAGGTCAAGGTCACCGGCCAGTAGCACTCGCAGCTCTCGGAGCGGTAGTTCTCGGAGCAGCAGAAGATCTCCCGAGTCTAGATCACAAGCCAGACGAGTCAATAGGCAACAGGCTATACTCCCCATTTTCAAGGAGACGCCCTCAAACAAAAAATCGTAATACAGTTAACTCTCGTTATCTCGACCTCGCTTATCTCGAATACCTGCTTATCTCGAAGTGAAAATCTGGTCCCTGCTTAAACATGAAAATCTAAAAACAGGTAACAAAATATTGTGGAAATGAGGAGAAATTGCTCCTAAGGAGCAATTTCTCCTCTTTTCCACAATATTTTCAATATATCTCTAACTTCGGGATTCAAATTACATATACATTTGTTAAATGTGGTTGTTCGATTTATTTTTCTTCTATTCTTGAAATCTAATATATCGAGGTACAGATATCTCGAAGTATTTCAGAGTCCCTTGGAATTCGAGATAACGAGAGTCGACTGTACTTCAATCTGGTTGTAAAATTTTCAATATATTTGAATAGGCATGTTTTCGTAATGTGTGTCTTCTGGGCGCACGTTATCTTGTAGGAAATGCTGTGTTCCGACTCAATTTTGTTATTGTTCCATGCCTTGGGTAGGCTATACGTCATAATTCCGTCCTTTTTGTTTACAATCGATCCAGCTTATACATACACCAAATTTTCTTTAAGGTTGTTATCCACGTGATTATCATGGACCAATGAAACCAAAGCGCGCGTTAGACGGACTAACCTAAATGTTCACGATATGAAACCAACAACCTGTTGTCTCCGAACCGTACTCTGTTCTAAAACCTGGACTGGGACTGCGGAAAACAGTGCAAACCCAGATCAGATGCCACAGAACGCGGCGTCTGGTTAGATTCTGCACTGTTTGCTTAAATGACAGGACAGGAAGTTAAGGGTTAAATGAAACAGTCTTAAGTCCCCGTTCAGGACTATTTTCCCAGCCTACATTCAGAGACAATTTACCCACTAGTGCTGTCAGTGTTTTGGTTTTGATTTTTGTACTGCATTTGTGCCATAAAATGATTTTTTTTTTTTTTTTTTCTTTTTGCAATTCGATCACAACAATTTTTTTTTAATCCATCGACATACTTTTGTATATATATATATATATATATATATATATATATATATATATATATATATATATATATATATATATATATATATATATATATATATATATATATATATAATCAGAAGTGCCATGCATCCTAGGCATTAAATGAAATGTTCGCAAAACATAAATAGTAAATTGGGAAACATTAGAATTGTCAATTATAGGGTCGATTGTTTACAATCTAGCATACACCATATAATATAGTTTCCTTAAGATCGTTGTCCACGTGATTATCATTGACCAATAAATTCAGGTAACGGTAATTATTTTTGTCGCTGTGACGTCAGAGTGTGGTATGAAGAGGGTTATCTGTAAAACGTAGACTGTGCTTAAGTGCTGGGACATTTGCAAACTGCAGACCCAGATCAGACGCCACAGAACGTGGTATCTGATCAGGGTCTTCACTGTTTGCTTAAATTACTGGAAGTTAAGGGTTAAATGAAACAGTCTTAAGTTCATTTTCCCAGCCTAAACTCGGAGACAGTCGACCCACCAGTGCTGTCAGTGGTTTGATTTTTGTTGTTTCAGTTCAAAATCCATAGTTCATTTGGTCAATATCTCTAAATTTGTGAATTTGAGAATAGAGGCTTTCTAGATCGCATACAAATGAAGTTAGCAGATAACAGTTGTTTAACTGGTTGGCTTCTTAAATCCAAAATTATTACGAACCATGATTTATGTGAGATTGTATACCATTTCATTAAAAGTCGAGACTCTAGTGCTGGGGAACTTTATTAGCTAGAAATATGCAGTGAAAGTAAGATGTCAGAAAAGTACATGCATATTAGAACATTTTTAAACTTAATTTTCGCTGTTGGAAAGGATGAAAAATCTTAACCCTAGTCCTGCCGAACCCGGATATACCATACCTTTGCAAACAGTGTAGATCCAGATCAGTTGGCTTCTGAAGAAGCCAACTGATCTTGATCTGCACTGTTTGCCATTAAGTATGTGAATTTACATCAACACTCTGGATCAAGTTATCTGATTGGCTGAAAATTAGAAGTGGGCGTGGCATCTTAGTTTGTTCAGCATGACAAGGGTCAAAATGAAGTCCAGTGTTTTGGAGTAAAACAGAGGCTAAATACAGTCGAACCTCGTTATCTCGAACGTTTATTTCGAATTACCGCTTATCTCGAAGTGAATATCTGGTCCCTGTTTTAACATGAAACTATGACAACAGGTAACAAAATAATGTGGAAAAGAGGAGAAATTGCTCCTCAGGAGCAATTTCTCCTCTTTTCCACATTATTTTATATATATATTTCTAACTTCAGGAGTCAAATTACATATTCATTTGTTAAATGTGGTTTGTCAATTTATTGTTTTCCTCACTCTTTCAACTCTGATATGTCGAGGTACGGATATCTCGAAGTGTTTCAATGTGTCCCTTGGAATTCGAGATAACGAGAGTCGACTGTACATTGTATTGTGATTAGATGTCCATAACATTCAACGATATATAGAAACTATTTAAAGCTACGAAGTAAAACGTTTAAGAAGATTATACATTAACTTTGTAGGCGTTTGTCTCGACGTTCAGTATATTTTAATTGGTGCTTATGAATGACGAAAACATAAAGGTATAAAAGTTTGTTTGTTTGTGTTGAGGTTTTACGGCCCAGTCAATCCAATGGAGTCATGTCGAGCGCGGTCTGTTATCCTAACCACACGTTTACTGGGCAGGCTTTGCCCTCTAAGCGGTTAACCAGTATTGTGCACATTCTTTCGCCAGAAACTGACAACTGCCCTTTTTGAATCAGCGGAAGGGAGAGAATGACCGTAGAAAATATTTCATGATCAATCTCTACGAAAGAATGTTGCCGACCTCGGCGGGGGTCGAACCCGCGACCTCCTGGTCTCCAGTCGGACGGTGCATCCAACTGAGCCACCGAGGCCGGCAGGTATAAAAGTATATGTGCTGGATAATTGTTAAAATATTTATTTATATGTAAGCTGAGCATAAAACTATATTATGATGTACCAAATTTATCACAGTATATCAGCAAATCGACAAAAAAAAAAAAAAAAAAAAAGCAGAATATAATAATAATAAAAAAAGTCAATACAACGTCACTTTAATGTCGATGGAACATCATGCAAGCGAATGACATTTATTTATATAATGTTATCAGTCAAGTAATTTTATATTCGTCAAGTTACAGGTCCGAGGTCGGCCGTATTGGTGACCTGGACCTGTAACTCAGCCAATACGAAAATTACTTGATTAATGATAATTTACTAAATTAACTAAAACAGCTTGCTTAGCGATGATTATTTCAATAAAGAAAAAAAATTCATAGCAGCTGTATGGCCAAGTGTATACCCATCATCTTAATATGACTGAAATACTTTAAAAAATATGAAATACGTTGAAAATGTAAAACCGGGTAAAGCGGCATACCATCCACCCCAATAACAAACTCTGCTGAGAAGGACAAAGTCGGCTTACAAAGGACATTACGAAAACATGCCTATTCAAATATATAGAAAATTTCACCTCCAAAAACTGAAAATTTTAAATAAAAAACTCTGACATTTTTACATATACCTGCTCAAAACATAGATTGTTTTTACTCGTTAGAACCGCCTCGGCGAGGCGGTTCTAACGAGTACCCACAATCTATGTTTTTTAGTAAAATAAGAAAAATAATGTATACCCTTGTAAACCCCAGTTTTACTATATAAAAGTGGGGTTTAGGGGAGTCAGAATTATATAGGCGTGTTTTCGCGCAATAAAACAATCTGAGGCAACACGACTCGTATTGGCTGATTTTTTCTGTACTGGCCGAGTTTGTTATGAATATGATGCGGTCGATTTGGCGATATCGAAACTATATTAAGGTAGTTAATTGATAAAACTTCGCTTTAACGTCATAACGTTGCGTCTACGTTTATGCGACTCTTTTGTGTCCGTTGGGAGGGAAATGTCCGTTTACGTTTTATTTCTTAGAAAGCTGGATGTGGCCAATGCTAAAACTTGAGTGATGCAAAGGAAAGTTTTACTGCCCCTGTGCCATTTTATGATTTTTATACTTCTTTTTGTTCTGTAATCTGCGTTCCTGTATTGTTATATATATTGCATATTAATTTTAATTTGTAAGCGAAGTGTTAGTGTTTTATTTCCAGTGCTATTTTAGGTATTTGTTCATTATATTTTGCTTTAAGTATTTTTAGCATTTTGCTTCAAATCTGATGTTATAATTAAGTACTTTGTGACCTCATTTGCATGTGTATTTAACACAAATTCGGCATTAAAAGGACTCCTCCCCACCACTCAAATTTATCTTCTTGTAAGCCTCCGCCATTCGAAGCAAGGCGGAAAGGGCTTATAGTGTTACTCCTGTCCTTCCGTCCGTCCGTCCGTCCTTTCTAATGCATGGGTACTTATGTTGTTATCCAGAGCAGCTGTGATACTTATGTGACTATAGTCCCAAAAGTCGATTTTTAGCCACACAATTCAAGATTTTAATGTGTCTACGGTATAAATCCTATTTAAATACATTGAAACTGTCCGTCAAATATAGCCACCTAAGGACTCATTTGTGTGTACGGACGTCCGTCCCCGTCCGCGTCTGAGATGGCGTTAGCAATTTGCGTTTCAGTTTTTCAGGCGTTAGCAATTGCGTTTAAGTTTTTTTTCAGGCGGGGGCATTCGTGTCCTTTGGACACCTTTCTAGTTTGTAGATAAGTTCATGCCCACTGGGCACCTGACATTTATACAACGTCGCATCAACGTCGATCACGACGTTGCATCGACGTTCATTCGACGTTGTCTCAAAGTTGTGTGCCCGCGGGGTGTTTTTTTTTGTGATGATTTCAGTTACTCTTTTTATGTTTTGCACCTAAGCTACCTTATACTTACAAGAATCGCTTCATCGTGACTGTTTAATAATTGCCTCCTTTGGATCATTCTAGATCCGCCCTGAGGAGCCTGGTACAACATAGAGGCTACGACCAGCATTTCTGGGTAAAGAACTATCATCATACTCACAGTGCATGCTTAGTTCTTAAATTTTAAATATAACCATAAAAAGAAGTGTTTCTTCTATCCAGAATGCTGGAAAATGCCCAAATTTACCCCTTTTTGTAATTAAAAAGGGGGAATCTGGGAAGAGGACAGGGGCGGTTCCAGGATGACTTCTGATGGGGTTCCATTTGATCAAATTACCGTACTTACTCTACGTATTCGGACAGACAGAATTAAGCAAATAGTGTAGACACAAATCAGACGCCACAGAGGGCGGGCGTGGGGGTTGGGAGTGGGGTGGGGGGGGGGGATGATGGAGTAAAACATTATGAAGAAGTTCACGTGATGTTTTCCGAATCTCCCTTTTCTTCGATTAAGCCTATGTAAGCTCATTGTCTCTTTAATTGCAATATCAAATTGTTGTTAATAGTGCCTTAATTCCTACAAATAATATTTATTTTATATATATTTACATCATATATTTGTGCAATTGTAATTTTGATTTAGTTCGAAATGAGTGATGTACTCTGTGATTTATAAATACCATATACAAGCTTAACCAAGCGAAAATGTACCTTCGGATCATATGCGGACAGCGAAGGCCCAGATCAGACTGCGCGGATGCGCAGTCTGATCAGGGCCTTCACTGTCCGCTAGAACAATCTTTGGATACAAATGAATGTATGAACGGGGAGTAAAGGATAATCTTAACGTTTGCTATTTGCGCATGTGCGAAGGCACTTTTTCGCTTGGCTCAGCCCATATAAAGCTGATTTGATTGCATGTAAACAGCGAGTAAACATCGTATAAAAGAAAATCAATTTGTCAGCTTGCATCTTTTTGTTCCGTTCCACTTTAAAGAATCCCCACTTCGGTTAACCCTGTTCCTGCTGAACCCGGATAATCCCTGCCTTTGCAAACAGTGTAGATCTCAGAAGCTAACTAATATGGATCTACGCTGTTTGTCATTTAGTATTTTTTTTTATCCACAACCTGCATCAGGTACTCTGATTGGTTGACACCTAAAAATGGACATGGCATCTTAATTTATTCAGCATGACAAGGGTTAAGACATATGCGGGGAGGTCGCGGGTTCAACCCCCGCCGAGGTCGGCAACATTCTTTCGTGGAGATTGATCATGAAATATTTTCTACGGTCATTCTCTCCCTTCTGCTGATTCAAGAAGGGCAGTTGTCAGTTTCTGGCGAAAGAATGTGCACAATACTGGTTAACCGCTTAGAGGACTACTCCGCCCAGTAAACGTGTGGTTAGGTAAACTGACCGCGCTCGACATGACCCCATTGGGTTGACTGGGCCGTAAAACGTAAACACAAACAAACAAAGACATATGCGGACTGACTGCATGGCCTAAAGATCGCAGCCCAGTCACCAGTTAACATATCACAACACATATAAAGATAAAATTTATACAAGAATGTAAAATTGCCGTACAATTACGATGAATATATATGATGCGCAACATGGTAAAATGGCCCTTATGCCACATGCGAACAGCGAAGGTCCAGATGAGCGTGCGCATCCGTGCAGTCTGATCTGGTTATTCTTTTTTCGTCGACATATACTACAGTATCCACTGATTCTGGAAGCGGACAACGTAGGCCCAGATCAGCCTGTGCGAATGCGCAGGTTTATCATGGCCTGCGTTGTTCGCAAATTGCATAAGTGCCCTTTTCGTGCGTTGCGCATCAATTATGTGCAAAGCTGTCTACCACCAGGTCTACCTCATGTACACTACATACATACGTTCCACGTCATGCGAAAAAGTGCCTTCGAACATGAGTAAAATGCGCGGATTCAGAGCATCCTGCGCATGCGCAAAGTATCATCCGGGCCTTTGCTCTCCATTCATACATTTTATAATATATAATGATTGTGTTAGCGGGCAGTGAAGGCCCTGATCAGACTGCGCGAACGCGCAGGCTGATCTGGGTCTTAGCTGTCCGCATTTGCCTGAAGGCACGTTTTCGCATGGCTGGGTCCATGTATATCACATCAACACTCTATGTGAGTGAACTCTGCGCTTGCTGTGACACTTAGAAAGGCGTCGCCCAGAAATGGTGGAGGAAACCAATGTCCAAACGACACGCCCTTCGAACTCGAATTCACCATGGTGACACACAAAAGAACTTAATACAGAGCCTTACCAAACTTCGTACCTTCTCAGTGTTGTTTCGGCATTGTTTCAGCGCGCTGTTTAAAATCGACAAAGGAAATATTGGTGAACAACGCTACAATATATTGAGATAGTAAAATGATGTATTTCAGGCTTGGCTTTATTTCCAAAGGCAGTCTGTTAGATTTTCATATTACTTCACTGCAGCTGGTGTTAAGTGCCATGTGGCGGTCGTAGAACGTCCTCTAGTACTTCATCATAGTGCAGATTATATTTGTATTTCCTTTGAAATCAGTGAGTCCATTCTGGTTTCTTAGAAAATCGAATACCGCTTAATAAAGCGCCAATCACAACTGCAGCAGACGACACTTTATTTTTATTTATTTATTTTTTATTTTTTTTTTATTTTTCAGAGAAAACAAGCTTTGATATTTCATGTGACTCGTCTGCTAGGCAGACGTGAATCGTCTGCTTGGCAGACGATTCACATGAAATTTCAAGACTTGTTTTCTCTGAAAAAAAAAAAAAAAAAAAAAAAAAAAAATGAATGTCGTCTGCTACAAATTTTGCTTGGCGCTTTAAGGGTTAATCCGGTACTAGGGGACGTATACAGCCTCGAAAATTACAGTGCTATATATGAAGAGGCCAAGTCTCTGATTTTCATTCTTTTGTGTGATTTTGTTCTAGAGGCAACCATAAGATTTTCACTTGCACGTCTCATTTGCAGAAATACCCCAAGAAAAAATTGTCTTAATAGGGATCAAATTTTCTCCAAGTTTCGCATACTTTCCATAGCACACCTTCATGCATATATTTTATCGCCTAATGTATTACTAAAGTTTTACCACAAAATTTCGCGGACTGTTGCTTGTAAAAAGCGCATCTTAACATAAAACGAATCGCCCGTCGTTTCCATACAAGACAGCTCGATGGATTATGCTTGCCTATTTCCAACTCAAAAGAATGCAGTTATTCAGTTGAAATTGTTACAAATTCAGCTTATTTAAATTGACTGAAAAAATGTGCAGAACGGAATACAAATGAACTGCTTCACGCAGAGAGAGACTTTTATCGTATATGCAAGTAGCGAAGGCCCTAATAAGACTGCGCACGCGTTGTCTGATGAGAGCCTTCCCTGTTCGCCTGGATGAAACCGAGATGAAATCTTGATAAGACAGAATCTATTTGGGAAAAACTAACAGCGCTGGCCGGAATGCAGGGTTGCACTGGCTAATTTAATTCCTCAATTTTCGCACTTCTCTACCCCTTTTTGTGTATGTGGTTCAAATTTGAAATGGTAAAGTAGTTTTTTGATATACAACCAAGGTAACGCGTCCTACTCATAATTTGTTGATCCTAGTCATGGGAATATCATGGCAGGGTTTTACATCTTCTTGTCATTCATCCAGAAGGTTTTAGACACATCAACAGGTTTGTAAGATAGATCAATGAGCCCGTACTGGAATTTTTCAAAATTATAAGAAAATCACTAATTTTTCAAAACTATATGTGAATCACTGATTTTTCAAAATTATATGAGACCCACAAATTTTTCGAAATTATATGAGAATCACTGATTTTTCAAAATTATATCAGAATAACTGATTTTTTTTTTCAAAATTATATGAGAATCACTATTTTTTTTCAAAATTATATGAAAATAACTGGTTTTTCAAAATTATATGACAGTCACTGATTTTTCAAATTTATATGAGAAGCACTATTTTTCAAAATTATATGAGAATCACTAATTTTTTTTAAAATATATGAGAATTACTATTCTTTCAAAGTTATATGAGAATCATTAATTTTTCAAATCATATGAGAATCACTAATTTTTCAAATTATACGAGAATCACTAATTTTTTAAAAGTATGTGAGAATCACTGATGAGGGATAAGTGGCCGAATCTAGCTAGTATGGTGCAGAAAGTAACTCATGATGACCATCTCTCCGTTGGTGAACAGAGGGCAACGTATAATAACATATGTTAACCAAAATATGGTAGTACTTATTATTATCTGACTAGCGGAAGGGTGCCATTCCTATAATGATGGATGCTGTTGAATACATTTACATATTCACCAATTCCCATTATTACCTGGCTGAAAATTATTTATTGCCAAGCAAATCCGCGCTTTTGTAGGAAAAATACATTGCGCGCTTTTGATATGCCAGTGTGCGCTTTCGTAAAACGCCGCATCACTGATATGCAGCATGGTACCTTGTACGAAGGGTACATGGAGGGATCTTTTAGAAAAACAGTAAAACCTCAATAGTTCGAACACAGATGGCTCATTCACCGTGGATAATTCGAACTCAGTTTTGAGTCCCTAGGAAATTCTTCCGATAGCATGAACATGTATATTGTGTAGGCGATTCTAATGAGTAGACTCATTACATTATTTCATAGAAGACCGAAAAGGCATCTCTAAATCATCTCCATTTGCCATCTGAACTGGCGTTAAGACTTACCATCAGTAGCTCGAACTACCTATGTCTAGAACAATGTTTCCATGGTCCCAAAGATGTTCGAGCCATTGAAGTGCGACTGTAGAAAGTAAGATGAAAAGGTGTCTTCAGTGCAACTGGTGTTAAGTGCCAAGTGACAGCCGTAAAAAGTATCCCTGTACTTCATCATTTTTGGGTCGATTGTTTACAATCTAGCCACAGTAAACAAACGCCAAAATTTCCTAAAGGTAGTTGTCCACGCGATTATCATGGACCAGTGTAATCAACCGTGCGAATCTAGGAAATCAAGATAACGCTTATTTATAGCGGCGCTATTCTTGTCGCTGTGACGTCAGAGTGGCGTGTAAAGAGGTTTGTCCGTAAAATCTGGACTGGTTCATGGGCAAACAGTGCTGACCCAGATCAGACGCTGCAGATTGCGGCGTCTGATCAGCATCTGCACTGTTTGCTTAAATTACAGGAAGTTAAGGGTTATAAGAAACAGTCTTAAGTCCCCGTTCAGGACCATTTTCCCAGCCTACACTCAGAGATAATCGACCCGTTAGTGCTATCAGTGCTTTGATTTAGTTTCCTTGATATCACTGAGCCCATTCTGGTTTTTGTTTGTTTGTGTTGAAGTTTTACGGCCCGGTCAATCAATAGGGTCATGTGAAGCGCGGTCAATTTACCTAACCACACTTTTACTGGGCAAGCTTAGTCCTCTTACCAGTTAACCAGTATTGTGCACATTCTTTCACCAGAATCTGATAAACTGCCCTTCTCGAATCAGCAGAAGGGAGAGAATGACCGCAGAAAACATTTTATGATCAAATCTCCACGAAAGAATGTTGCCGACCCGGAGGGGGTCGAACCCGCAACCCCCCTGATCACATTCTGGTATCTTTGAAAACCTGCTGGGTTGGGGTGGGGGTGGGGGGGGGGGGGCGCATGCAGCCCTACAAACTACAGTGTTGTCATATACATATAAATAGTTTCAATTAAACCGAGACTCTGAATTTCATTTTGTTTTCAATGACAGCCTTTATTATATTTTTTTTTCGAGCACATGCACATTCCTCTGATTCAGATCATCCTGTGCATGTGCACAGTTACATCTAGGCTTATACATTCTACAGTATCTAATTAATCTAAATGCGGACGGCAGAGGCCCTGATCAGACTGCGCAGATGCGTATCTAATCTGGGCCGGCGTCGCTGTCAGCAAACGCTTTGCTGTTTAAAATACACAATGTTAAAGATCGCCATGCTGTGTTAAAATATCGCACTGTGCTTAAAGACTGATTTTCATATGACGCGGCGTATTTAAACTTTTTGCACTGACTGCGTGAATGACATGATGGAATGCAGCTTGTTCGCTCGTATGGCGAAATGCAGTGTAACTTTACTACCCTGGTTTCCATTCTAATCCAAACGTGAAATACCCCGTATTTAACCTAAGTATTGGGACACCTTAACACCTTACCATACTTGTCCGAAAATTTGACAGTCTATTTCACTACCTGTTGATGTGTCTAAAATAGTGCTGGATGAATGGCAAACAGTGTAGACCCTGATCAGACGCCGCTTCTGCGGCGTCTGATCTGGGTCTACACTGTTTGCTCAGGCCTGTCTGTTCCAATAGGTAGGTTTATTACGGTGTGTGTGTTTATTTCAATGTTTTCATTAAGAAGCCGTTCAGATTTGAATTTGAGAAAATTCAAATTCTTTTCAAAAATATATATTCTATTAATTTTACTTTTCCATAAAACACACGCGTGCTTACTTCGTACGTTTTATCTGTGAACTGATTTTAGTGCTTACTACCCATCAACACGCAATGTCGCAAAACGATCGTTTGAACACTGCGGCGACGTTGAATATGTCACGCCACTCAAATATTAAAAAAAAAAAAAAAAAAAAAAAAAATCGGGTTATTGCACTGATATTGATGAATATTGTCCCGAGTAGGGATATCGAGGGCACGAGCTTGCGAGTATTCAATATTCACCAATATCAGTGCAATAACCCTTTTATTGTATAGCTGTAAATAGTTCTGCTCGATTAAATGCTTTAAAGACAAAATTCTGTGAAAATTCGTTGTATGAAAGCAACAACAGTGCAAAATTGATATTGCAAAAGCGATATTACTTATATATATCATATGTTATATAACGGTAACATTCAAAGACATCCGAATAAGCGTGCAATATCAAGTAAGCGTGCCTCGTATATCGTGTAATATCGGCACGCTTGCTCCCCGGACTTTATCGTACGAGGGTCCTGCAAAAAGTTTTGTCACTGGGTTCGGATTACTTCAGTGCTACGTTTCATCACACATATCTTTATTACAAACCTTCAAAGTATCCCCCCTTTACTGAAACACATTTTTGTAACCTTTTTACCCAGTCGCGAAAAGCAGATAAATATTCTTCTTTTGGTATCTGTTGGAGACACTGATAAATAGCGCTGCCAAGAGAACTTCTAGACGTATACTTATTTCCAGAAAGCATTTTCTTAAGCCTTGGAAATAAAAAGAAGTCACAGGGAAGCGAAAAGATAAAAAAACGCCCATGTATTGCCAAGAGAACCATAAGTTCGAAAAAGATGTTGTACGCAATTTTCTTTAATTCAAGTGGGCCAGTCGTTCAAGCGCCTTGTCCATCACAGTCACTGGCCGATTCTACAAGAATTCCGTACTGAAGAAAGTGAAAGAGTTTCACAATAAGAAACGACCAAACAAAGGGTGGTCAGTAGTCCACCTTTTACATGACAACGCCTCCTCTCATAAATGTGAGGTTGTTAAGTCTTTTTGGCTTCTGAAAAGGTGAAAGTTTTAAACCATCCACCTTATTCACCTGACCTTAGTCCCTGTGACTTCTTTTCTTTTCCAAGGCTTAAGAAAATGCTTTCTGGAAATAAGTATACGTCTAGAAGTTCTCTTGGCAGCGCTATTTATCAGTGTCCCCAACAGACACCAAAAGAAGACTATTTATCTGCTTTTCGCGACTGGGTAAAAAGGTTACAAAAATGTGTTTCAGTAAAGGGGGAATACTTTGAAGGTTTGTAATAAAAATATATTTGATAAAACGTTGCACTGAAGTAATCCGAACGCAGTGACTAAACTTTTTGCAGGACCCTCGTATCACACTCTTTCAATAGCCATTTTGAATTTTTCAGGGGAGTGTATATACGAGGGATGTTCGAAATGAATTGCTTATTGTCCTCTAGCTCGATATCCACGTGGGGCACGATAAAAACCAATACATGCCTGTATAGGGCTCTTCAATATCTACACAATGTTGTATGACTGTACATGTTAGACTAAGTGTAAGACATAAAATTTGCCATTTGAATACACGCAGTCATTGACCACTGCAGTAAAAATGGTTGGTAGAAGCGTCGACAAAAAAAGATGAAATACGGGCTTACATCAAAGCTCGCTCAAAACTTGGTTGTTCTTTGAAGAAGCTGATGACTGAAATTTCTACTGCTTTTGGACCTTCTTGTGTGTCTTATGACACAGTTCGGCGGTGGAAAAAGAAATTTGAGTCTGGTGTAGAGTCCATCAAAAATGCACCGAAATCAGGTAGGCCAAAATCTGCATCTCGTAAAGAAATCGTTTCCAAAATACAGGAAATCATTGAAAGAGATGCCAGATTTACAGTTCGTGATATTGCACGAAAGGTAGGCATACCACTATCAACGGTTCACCTTATTTTGTAGAAGCATTTGAAAGTCAGAAAGATTTCTGCTAGATGGGTGCCAAATCTGTTGACTGACGAGCAAAAGAGGCAACGGGTTAAAGTGGCCAAAAAGCTGCTTCAAATGTTTCCAAAATATGACAAAAAGCAGTTTGCCAATGTCGTCACAGGTGATGAAACCTGGGTCCATTATTTTGAGCCCGTCAGAAAGGTTAGCAATAAGATCTGGGCCACTAAACACAGCAAACGCCCAATAATTGCCAAACGTTCTTTGAGTACAAAGAAGGTTTTGTATGCAATCTTCTTCTCTGGTGAAGGAGTCGCAATAAAAGTGCCAGTGAAAAAGGGCAAAAGCATCACCGGAAAGTACTACAAAGACGTAGTACTGAAGAAACTGAAAAAGTATTATCAGAAACGACGCCCTGCCACTGGTTTTAAACATGTCCGTCTTCTACATGACAATGCCCCAGCTCATACCTCCGCAATAGTTACGGCGTTTTTGAAGAAAGAAAAAGTAACTGTTTTGCCTCACCCCCCGTATTCCCCAGACCTTGCACCATGTGATTTCTTTTTGTTTCCGAAATTGAAAGCATTCCTTGCTGGGCGGAAATACCAGTCCCGACAGGCACTTGGATCTGCCATTTATCAGTACCTTATTACTGTGCCCAAATCAGCGTACCGTGACGCCTTCAAGAAGTGGATACATCGGCTGAAACTTTGCATTTCTAGCCACGGGGAGTACTTCGAGGGCATGAAATGAGTACTTTTGGGCTAACTTGAAATTTGAAGTCTCCAGATAGAAATAAGCAATTCATTTCGAACATCCCTCGTATTTACTGAATGTCAAAAGGTATTGTTTCGCATTACAAGCAGCTGCTCGGTTGTTTGACTGAAGGCAGTATCACGGACTTTTTCAGAAGTAATATCTTTAATCCTCGTATTTGCACCTGAAGTATTTTACTCATCTGTGACGTTTCAACGTTACCACTTTCTGGGCTGATTCAGCAGATGACAAATTGCTTACATATTTTCTTATTTCCCCCTATTTTAAGAAAAAAAAAATAAAAAATAAAAAAAAAAAAATAAATAAATAAATAAATAAAAAAAATAAGGAAAAACTATTTAACACTCAATTTCGTCGTCTGCCGATTTTTTTCCATTAAGCAGTTTTGTCCGCAAAGCTTTATATACCTTCGCTGATGGTAAGTTGAAAAATACTTTAGAGAGTGTCCTCAAAAGGTTTCATCGAAATCTTGCTGTGAGATATGACACGAACCGGCTATGTAAATGACCCAGTATACATGTCTGTACGACATATTTTAAACATAATGTATAACCTTTACCGCTCTCTAGGCTAATTCAGCAGACCACCAAGTGATACTGTTTTTCTTTTTTTTTCAGCAGAAGACAGGATTCGACATTTCATGTAAATTGTCTCAAAAAGGAGACAATTTGCATGAAATGCCAAAACATGTTTACTGAGGAAAGTTAAAAAAAATATTTCAATAAGTCGTCTGCTGAAATTTTTACCTAGCATGCTAACCGATAGGCTAACCCAGTGACTAAATTTTTTTTCTTATTATCCTGTTTGATAATCCACTAAAATACTAAAATAAAACCAAAATAATATCACGACTATAAAGGCTGGTCACTAGTGACCAGCCTTTATAGGCTGGTCACTAGTGACCAGCCTTTATAATCATGATATTATTTTGTTTTAATTTAGTGAATTATCGAACAGGATTATAAGAATAAATATTCAGTTACTGGAGACTGGAACCAGTCTAGGGCACAATTCTGTATTCGTTTAAGTATGATATCCTGGCGGAATGTTGAAATACTATGTAAGCTCCTGGTGATAAAGAAAGACCCTGATGTGCAGGCTTATGAGAATCTTTGCTGTCAATAGATGTAGGAAAGTACAGTATGTTACCTAAGTACTGGGACAAACAGACCTGAACAAAGAAGCAAACGGTGTAGACCCTGATCAGACGCCGCAGAACGCGGCGTCTGATCAGGGTCTACACTGTTTGCCACCCGTTGAGCAGTTATGGACACATTAACAGGTAGTAAAATTGACTCGATCCACTTTTAGGACAAGATAGGTAAAAAGACTAAAATTTAATGGTATTTAGGACAAAATATAATGCTTTTGGTGGTGGGACACAGCAGGTATTTCACGCTTAGCACTCTGGGTAAACGACAGCAGACGACATTTTGAAATATTTTCCCGAATTTTCCAAAAAAAAAGCAGGTTTTGACATTTCATGCAAATTGTCTCCAATGGAGATGGAGACAATTTGCATGAAATGTCAACTCTGTGGTTTTTTCAGTAAAAATAAGACAAATGTCTTTAGTCTGTCGTCTGCTGAATTAGCACAGAGAATGGTAAAGGTTAATGGTGTCGTTTTCTTAACACTTAATAGATTTTCATCACTCAGCTTGATAAAAGCCTCAACGTCAGTAAAAGTACCTTCGGAAATTTGTGCCCAGCCAAGATTAAGATCAGCCTGCGCATTCGCAGTCTGATCAGAATCGTCATAATGTGCATTTTGGATAGCCAAGGTGCAAAACGTCTTCATGCGGACAACGAAGACTGACTAGACTGCGCGGACGTAAACATTGGAAGCCATGTTGTTCATTAATGTAACAGCCATATAAAATGTGATAGAATTATTATTCCGCTTACCCTGAGAGAGGAGAGAGTCGTCTCAGAAATTTGGTAAATAAAGCTAAGAAGATTACTAAGTTACTACTACTACTACTACTACTACTACTACTACTAATACTACTAATTCTACCGCTGCTGCTGCTACTACTACTACTACTTCAACTACAACAACAACAACAACAACAACTACTACGACTACTACTACTACTACTACTACTACTACTACTACTACTACTACTACTACTACTAATAATAATAATAATAACAAAAATAAACTCTTGTCAGCAGCAATTGTGATTGGTGCGTTAAAAGTTAAGTCATTAATCATAGAGTATACAATATATTTTTAATTCATTCTTCTGTACGTGACCTGATAGTGTCCACCTTTTGCGTAACTATGGTCGGTCACCCATAGAATTCTAAGAGATCCAGTGGGGAAAAAATGTCATAACGCCTTGGAAAAAAAAGAAAAAAATAATAATCTGATACATAAATTATTACATGATATACTTCACTCACTGTATTAATGCATACTATTAATTTTAATAGAGTAATTATACTTACACACACAATATAAAAATAACTTACTAATACATATTCAGGATATTCTGGTTTTTTAACGCTGAGCATGCTGGGTAAATAATTCAGCAGACGACATTGTAATGTTTTATTTTTTTCTCAGAAAATAAGGTTTGACATTTCATGCAAACTGTCTCCTTAGGAGACAGTTTGCATGAAATGTCAAATCTATTTTCTGAGAAACAATAAGAAAAGTCATCAAATATGTCGTCTGCTAAATTTGCCCAGAGATTGCGTAAGGTTAACCATTTGAAATAAAAAACCTCAAAAAATTAAAAAAGAAAAAAAAAAAAAAAAAAAAAAAAGAAGAAAGGAAACACTATGTCCTAGTGCCCCAAATTACTTCCATCCGCAACTCAAAAACAATTTAAACAGCGAATCGCATGCTCAGAATTACAACAAAACAAACAGTGAAGAAAGTACGGAGTTAATGCCTTTTTAACTGGACATTATTAAAATCATGGAATTATGAAGGACTAAGCTACTTAGGGACCCATGATGTTGCAGGTAAGATTGAAAAAATGGGTCTTTATCAAGTCGAATTATTTGTCATGATACTCGAAAAGAAAATGGTCAGACAGTCAAGTAATTTTAGTAATTTTCAGCGAAATTCTGTCTCAACACTTAAAGTGCTAATCACAACTGTTGCAGACGACATTTTGTCTTTTTCTTTAATTTTCAAATAAAATAAGGCTTAACATTTTATGTGAATCGTCTTCCTAGCACGTGATTCACGTGAAATGTCAAGCATTACTTTCTTTAAAAAGTAGTAACAAAAAATAGAAGCAAAATTGTTGCAGGCATTTTTCATTTTTCTGTACTTTTTGTGAAACTAAGGCTTAACATTTCATGTGAATCGACTGCATAGCAGATGATTCACACATAATGCCAATCCATACTTTCTCTGAAAACATAATGATAGAAAAATGGAATGTCTTCTGCTACAAGTTTGGTTAGAGCTTTAAGGATTGCTATATCTCCACTGTGTTCGCGAATCTGTACTTATTTCACATTTTCAAATTAACGAATATACTGACAGTTTGACAAAGTTTTACCTGAGTTTTCGAAAAAAAAAATGGTCAAACTGTCCCTGATTAATTCATTAACACTGATTAATTGATTAACACATGTGTTTTGTCTTCAGCATGACGCGTTATACGTATATGGGTGATCCGATTTTTGGACAAGGTTAACGTTTTGTATGTTGGGTAAAAATTTCAGCAGAGACATCTGAAGTAAAATACTAACACCGTCTTGCATCGCTAACATAAAGCACTGTAGACACTGCATAACACGCAAAAAGTAGTGACCTAGACTGGTTCCAGTCTCCAGTGACTAAATATTTATTCTTATAATCCTGTTTGATAATCCACTGAAATAAACCAAAGTAATATCATGACTGGTCACTAGAGTG